>CM048852.1:1200000-1800000 GCA_026545225.1 Cornus controversa | reverse complement strand
TCCCGTCACAGAGTGCCTTAAGGGATGTGATTTCCATTGGTCCGAGGAGGCAGAGGCCAGTTTTCATCTGGTCAAGCAGAAGATGACAGAGGCACCAGTTTTGGCACTTCCCGACTTTGAGAAGGTGTTTAAGGTAAACTGTGATGCGTCTGGGGTGGGCATTGGTGGTGTTCTGAGTCAGGAGGGGCGTCCAATAGCTTTTTTCAGTGAGAAGCTATCAGGATCGAAGAAAAATTATTCCACCTATGATCTGGAGTTTTATGCCATCATTCAGTTCCTAAAGCATTGGCGTCACTACGTAATACAGAGGGAATTCATTCTCCTCACTGATCATGAGGCCTTGAAATACATCAATGGCCAGCACAAGCTGAGTAGACGGCATGCCAAGTGGGTGGCATACTTGCAAGAGTTCACATTTGCGCTGAGGCACCAGGCAGGGAGTCTGAACCGTGTTGCAGATGCACTAAGCCGTCGTACGTTGCTCCTCACCACCATGAGCACCAGAGTTGCAGGTTTCGATACATTCTCTGATATGTATGCTGCAGAACCTTCCTTCGGGAGGATAATTCAGGAGGTAACTGATGGTCAACGCCATGATTTTATTTTGCACAATGGTTACCTGTTTCGTGGATTAAAGTTGTGCATCCCAGATTGTTCACTAAGGCAACAGATTTTTAGTGAATTTCATAACGAGGGTCATTTTGGGCGAGACAAGACGTTGGGTCTGATCTCTTCCAACTATTATTGGCCCAAGTTGACCAGTGACGTGGCTCATTATGTGGAGCGTTGTTATGTGTGTCAGCGGTCCAAAGGAATTTTCACTAATGCGGGCCTATACACACCTTTACCGGTCCCTGAAGCTCCTTAGCTTGATGTCAGTATGGACTTTGTGTTGGGCTTACCTCGTACCCAACGGGTCGTGGATTCTATTTTGGTTGTGGTCGACCGGTTTTCCAAGATGGCCCATTTTGTTGCTTGCAGGAAAACAATGGATCCTGCCCGGGTCACCCATCTTTACTTCAAGGAGATTGTGCGTTTACATGGTGTTCCCCAATCCATTACCTCAGATCGTGATACCAAGTTGACGAGTCAATTCTGGAAGAGTCTATGGGAGAAACTGGAAACGAAGTTGAATTTTAGCAGCGCCTACCATCCTCAGACAGATGGTCAGACAGAGGTAGTGAACCGAAGTTTGGGGAACCTTTTGAGGAGTTTGGCCGGAACTAAACCAAAGCAGTGGGATTTGGCATTACCTCAAGCAGAATTTGCTTATAACAGGTTGAAGAACATATCAACAGGAATGAGCCCATTTTGAGATTGTCTATGCTCAGAACCCATCTGGGGTGCTTGACCTAGCCCCTATTCCGCGCGTGGGTTGTTTCAATCGCAAGGTAGATGAGATGGCAGAACATCTTCGAGGTATCCATGAGCAGGTCAAGCTGGCCATTCACGAGAGTAATGCCAAGTACAAGGTTCAGGCTAATAGTCACCGTCGTTAAGTACTTTTTGACATTGGTGATTTTGTTTGGGCGGTATTAACTCGTGATCGTTTCCCTGTTGGAGAGTATAACAAGCTAAAGGAGCGAAAGATTGGTCCCTGTGAGATCCTGCAGAAGATCAATGATAACGCCTACAGAGTACGCCTCCCCAGTCATTTGAGGACTTCTGATGTCTTTAATGTGAAACATCTGAGTCCTTGTTTTATGGATTCCGATGAAGCTGCTGTAAACTCGAGGACGAGTTCTTTCCAACCCAAGGTGACTGATGCAGGAGCATCCGAGTCAAATGATGCTGAGCTGTCAGACGACACGTTGATGGCACTGAAATATCTTGAGTTGGCAGATCAGCGTAAAGATGGCAGGAAACCGTGACCTTGTCACTAATTAGGGTATTTTTGGATGCGCTTCAGTATTTTGGCCATAACTTTGGTTACAAGTGTCAGAATCACCTTTATGACCACAATTCGGAAAGCTTGGTTCGGCGCGCACGTCGTGGGCACCCAGCTAAAACTGGGTGTGTATTTTTTCGAGGCCAAAATCCACTGTTTTCCCCTCCGAATCCCTAATTTTAGTTATTTCTTTCCTTTTTTGGTAATATTTATTTTGTTGATTAGGAAGAGATTCTGGGCTTGATTTGGGCCAGAATTCTGGCAACTTCCTTCTTTTATTTCGTATTTTATTTTGGCAAGAATATTAGGTTTTTGCTATTTTTGGTAATGTTGACGAAGTTCAGCTGTATAACCCGGCTTGTGGGTTGATTCGAAGGTACTTTTGATTTTGAATAATAATATTGAATACCAGAGACTTTTCTATGAGTTTTTGGGCAATTCTCGTGCTTTCTTTCTATTTATTTTCTGTTGCCCTTAGCCTACAGAATAATCACTATTCTGTCCGGCGTCAATTTGTTAACACTCCCCCTCAAGCTGGTGAATAGATATTGTCCATTCCCAGCTTGCTTATTATATGTTGAAACGAATGACTAGATAGTCCTTTGGTGAGGATGTCCGCAAGTTGCCCATTTGTTGAAACATAGGGAGTACATTTCCACTATCCAGGTTCTCCTTAATGAAATGCCGATCTACTTCCATATGTTTTGTGTGATCATGTTGTACCGGATTGTGAGCTATATTGATTGATGACTTGTTATCGCAGTACAACTTCATACTTCCTTTCCACTTGATTCCTAAGTCTTCCAAGATAATCTTTAGCCACAAGAGTTCACAAATTCCATGTGTCATAGCTTTGAATTCTGCTTCTTGCACTTGATCTAGCCACTACAACCTGTTTTTTACTTCTCCAAGTCACCAGATTTCCTCCTATGAAGGTACAACAGCCCGATGTTGACCTGAGATCCACTACTGATCTAGCCCAATCTGCGTCTGTGTAGGCTTCTAGACTTAGTTCTCCATTATTCTTGAAGAGAACGCCTTTCCCAGGGGTAGATTTCAAGTATTGTAGGATTCAATAAACAACTTGCAAGTGGGAATCCTTCAGAGAGTGCATGAGCTGACTAACTACACCCACGGCATAGGCAATGTCGGGTCTTGTGTGAGATAAGTAAATGAGTTTTCCAACTAACCTTTGACATCTCTCCCTATCTATCATCACTTCATCATCTGTAGCTTTTCCTAGTTTGTGATTTTGCTCAATCGGAGTGTTTGAAGGTTTGCAGCCGAGCATACCTGTCTCCCTAAGGAGATCAAGGATATATTTCTGTTGGAAAATAAAAATGCCATTTCTAGAGACACAACCTTTATACCCCTTTTTGGTTGAGGAATAACCAAGGAAGACACATTTAAGGGCTCTAGGATCCAATTTACCTTGGTTCTGTGCATGAATGTGAACATAAGAGACACAACCGAATATTCTAGGTGGTAATTGGGTAGACTTATTGAATTCAGGATAGAATTGAGAAAGGACACTTACCGGAGTTTTATTTCCCAATACCCTTGAAGGTAGTCTATAAGATAAGTTGCAGTCAACACAGCTTCCCCCTAATAGGATTTAGGCACTTGTTTCTCAAATAAAAGGGCTTGGGTTGTTTCAAGAAGATGACAATTTTTTCGTTCTGCAATCCCATTCTGTTGTGGAGTATTTGTACATGACGATTGGTATATTATCCCCTTCTTTTGAAAAACTAGTGAAAGAATCTGGTTAAAATATTCTTTCCCGTTGTCAGATCTAATATTTTTAATCTGAACACCAAACTGATTTTGAATCATTTTAAGAAACATAGGAAATACAGAACTAATGTCAAATTTGTTTTTCATAAGAAACAACCAAGTGACTCGAGTACAATCATCAATGAAGGAAATAAACCACCGAGCTCCAGTAATATTTGGAATCCTTGAAGGCCCCCACACATCAGTATGAACCAAAGAGAAAGGATATAAAGATTTATTATCACTCAATGGAAATGAAATGTGATGATGTTTAGCAAACTCACATATTTCACAATGAAAGGACTTAACATCCAAATTATGAAATAGAACAGGAAATAATAGTCTTTAACACTGAAAAGGAAGGATGTCCTAAACGAAAATGAGGAAGCCAAATTTGTGCTTTATTTGGTGAGATATTTTCAGAGAAATGAGATAGAGGTAGATGACCATTGCTCTTGTCATCATAGATATCTAGAAAGTAGAGTCCTTCCTTCTCTTTAGCAAGCTCAATCGTCCTCCCCATAACCGGTTCCTAAAAGACACAATGATTGGGAAAAATGTCACTTTACAGTGTAGGTCTTTTGTAATCTGATGTATGAACAAAATATTTACAGAAAGTTTAGGCACATGAAGAATAGATTTCAAAGAAAGAGAAGGTGTAACATTGATGGTCCCTTTTCTTGCCACCGATGCGAAAGTTCCATCAACAATTCGTATTTTTGGTTTCTAAGGCATGGGGTGTATGTTGTGAAATGATGTGGTGAGTTGGTCATGTGGTCTGTGGCACCTGAATCTATTACCCAGGTTGCATGAAAATTACAGTCCTTTGAGACCCTAAGGGCTTGAGATAAGGAATACTTTCCTGAGTGTGCCAATGGACATGAACCGATTGGTTTATCAATTGAAGTGAGGAGGCTTCGAATTTTCTCAATTTCCTCTTTTTTTAGTGCACTAATCTGCACGATGCTGATATTCACCATGTGAGGTCTGTACAGATTGGTTTGATTCAGTATTAGTTGAGATAGCAACAGTTTCAGATGTGACAGACATGGTGGGATTTTTCTAGGCAAAGATTGAAGTGTTTGAAGGGAATAGAAGGATAGTGATTAAAGGTAATGACGGCCAAAGAGATATTCTGCAATCAACAATGAAGGCTATGCACAAAGGAAAAAATAAAAGAACCCCGAGAGAAAAAAAAAAAAAAACTTATAGCTCTGATACCATGTAAATGAATATTAAAAGCTTATATTTCTTTGAGGTAAAAAGGGTAAAAAGGTACAAATATATAGAGTACAATGACCACTCTTTTAAGAAACTAATTCTATATAAAAAACAAAAAATAATTCCTAGAAATTAGGTCCTAATTAACAGCGCCTAAAGAAGGAAAAAATACAGATTTTACAACTGTGCAATCTTGGTTTGAAAGGGAATTAAATTTCCTAATTTTTAGGGTCAACTGAATCCCTAAGGATTCGTTAACATATACATATAATTATCTAAAAATATGAGATATATGTTTGGCCCAACATTCAGAAAGACCCATCAACCAACTAATCATCTTATGCTAATTTATAAATCCAAACCGAACCAAAATATTTACATGCATTTATAAGGTCCAACCCGGCCCCCACAGTTTCATTTCTTATTATATAACCATAATCTCACCATTTTCACCCTCTTACAAACCAAATCCTAGCTGCCACTCTAAATAGTTGACAAATCTCTTCAACGGCAAGTTGGAGAACCACTCACTGGCAACCACAAAGTCGATCATACTCCAACACTGCAACGACTTGAAGGTTAGCTCTCTTTCTTATTCCCTAATGTGAACCCATCCTCTCTCATTTCTCTCATATGGCATCAATGGCAGAGCTGCGAGTAATATTGACGCCTTATGAGAGAATGAGTTGGCCGCAATCCCATATGGTGTCAATTTGTGTGGATGGCATGAAATTGTGAAAATTGAAGAACAAGAATGATAATAAAGAATTAGCTGCAACTCAATGAAACATACACACACATATACATGATATACATACATATAGCTTGCATAAATTTGAATGTAAATGAGCTTGATTGAGCCGAGCTTAAGTTCGTTAAAAAAATGCCAAGCCAAACTTGAACACTCATGTGGAGCTCGAGTTGAGCTCCAACCGATCTTGAACACTATTACAACATGATTGAGCTGAGCTTGAACAAGCTACTATTGGCTGCTCGGCTCATTTACAACCCTAATCTTCACCAAAGTTCATCAATCTTAATCAAGACATATTTGAACCTCTTCAAAGGTAAATATTTGACCAAAAAACTGACTTGAAATAAAATATTAAAAATTACAACTCAAATTGACACATTTGACACGAGACAACTTAATATTTATAATTTTTCACATCGTTCTTCTATTTATAGAGTAAAATGATATTCTTATATAATATATAATGCTCAACATGGATAATTCAATTGCTTTGATCAATAATGTAGAAAAAATAATATAGTAAGGGTTTTATAACCAATTATATAACAAGCTTGAATTATCCGATAGGCTTGCTAGGTGCATGTCCAACAAGACAAAACAAACTCATCAAATACCATTACCCAAATCTGATGAGTCCGATATTAGTACTTCAGGCATTTAGAAGACTCAAGTAACATGGGTTGTCTTGGCGACATGTGGTGAGGAGTACCTACATTTGTCATATTATTACGTGTTCTTGTCAATTAGTTTACTTCCTAGTTCCTTCTCTTATTGTTGCCCGGTGTGTCTTACTGTCAATAAATTCCTTGATTTTGGATGGCTTGATTTGTGGATAAAGGATTTGTGTAGAGTGTACTGTTCTATTGTTCGCTTGTGTTGGACTTAGTATTGTTACTCTTCCAGAAAAAAAAAATAAAAAGAAAAGAAAAAGAAAAAGAGCCAAGTTGTTATCTGGACATGCATGACTAAAATGTGCATGCTTCAACAATTTGCATAGCATATAGGTGGATGAGGAATTTGCGTTTTGCTGAATATTGTCCCTGGTGTCATATTTGACTTGAGGTTAACTATTTACTCCCACCTTCTCAAGTTAATTTTAAAAAAAAAAATTCAAAAATTGACAAATGATAAAGAAGACCATATCAACGTTCCAATGTTTCATCTGCAGAAATTATGGGCTTAATTGGTTCATCCAAGCACTCATCTGAAATTTGAAGTCCTCATAGGGACAATAGTGTGTTTGTGTGTGTGAGAGAGAGAGAGAGAGTAGGGCATTTGACTTACCTACTGGGAGAAAAAAAAAGAACTCATCTCTCTGCCACATGGGGCTTGAGGGATCCTCATTCTGGTGCTTTCGTGCTTTTATGTTGTTATACCTTGGTGGCATGTCTCTTACCTTCTGGGGAAAAAAGAAGAAACTTTTTTTATATATATTTTTTTAACTTTAAAACTGTAACTTCATATAAATTTTGATATTGGTCACTTCTTGAAAGTTAATTAGACATTAGTCCTATTTTTAATCTAAATCAGTAGTCAACCCTTGGTGAAGTGTGAGTTAGCTAACTTCTATTAACATAAGAATGTTTCTGTTAGTAAAACGACAAAAATGCTCCCATTAAGTTGTCGGTTGTTTGCGGGAAATGAGAACCATTCTTGATGTATTCTCACTTCTCCATTTCGGCCCTTCTTCATTTGCCTCAACCCACCTATTTCTTTTCCTTTTCAGCTTTAATTTCACCAAGACACCAACGCCTCTTCTCAAATTGTTCAACGGCAGCCTGATTTGATGGAAATTTGACGTCAGTTCCTGACCCATCAACAGCATCACCTCTTACAACCTTTTTTAGGGCTTTATCTTTATATGCTAAGGCTGACTCACTTGTTCCTGATGGATCATCACCAGTAACCTTTCCTCCTTTCATGGAAATAGGCTTTTTCTTCATGACAAGCCTGTTACCGGCCCTCCACCACGATAAGCGGACACCTTACCGGGCAATGCACTATGCACGGATGCATAATGGAGGAAGACTTTGCTTTGTTTTCCACTAAGGAGCTCCGTTTTGGGAGCATGCCCAAGGGCTCTACTACGAACTTGGAAACTCCGGCTATACCTAGAAAGAATGCAAAATATGAAAATAATAAGAAGATTTGGGTGTCTTGATGATTGAGACACTGGGTGAAGTTGTATATATATAGATACACACACGGAGAGATGTATAGGGTTGACCAGTCGGTGCAGGGCAAAAACACCTTTTCCTCACCTCTCTTTTCTCTGTCTATGGTGTTGAAGGGCATAGACCCATGGACTCGATTGTAATGCCCCTAGAGAAAAGAAGGTATTGGTGTTGCGGGGTTAGCCACCGATGGTAGTCAGTTAGCCGGTGTTCTAAGAAACCACATGTTTAGGAATGGTTAGTTGTTGGACATTTTGGTGTTTTTGTTAGTCAAGACCAAAATGTTATACACACGGTATTTGTCAAACACTGGTTGCTATAAACATGCGCGCTCACACACACGGAGAGATCTTTTGGAAAAAAAAGAAGAAAGAAAGAACTCTTCTCTTTGCCACATGTGGGGTCTGGGGAATCCTTCTGGTGCTCTCTTTCTTCTTGTTATATATTGGTTACTGTACAAGGACTACAAAAGCACCAAAACACTGCCGATAAGGTCAGAAAACTATTATGTGAACAGATCTAATCACCAGTTTTTGCTTTTAACCATATCACACCCTTACTTGCAACTGAGATGCTTAATAAATCTTGTATGTGAGAATTACTTAATATTCAATGACTATATAGGCTTGCAGTTTTTATCATCATAATCATATGCCTTGATCTCATATGAATGGGGATATAGGCTTTGTGGTTTTCTGATTATTAAATTTGCAGATAGAGCATTATCTTCAAGCTGTGAAGACGGAGGTGATATCTCGTGAACATAAATTAGTTGAGGAGTACGAGTACACAGCTCACAGTAGTTTGGTACACAGTCCAGATATTCCCGTAGCGAAGTTCCATTTTGAGCTGTCTCCGATGCAGGTTTTTAAATGTTCATACAAGATTTCAGTGCCTTTATTCTTCATTTGTTTTGAGACCCTTTTTTTCTTTTGTGATCAGGTCTTAATAACAGAAAATCCCAAGTCCTTTTCGCACTTCATCACAAACATGTGCGCCATTATTGGTGGTGTTTTCACGGTTGGTCATTTAGGTTTGTGTGTTTTTTCACAATTTAGTATTTAGCCAATACTCTTCTAAATGTGCTTCTTTTATGCGTTGATGTGTTCAGGTTGCTGGGATATTGGACTCAGTTCTGCACAACACTCTGAGACTGATGAAAAAGGTTGAACTAGGCAAAAATTTTTGATAGAAATCTGAATTAGTCAATGTAAAGAACATTCATTTTCCATACCCCTTTGAATTGGGAAGCAATTCTATAAGTTATTTCAGATGTTTTCCTTTTCTAAAATTGGAATGAAGTATGAGAAATGTTACTGTTAGACAATCGAATTTCTGATATAGAAAATGATTTAGTGCATTATAATGCTTGCCTTCTTTTCTTCCCCACACACTGGGATGTGAAAAGACTCGCAAATTAAACCTAAATTGTGGATCACATCTCTGGTTGGATTGGATTGGATTTAGAATGCATTTACTATGAACTCTTTTTGTGCACCTGTGTCTTACCTACTAACTTAATCTCAGGGAAATAACAATATGTTTGTATTTTTCAAATTACAGTTTAACCCCATAGGGGGGTAAAATGCTTAAAAATGAAGTGTATGGGGGTTGTTTGCAAATAATAATATGACATGTTTCAGCGGTAGAAACATGTTAATGATTTTAGTGCTTGTATTATGCTATGCTATGCATTTTTTGAGTTTTGACAGTCTTTAAACAATGGAGTGAATGAGACTCTCATTCAGCCCTATAGATTGTTTCGCAACACTAGTTTCATTGCCATTGACACTGCAATCTCAACCAAAAAACAAATTAACATAATTGAATCATTTCAATAAAATGCAATAAGAACAGCTACAAAGCGTAAAAATACAACTGTGATGTTTGACACCAATATGATTTTTTTCATCATTGAATGCCATGGTTTACTCGCTCATTAAATTTATCAAGATCTAGAATTTTAGTTGTGTCATCAACGTCAGTTTTGAGGCCACCCACCATTCGTATTCGTTTGTGCTCTCATCTTATGGTGGAGGCTCTCATTCATGGGGATTTTCTAATTGTGATGAAGGCTTTCAGAAGCGGAAAAACCTGCAACGACCATATGCACAACAAGTACAATTTGCCTGGATTAAGGAGTGATTCAAATATTCCAACTTTTTATTTTTTCTTTCTACAATCACATTTAATGTAAGAAGATAAACAAAAGTGGGTTGTGGATAGTCCCTACACTATCCATTTTTTAGCATTTTATTCGCTGAATTAAAACCGTCATTTTTTTTAAAATAACAAACAAATCATCTTTTATATTTTTTTTCACCGTTTTGTGACGACTGAGGTAAGTTGCAACCATTATACATAGAAAAGGGGTTAGTTACAAAAAAAATTAGTGTAGGGTGTTAGGTGCCAAAAATGAATAGTATATGGAGTTATTTGCAATTAACCCAAATTTTAATGGAAAAACACTGAATATGTGTTGTTTTCATGCTTGCCGCCGAACTTCAATGCGATGAGAGATTAAAAGTGGCTTAGCACTTCATGTTAAAGTTCACCAAAATATAAGGAGGGTGTATTCGATTAGGATTTTAAAAGATTTTAAAAGTTTGGGTGTATTCAATTCAGACATTTAAAAAGTTCATATAAATCTGATTGTATTTAATTAGGATTTTTAAAAAGTTTACAAAAGTTTAAGTGTATTAAAAAAGTCATAGATTTTGAAGGATTTCATTAAGAGGTGAATTTAAGGGTGTAAAGTATAAATACAAAATGCCATAACAAATTCAAGTTTTTCCTTATAAATTTTGGTGGACTTTTTTTTTACACTCCTTTTTTTTCTCTCTTGGTTTTTCTCTCTCTCCTCTAACATTCTCTCTCTTTTTATTAGATTAGGAAAACTTGTAAAACTCGAGTTTTCAGGCAAGTTGATCAATCTCTCGCACTATGGAAGGAATTAATTACTCTACACTGTTTGTTAGAGATCTATCTCTCAAGTCAAAACAATTAATCATGAAATCCAATTAATAATCCAATATAATCTACGTTCAAGATTCTCCAATTATCTATCTAATGATTTAACACCCTATAAGCTAGGAAGCACGAACACGGGTACGACACGACATGAACACGACGATACAAGAAAATCTAAAAAAATAGGACACGGACACGGATACGGCGAGGATACGGCTATAAAATAAAAATATAATATATTAATATATATTAATTATTCAACAAAAAAAGACTACATTACCGAAATACTTCAATTCATCGTCAAGTAATTAAGAACCAAATAAACTTCTAAACAAAAATAGACAAATAGATTAAAGAACTCGACTTATTTAGTTCTCTACATATATTTAGTTTAGATTTTTAATCATAACTTAGTAACATATAATTTCATTTCGAAATACTTGAATATTCATCACTACAATGAAGTGTCTGAGAAGTGTTCGAGGAGTGTTTAAAAAGTGTTTGAGAAGTATCCAAAGAGTGTCCGAGAAGTGTCCTAAAAATTAAAATGTAAAGTGTCTGACACGTGTCCGACACGGTGTTCGAGTGTCCGACATGAGTACGGGCCTTACGACACTTTCGGTGAAGTGTCTGTTTTTTCTAGCCTATAAGTAAAGTCTATACTTTTTTTTCTCTTTTTTCATAATGTGCGATTGAATTATGAGAAATGGTTGATATACAATTTGTGTTCATCAAGTGAGTTACTTTATTATCTCCGTTTTTTCAGAGATATTTGCACTACACAATAATTTTTAAACAATATATTAGATAATAGAAATTAATACAAGTTTATAAAAATTCATCAAACTCTCTAATAGAAGTCTATAAAAATCAATAAAAATTAGTAGTAGAAGTTTATAAAAACCCATGACTTCATATAAATCTGTCAATTAAAAAATATCTTTCAAAATTCTTTAAAATCCTAATTAACTACACCCTCTTTAGTTTATCATTTTTTGTCAAACAACTTGAAAATTTGGCAAACGTGACATGTATAGAAATCACATAATCATGCTAGATTACTTGTTTGATTGTATTTAAAAGTGGTCTGAGCCGCTGTATGGAAATCACATAATTATGCTAGATTACTTATTTGATTGTATTTAAAAGTGGTCTCAGCTTTGATTGATATGGTGGCAACACACTATTTTGCTTATATCCAGTGGAGTTGATCCATTGAGATCGATCTAGGAGCTTTTATTTAGATGTCATGGCACTCGCTGCTCAAGCTCAAGTTTATATATATATATATTCTACCCATTTTAGTCTATGAATTTAATGAGAGAGTGGTAAAGAGTTAAATAAATTTCTCAAAAAAATTGTTAGAAAAGAAGGGAAATGGAAAGAAAACTAGATGTAAAATTGATTAGTATTATTTAATTGATCACTGTCATTCAAGAGTTACAACACTCCATCTAGTCGGTAATATTGTTAGAATATTTTAAATAAATAAAATATTTTTTGTGGTCCTATGCACTATTTTCTAAAATTGGATTGCATGTAATTTATCATTAATTGATGGGTTAGAGTTATACTTGTCAATTGTGGTCTAATTCACAGTATAATATTTACACAATTGGATTGTGGTTTTCCAACTTTATTTGTTGGGATTTAATCCTAACCGTTGATATCTAGGTTTCTATGATAGGAAGGGAGACCTAGGTATTTTATTTGTAGAGAAGCCGTCTCCCCCTGTTGTTGTTATAAATAAGGGTTTTATAACTCTTATTCAGCCCTATCGAAGAATAACTCTCCGAAAGGGGGTAGAGCTCTCTAAGGATCTCTTGCAAAAACTTAAAGGTATTTTATAACTTAATCTTCATTCAGGTATGTCAATTAAAATCTCCTCTATAATTAATTGTTATATTCTTGATTTCTACAAGTTAATTGTGAATGAAATTCCAACAATTGGTATCAGAGCCATGATTAGGGCTAGAATTTTTCTTTGTAGAAATCAGGAATATGTATATATATATATATAGATTCACACTTTCATGCGTTGATTGTACGAGTTTTTCGTTGTCAGGTGCAAAATTTTGGTTAATGTGACTTTATATTTGTTGATTTGGTGCTTTGCAATTTGTTTTTTGTTTTTTTCGTAAATATGATCTGAACTTTGTTAAGTATATATATGGTGTATCTAGAAATAATAAGAACTCACTGTTCATGTTCAGAATTAGATTTTTTCAAAGTTATGATTTTAGATTGACGTGTGTCGATTAGTTACCTTTGTTCACTATATATGTAGTGTAACTATAATGGTTTTTTTAGCATATATGTTGCCGAAAAAAAAAAGGACCCATTGAACTTGTGTTTGTAATATATATATATATATATATATATATATGACCGTGGGTTATGCCTAAAGATACCTGATGATTTTTTTTTAATATAATTTTTTATATAATGATAGATTTTTGACTGATATCAGTTTTGTGATTTGGAATTCCGTGCGTGTACATTGAATGAAAAAGTTTAACAAACTTTAAAAATTTTTAAGTTGACATCCCACTGAAGGTATCTATGTATATATATATATCACATGCATGTTATTAGGAAATTAAACAAACTTGAAACTACATATGTGGGTATACAGAGGTATACATGTACGACACTTCAATATATATATATATATATATATATATATATATATATATATATAATATTCAATGGTTTTTGGGTGAACAATGAAAAACAAAATGTTATAAATTTCTTTTGAAATTTATTTTATGTGCATGAATAAATATAAATATATTTCTTTTATTTATATTCAAGTTTTTTGGATCCATGTTCATATTTTGTTCCATAATATTTGGGTTTATTTTATGTGCATTATAAATAAATTTGTGAACCTAAATGAAATGGAATTTCTATAGTTTAGGTTCTTCCTTGGAGTTTAGGAGAACCGGTAAAATGACTGTTTCAAGGTGGTATCCAAAGTGGGTGATGCCTATCCAAATGTGACATTCACTCATATAGGTTATTCTCTTTTGAAATTTTAAGGTCATATAGTGCACTTGCCCACATTAGGGAATTTGTTCTGTCTAAAGGTAATCAATGTCTTAGTGTGAGTTAAGTGAATAGAATAATTGAGAGTGTTTGGGTTAGAACTAAATAACCCTCTTGCCCAAAGGTAGTGGAAGTGTTTAGCAATAATTCAAGCATAATCAACTAGGTCTATATGCGATTCAATCGCAGATCTGGGAGGTAAATGTATTTTAAAATTCTGCCCAAAGGTGATTTTTAGATGACATCTTACCTGTTCCTGCAGGTGGAAGGTTTTTGTGAGATCCTGAAATTTTTTTTTTATTAAATGTTTTATTATTATTATTATTATTTTATTTTATTAAAATATTTTATTTTTATTATTTCATTTATATGTTTAGGATATGTTAGGATGTTCGGGTTTCCAATTTCAAGTATTGGTTTGATCCCGGGCATTTTCAAAGTTAAAGAATAGTTCTACGGGATGGTGGGACATGAGGATATGTTAGTCTTTTTCAAAAAGATTTGGGACGATTTCGGCATTTTTTTTAAAGTGAAGGGTATTTTAGTAATTTTGTATTATGGATGGCACCATCGAAAATTCTTTGAAAAAGAATGGCATTGTGGTAGTTTTAGAGTAAAATGGAGGGTAAAAGAGACTTTTTACTTGGGGGAGTCTAGAAGCTTCTAGAAGGGGTGAGAGATATAGATGTATGTCTATAGGTTTTGAGCTATAAAAGTCAAAATTGTCTTCCTCTCTCCCCATAAGTTCTGCCAGCCCTTTCTTTTTCCTCTCCATCTCTCATTTTGCTCTCTTTCTTCCTCCATTGAAGGTGCTTGAAGGGTAGGCTTGGTCCAAGATTATTAGTGGTGGTTAGTGTTGGTGTTAGTGGCATGTAAGTGTTTCTTTCCACCACTTTTGTCCATCTTTTTCTTCTACTTCCTCTCTTCATCTTCTTTTTCAATTATTAAAGTTTGAAGAATGAGTGTGGTGTATGGTTTGTAGTATTGGAAGCTTTGGGACTTGAAGACTTCCATTCTTTTCCATTGATTTCTCCATTAAAGCATTTGAAGAAAAGTTAGGGTTTCAAATTGAATTTCAAAATTTAATTTGGGGGTTTCTTCAATCCTTCTTGGATTTAAGGTAGGAATGAATTTAACTTCCTTTCCTAATGTTTTAAGACTTTAGGAAGTGTTAGGTTGAGATTCTAATATGAATTGTAAAATGTGTAAATTAAAGTTTACTTTATTTCATGAAAAATGGAGCTTTTGTGTTTTGAGCATTCTAAATGTGTTTAGACCTTGGATTATGCCTATTAGCATTATTAGGGAGGTTTACCATTGAGACATGTATACCATTGGATCACTTGTGCTCTTAATTTGAAATTAAAGTACACTTTATTGCATGATAACTCTAGTGTTGTGTAAGAGCTAGAAGTTCTAAATTACTTTTATAGTAATTGTGTTAATGATTGTAAATTATGGAAGTCTTGGGTCATCCATTAGTGTCTTGAAAAAAAAAGCTTAAGTTTTGTTCAAGAAGAGTGTTTTGGGAAAAAGTGGTGAGATGTATTCTTTGTTTGCTAATGTGTGTTCAAGTATCCTACATTTTACTTAATTAATATGTAGGAATGCTAATGGATGAATTGGGTTTCATTTGACAACTTATGGACCATTAGGGGTATTTTGGTCATTCATGTGTACATTAGTTGAGAATGCATGTTAGGTGGTTATTTAAAGTGCCTAAGTGTTTGTATACACCTTTTGAACATGTGGAGCATGATAGGTAACACTTAGGATAAATTATGGAATTTTGACCATACTATAATGTTTGGAGCTAGGGCTCCACGGTGCAACATGGCTTTTGGCATGGAATTGGAATTATTTAAATGCTTTAAATTATGCTTAGAATGTACTAGAGCATGATTTGGTGTTAATTTAATATATTTGATTTGAAAGTTCAAGTATGCTTGCTAGGTAGCATATAAATTGCCTAGATGTACTACTTTGGTTAAATTATGAATTTGGTTATGCTTTGATACTATATATATGCAAGCATTGAAATTAAATGTTTGAAGCCCTATTGAAAAGGATACGAAGGTTTAAAGCCCTATTGAAAAGAGACATTTACTCACGTGGAATTTTGCTTAAGGAATGACTCAATGAAAGCTTGGTGCACATAGATGTAGAACGAATGCTATGAGGATAATTATTATGGACATTGTTATTACATTGTTCATATTGATCATTTTTTTTCATACTATTCATATCATGTGTGCGTTATGATTTTTGAGAAGTTTTAAATAGTCGGAATTGAAAATAAAGGCACAAAGATGCCTGGTGGTTGATAAGTCCACCTGACTGGCCAGTGGTTTCACGTCGACTTGCGGACTAGTAATCCGGAATGACGGAATGTACAGAAGGACTGTCTGAGGACTGCTCTGTTGATGCGTGTGTCACGACTATTTGAGTTACATGTGGTGTGTGTGTGTGTCTGTGTGTGTGTCATATGCACTGCATCTAAATAAACAAACTGTTCATTTCAAGTTTTACGCTTTTTTAAATCATTATAAATAGGTTTATTATTCCGTTGTTATGGACGAGTTATGGCTTCATTGTTTATGGGCAGGTTATATTTCATGCTTATGTGTAAATGTATTTTAGTGAATACTTGTGAAGCATGTGGACAGGAAAATAGGAACATGTTAGAAAGAACAACGTTGCGTGCATGTTCCCTTAGGAATTCTTACTTCAGTCTGAAATGTTTAGGGGGGGGACAGTTGAGTCATTTCTACTGAGCCGTCATTGCTCACCCTACAGATGTACCACATTTTTCAAGAAATAGGGATAGAAAAGATGTTGCTTGAGCTCCAGAAAGCTTGACGTGGTATTTTTCTTTTTTTTTTTGGTATTTTGTAGTTATACTTGCATGTAGTAGGTATAACTTGGATAACATGTATATTACGTTATTCGGGGCCAGTCTGTTGGCTTAGTACTTCTGTACTTGTATGACATGTCATAATCAAGAGTTTCGTGATTTATCTTCTCTATTGAGCATGTTTAGTGTATGCTAATTATAGTTAAGTTGTTTATCGCTTCCGCAGTGACGACTTTGATGTCGGCTCGCGGTCCGGGGTTCGGATCCTTTTCTATTCTTTTCTTATATTTTCTTTTAGTCGTAACTCGGGTCTTTGAGATTCGGGACGTGACAACTTGGTATCAGAGCACTAGGTCGAAAACCTAGGGATGATGGTACGGGTCTCACCTGTGTTACATGCTTATGTGCTTAGGTGTTCACATGCTTACATGTTTTGTTTTCTATGTGTTATGACTTCCACATTGTGTGCATTGTCGAGCGGTGTGCATGAGTTAATTATAGGAGATCGGAGTGATTTCCATGTTCCTTTTTTTCGGTTGTGTACGAGGTGGGGGCGGACCCAGTTCTTTCTTGGCTAGCCTTTTTGGCCGAGGACAAATGTGAGACTCCTATTGTGTTCCCAAAAGTCGTGGAAGAGTTCCCAGATGTCTTTTCAGAGGAATTGACGGTGTTGCCACCCAAGCGAGAGGTTGAGTTCGGGATTGATCTTGTTCCCGGTACTGCACCTATTTCTTTGGCTACTTACCGTATGGCACCAACGGAGTTGGAAGAGCTGAAGAAGCTGTTGGATGACTTGAGAGCCAAAGGTTATATACGTCCTAGTGTATCGCCTTGGGGTACTCCAGTCTTGTTTGCTAAGAAGAAGGATGGTTCCTTGCATCTTTGCATCGACTATCGGAAGTTAAACCATGCAACGATCAAGAACAAGTATCCATTGCCACGAATAGATGACTTGTTTGATCAGTTGAAAGGGTCAAAGTGTTTCTCCAAGATTGACTTGAGATCAGGTTACTACCAATTGAGAGTCAAGGAGGAAGATATTTCAAAGACAACTTTTCGCACACGGTACGAACACTATGAGTTCCTCGTGATGCCCTTTGGCCTGATGAACGCGCCAGCAGCTTTCATGGATCTCATGAACCGTGTCCTTAGTGCCCACTTAGACCAGTTTGTGGTGGTGTTTGTTGATGACATCTTAGTGTACTCACCATCAGAGGTGGAACATGAAAGCCACTTGAGGATAGTCTTGCAGATCTTGAGAGAGCACCGACTTTTTGTGAATTACAAAAAGTGTGAGTTTTGGTTACCAGAGGTGAAGTTCCTTGGACACGTTGTATCAGGAGGCGGTGTTTCAGTTGATCCGTCAAAGATCGAGGCCGTTATGGATTGGGGACAGCCAAAGAATGTCTTTGAGGTTTATAGTTTTCTGGGCTTGGCTGGGTATTACCGGAGGTTCGTGAAGGACTTCTCACGTTTGGCATCGCCGATGACGAGACTCACTCGAAAAGGAGTCAAGTTTGTGTGGACAGAAGCTTGTGAACTTGTTTTTCAGGAGTTAAAGCACAGACTTACTACGGCTCCAGTATTAGTAATTCTGAAGCGTGGCTTGGGGTATGTCATTTTCTGTGATGCCTCATTGGATGGTTTAGGTTGTGTACTAATGCAGACCGAACAAGTTGTGGAATACGGGTCTAAACAGTTGAAGACCCATGAACAGAATTATCCAACGCATGATTTGGAGTTAGCGGCGGTGATTTTTGCACTGAAGGGATAGAGACATTACTTATATGGGAAAATTTGAGGTTTTCTTTGATCACAAGAGTCTCAAGTATCTCTTCTCTCAGAAGGACTTGAATTTGAGGCAGCGTCGCTGGGTTGAGTACATGGAGGACTACAACTTCGAGTTACAGTATCACCTAGGAAAGGAAAATGTTGTTGCCGATGCCTTGAGTCAAAAGTCGCGGGCTTCACTGGCAAGTATAGCCATTCGAGAGTGGAAGATGATGGGGGACATCTCGGAGATGGGCTTATACTTCAGTGAGAATGGTTACCCAACCTACTCTCGTGAGCAACGTGATTGAGGCACAGAGATAGGATAGTGATGTTGAGGCCATTCGAGCTAGGATCTTGGGAGGTGAAGTGGTGGAGGATTGGACCTTACATTCGGATGATGGTTTACGATTCTGAGGTAAGATGTTTGTTCCGTTGGCATGCAGGGAGGATGTACTTAGGGAGTTCCATTGCTCTCGTCTTGCAGTTCATCCTGGTGGTACAAAGATGTATCACAATCTGCGTCGACAGTTTTGGTGGAAGGGTATGAAGCTGTGCCTTAGTCAGCAGGTGAAGGCTGAGCATCAAAGACCAGCTGGATTGTTACAACCATTACCCATACCTGGGTGGAAATGGGAGCACATTACCATGGACTTTGTGACCGGGCTTCCGAGGACACTGAGACGACACGATGCCATTTGGGTCATTGTTGACCGTTTGACCAAATTGACTCATTTTCTGGCTATTCGGGAGACCGATGGTGCAGAGGTACTCAGCAAGTTGTACATTGGGCAGATTGTCAGGCTACATGGCGTGCCGGTGTCTATAGTGTCGGATAGGGATCCACGGTTTACGTCACAATTTTGGCATAGTTTTCAAACTGCCCTTGATACGAAGCTGAAGTTCAGCACAGCCTTTCATCCTCAAACAGATGGACAGTCAGAACGGACCATCCAAACCTTGGAGGATATGCTTTGGGCTTGTGTTTTGGATTTTTCTGGCAGTTGGGAGGATCACTTGCCATTGGTAGAGTTTGCGTACAACAACAGCTTTCAGGCTAGCATTGAGATGGCACCTTATGAGGCATTATACGGCAGACCATGTTGGTCACCAGTGTGTTGGGGAGAGGTTGGGGAGACTGCTTCCTTGGGGCCTGATATTGTTCTTGAGACTACAGAGAAAATCAAGACAATTAAGCAGAGACTTGTTACAGCACAGAGTCGATAGCAGAGCTGTAAGGACCGAAATTATTTTGACCGGTTCCGGGTGATTTTGGACTGGATTAAAATTTTTTCGGATTAATTAAAATTCAAAAAAGTGTGGATATAGATATTTCTATACAAGTGGAAGGTATATATATATATATATATATATAGTACCTATATTTATATTTAATTATAAATATATATAGAAGTGTAATTGTTTAATTACACTTATGTGGGAGATTATGTGTATGTACATACGTATATGTATTATGTACATATATGGGATATATGTGGCTGTGAGTGGTGGACAATAATGTGTGGACCAAAAGAAAAAGAAGAAAGAAAAGAAAAGAAAAAGAAAAGAAGAAAAGGGAAAAGAGAGAGAAGAAAATCGGGAGAGAAGAGAGAGGAACCAAGAAGAGGGATCGGTAGAGAGAGAAAGAGAGAGTGACGCCGAGAGGGGAGAAGGAGCTTCGGTGCTCTGGCAGTGCTCCGACGGCGGCTCTGATGTGGGCCTCTCGACGGCCAGCCACGGTTGGTGGCAGCGACTGAAGGCGGCGGTGACTGGCCGCGACTGAGGGTTTCGCGGCTGGGGTTTGTGGGTTGAGCTTGGCTGGTTCGAGTGGGTCTTCCGTGTTGGGTTTTCGGGTGGTTCCAATTGTAGCGGCCATGGTGGTGCCTTGGGTTGAAGGTGCCGAGACTTAGTGATGGGGTCTGTTTGGCTTCGGCTGGTGTTCGGGCAGTGCTAGTCTGTTTTGGTGAACTCCGGCGGCGACTAGCGCTGGTGGTGCTCGGTGTGTGACCTTGGTGAGCTTCGGCTGGTGGTAAGGACGGCGACTGTTCCGGCGGTAAGTGATTGGGTTGTGTTTGGATGGGTTCTCACGGTTGTGTTTGGTTCGATTTAGGGTCGAACTCGGATGGGTTTGTGGTGGTTGGATCTTGGTAGTGCCGAACAGGGGTTTCGGTAATGGCTTTCAAAAATTGGGTTTGTGCAGGGGTGGGGCTCGCGGTGACTTCTGGCTACGAGTCTTCCCATGTGGGTTCGGTTGATGCTTGAGGTTGACGATGGTAGTCATTGGGTCGACTGGTGTATGCCGAAGGTGGAGACTGGTTTGGCTTCAAAGGGGTGGCTTGTTTTGGTAGTTACGGTGGGCTTGATTTTGGGTCTTCGGTTGATGCTGGTTTGACGGTGTTCGAGATTGGGCTTGACAGCCATGGTGGTTGGTTTGTGGCTGCAATGTAGGGGATCTACAAATTTATGGGTCTACATTGTATATTGGACTTAAAAGTAATGGTTTGTGATTTGGGCTCTCATTAATAGCGGGCTTGGACCTTGGAGTTGGGTTGGATTTAAATTTGGGTTTGGTTTCCAATTGATTTCATGTTGGATTGTGGTTGGCATTGGCTGGGAAAGTGGATAGAAATGGGCTGAAATTGGTTCATATGTGGCTTGGACACGAGACTGGATCGAGATCGGGTCAGGACCGGTTTGCAAGCGCAGACTTGGCGAAAGCGGGACCTAAGGCAAGTTGATTATTGCCTCTATCTCCTACGTATATACTTTAATATTATTGATTAATTTGCATATGCTCTTAGTTTAATCATATGTGGCGGTTGTATATATATATATATGTGTGTGTGCATATGTATATATATAAAGGTAGATATGGTATATGCGTGGGATGTGAGTGAAAATATATATATGTGTGTGTATATATATATGTGGGTTTGGGACGCTAAAGCATGTTTAAATTTAAATGTTTCCTTGCATTGTGATATGCATATACGGTATAGATTAAAGTCTATGAAAAGCATGCTAAATAATACACGTTTGACTATGTGTTGTCTTGTATGCATATGTGGCTCTTATGCATGATGTTTATATATGTGTGTGATTATATATATGGGTGCAGTGGTAGAAATGCATGCTAAGTATGAATATAACTTTTGACGGGCATTTGCAAAGCATGATTATGATATGCTAAGTGTTCTGTATGTTCTTAATACATATATGGTGACGGAAAATATATGTGTTTATATATATATTGTGATTGGAATGTATGTTGGCTACGTGTAGAGAATATACGTGATTATATGTGGGCTTATGTGAGTTAAATGCATACTGTCTTTACATATCGAATGTGTGCATTGGTTATAACATGATAAAAATGTGCTAAGGTGGAGTTGTTTACATATGTGAGGTGTTATGCAAGTCTTGGAACATGTATATGCTATCTGTGTTGGAATGTGATGAAAAGCATGCTAAATACTTCTTGTTAGTATTCATAAGCATGGGTTGAAGCGTGAAAGTATTATGCTGTGTATATATGCATCTATATTGCATGTATAGGAGGGAAATGACACATACGTGGTTATATGTGGGTTTATGTAGAGAGAAATGCACGCCATGTACTTTAATACTAGCTGGTGCATTGGGATAACATAAAATAGAATGCTTGATTCGTATGCATCCACATTGCATATATGGGAGGTTGCGGAAAAATTAACGCAAAAAGAGGTGCACGGGACTTCGGAGTGGTCCAACCATGTCACGAGAAGTGGTATAATTATCCACTACATATGGCCCTCGGAGTGGACCCGCCATACAAAGGCTTTATGCCTAGAATCGGAGTGTGTCCAACATTTGTGAGCTTCGAAGTTGCCCCCTCACAATTAGGCAAACCCAATATATTGCCATCGGAGTATGTCTAGAGTTTGATGAGCCCTCGGAGTGGTCCCGGTCATCAGGTTGTATCGGAGTATGTCCAACAAGTATGGCCCTCAGAATGGACCCGCCATATTCAGGCGTAATGCCTATAATTCAGAGTATGTCCAACGAATGTGAGCCTTGGAGTTGTCCCCTCACATAATGGCAATCCTATACATTGCCATGGTAGAACGACCTTTCGGAGTGGTCCAAGTCATAGGATGGTCATCGGAGTTATCCTAGGTCACATGATCCTCGGAGCGGGCCAATCGTGTGGGGTATCGGATGAGGACCGAGAGTGAGAGTATATGCAAGCCTAGATGCTTGTATTATGTATCAGATTATGACCGTGGAAGGTGAAAATACCTTTATGCTTATGTGTTTATCTGTTAAGCATGTTTTTTTTCTATTTAAATGTATCTATATTGCATTTGAGACGTACTACTTGACGAGTAGGAGATGTGGTAGTTGAATTACATCGTTTATGTAAATGTGTTGACATATATGTTCTATATACATGTTAGTGCTGAATGTTTACTGCTTTCAAGCATGTTGAAAATGATTTCTAAAATCTTGTATAATGGCTTTTGTATGTTCATATGTGCTAAAGTAGCCATATACATTGTTGGTTTATGCATGCTAGGTAAAGCATGGTCTTAAATATTGTGATATATTTAAGTGCATGTATATTTTTGAGAATATGTGAGGATCGACATACTGCAGCGGTGATAGTATGGTTCCACATACCTTGTTGGGCCTTTGAGCTCACCCCCTTCCAGGTTTTGCAGGTATTGCTAATTACGGAATTAGTTAGGGGACTGACAGCACCGGTTGCAGAGGTAGTGATTAGATTTCTTAGAATCTAATGTATGTCCAGGATAGTGGATAGATAGACGCATTACATTTGGATTAAATGTATGGAGCGATTATGTAGATTCAGTTCCTTGAGTTGTATTTTATTCATGTGATGTATGTATATAATACGGACATTCAAGGACTGAGACATGTATTCTTTTGATTACATTATGCATGTTGTAGAAATGCTGGGGGGAAATGTGCCCAGAAGTGTCCATTTTTATTGTTAGATATAAATGCTGGGGGGACACGTGCCCAGAAGTGTCCATTTGAATTTAAAGCAGGTATTATATACCAAGAACTGATTATTTTAGAATGGGTCATGCCCAATTTTTGTGAAAATATTAGGAAATTGAGGTTGTATGATCAGGTGATGGTTATTTCATGAGGGTGATCTCACGGGGTTCACATCTCGATTTTTAGGCCTCAGGAATCGGGGCGTGACAGAATGGTATCAGAGCTCTAGGTTGGAATACCTAGGGACGACGGGTGATGGACGTATCATGTGTATGGTTGAGAAGGTTAGATTATGTACCTAATACCAGAATGCTATGAGAGCACTAGGTTGGTATACCTAGGGGCGACGGGTAAAGGTTGAGGAACTCTTGATTGCTGTTAAAGTATTAGGTTTGAAAACCTAGGGTATCAAAGTCATAGGTTCGAATACCTAAGGATGGATGGTCAAATCACGTGTTGATTTGGAGATAGGCAATGGTTGGTAGTTGCCTAAATGATTGGTTTGATTACCTATGGATGATAGTGGAACGACTTGCTTGGTTTGAGCAATCATAATGAAAGATCAAAGTGTTGGTGTGTGAAATAGGTTTCGATTGGTGATGTAACGCCCCGATTTCCAACTCCCGGGAAACCGGAGGTTAACCCATCCATTAATCCCAATGGACCCTCCATTCTCTCCATAATTATCATGAAAGCTTAAATTTATCTTTCGTAAAGATAAACATCATTTAACCTTAATCAACCACCATGGGCCCCAAACCTTGCCTCGATTGTATAACCAACTAGTTGTGGCCTACGTATTTTCACACCTGCGAACCAGTGTGATCATAATTTGTGACTGAAACCCACACCATTGGATAGAGGATTTAAAAACACCCAATTTCAAAAAAAACGGCACTCAATTTCGATCTAAAACGAAGAATTTACACCCGTTTAAAGTTCGGATGCAAATGGGGCTGCCCAGGTTTCTTTCAGTCGGCTGATGGGTAGTTTCGGTCGACCGAAGGGGACTTTCAGTCGACTGAAACATTGCCCAGTCGACCGAAACCTGTTACAAAATGCAAACTCTCGGGATATTGCACTTTCGGTCGACCGATGCAGAGCCCACTCGACCGAAAGTGCTAAAAACAGCCCAAAACCTGATTTTTAAAGCCTCAAAGCATTCAATCACCTTACCAATTCAAAATCAAACTCAAAACATGACTCAATTCATGATTAAAATCTACCAAAACTAATAAAAATTCTCATGAACACTCAATGGATCCAAAGTGAACACTTTTTGGGCATGTTTCCCCCAAACAGCTATGCAAAATCCCTTAACCACCATCAAAACATTCACACAACTTACAACATTTGAATGAAATCATAAACTTACAATCTTTGCATTCCCAATCATCCATTTCATCCAAATCATACTTCAACCATAGTCAGACAAAGCCATAATTAAAGTCCATCCATTCAAACCACATATCCTTTCCATTCATTCCCAATTCTTATACTTGAGAAGAGTCCAAACATAAAGTTATACTATAAGATGAAACCCATAATTGAATTTAGTCTAAGAAATCACCACAAAACATCAAGATTCCAAGTTCATAGTCATTACAGGGATTTCATGCATAAGGTCCAAAAATGCTAAAAATCCAACCATGACTACTATTACATAAACAACGTGCCACAAGCCGGCACGGATAGCCAAATATACAACATCCCCAAAATATATCAAAATGCTACCAAAATCCCGCTTAAACATTCAAGTCCCGTCCGTCATTGGCGCCTTATCTGTAAACATTTATAATAAAGGGGTGAGCACCACTGCGGCTCAGTAGAGATACCCCAACCCACCTAAGTGCCGACCCGACACGACCTACATAAATGCATGTCACTACATTACATGTACCATCCAACATATTCCATGTTCATTCACAAGTAATGCATGTGTATAAGAAATGCATTAACATAAATCATGCTTCATAATTTAACAATGAAAGCAATAATCATATGATTTTCTCTCCCTCGAACATAACCCGATATCCTAACATGATTTTTGACCAAATCATCCAACCGAGTCACTTCCCACACAATTACAAAGTCCATCACCGAGTATTCTCTACTCCGAGGTGATTGGACCGTTGAGGTACCCGCCACCGAGTATTCTCTACTCCGAGGTGGTTGGACCGTTTCGAAGTCTATCACCGAGTATTCTCTACTCCGAGGTGATTAGATTATTTCAGAATTCGTCACCGAGTATTCTCTACTCCGAGGTGATCGGATCATCACCGAGTATTCGCTACTCCAAGGTGATTGAACAAGTTACACAACCACTCTCTCTCCCGTATACCTCACAACGGCTCCAATATATGCATTTCGAACATATAACGATTTAGCATTCAATCTCATGCTTCACAATGTATACGCCAATTAATAAAACACATAGCATGATTTTTATCCTCACAATACCACATATATATTTACCTATACATGCAAGGCCTAGCATACAATCCACATATGCTCACACAACATCACCTAAGCACATTTTGGTCATGTTTTATAAATGCACACATTTTCTATATAAAAGTAGCATGCATTTGCCCCACTCAACAACACATAATACATACATGTTCAAAATAACACCTTTTCACATATGTGCACAAAATCTAGCATAATTGCATACATGTTAATCTCTCTCACACATTCACCCCTTTACAACGTATATACAACCATATACATATCTATTGCACCATAGAGACTAAAGAGAGTAGAACACCACCTCCCACCCCTCTTACCAATCTAAACCATGCAATATACACACTTAACTCTCACCACTTCACCCAAGCCCTAGAATCGACAAAAAGATGAGAAGGAGAACCCCTACCTCAAGATCCAAGCTTAGAAGTGGAAGACCCAAATTTCACCAAGCTTCAAACTCCTCCAACGGCAACTTTCCACCGATCAAATCGAAGAGGAGAGTGAGAAGAACAACTTTAATTCTTGGCTTTACCCTCAAATCTCACTTTTAGGCCCTCAAAACTTAGAGAGAAGGAGAGAAGAAAACTTGTAGAGAGAGAGAGTGGTAGAGCCGGCCAAGAGAGAGAGAGAGAAGTGAAAAATCTGATTTTCCCCTCTTTTTTCCATGTATATATCATATATGTATAATATATTTGGCCCTTTGCAACTAAACCCTCCACCTCTCCTTATTTGCTCCTTGTTATGGGTCATTTGTACTTATTCGCAAACTAGCCTTTCCTCATTTTTCATAACTTCACTTATACCCTTAAAACTTCATCCATACCCCCACACCACTCCCTAGAGTTTGTAGTCATTTCTTTCGGTTACCCGAACTCATTCCGGTCCCATACCCGTAACCGAAAACGCAAAAAAGATCATTTAAGTCCACTAAGCATGTCATTAAACAATTAATCATGCTTAAAGATTCACTTAACTTTTAATCATAATTCGAAAAAAATTTCAGGTCGTTACAACCTCCCCTCCTTCAAGGAATTTCGTCCTCAAAATTTGCATAGTCATGGTCCTTCCAAAACTAATCCATACCGGACGTCATTCTCGCCAATGATCGTCACTTCCTCTCTTTTCACGTACCCTAGGCGCTACACTTGTAACACCTAACTCATAACACTCAAGTCTTGCACACAGTGCATCTCGACTTGCTTCCTAGAGTCCACAGTCTCTACCTCAAGACCTATCCAGCCCATCTCTATCTCTAGTCTAAGGCAACACCTTCGACTAATCATACCAATCACTCACAGTGATACATCCCCTATAATCCGGGATCAGCAATACTCAAAGTCATTCTTTTATTATCAGACATGACTTTCAATCTCTAGCATTTCATCCCCGGGCTTAGTCCAATATCCTGGGCATCATCATCACAACACAATCCACATCAATCCAGTGCACATCACAAGCGCACTCACCAGCAAGGCACATGACAATGTGCTCGCCGATAAAAACAACATAAACAGCGTACTTGCCGCAGCAAGCCACATAATCCTGCCCAGTCTCCTAGACTACAACCCACTGGAATCTAATGCCAAGTCCAGGATCTCACATCCCACTAGTTTCACAATCTCATTATTCAAGAGGAGATTCATTTCCCATTTTCATCCTTCACCCCACGGAACCAGTTGATAGTTAGAGAGAATTCCTTTCATATCAGCACTTCACTTTAGACAACCCTTACCAATGAAAGTTTGAGGTCACCTACAGTAGCCAAACAGCAGCCATACAGTGGCCGCAGCCCACTGCGTCTACACGTTCACTGCGTCCACCTCTCCCCTTCACGGTAAGAAATTATCCTCACTTCAGATACCATATGTCAGGATCCTCACCCACTATCAACCCATCCTTCTCTTAGCACCATATCCACACTATGATCCAACCACATCAAACATGCGTATATCACAGCACACCACTGACGTCAAGGCACATAAGGAGTGCACTTGTCAAAACAAATCATCCGGTCCTGTCCATTTTGTGGACTACATTCCATTGGCATTTAGTGCCAAGGTTAGGGTTTTACATGCCCTTAACTTCACAATCTCATTCCTCGACGAATGAATCCCACTTTCCCGTCCATTAATCCTAACGGACGTTTCCGGCTTCTCGGGTATTTATCCATTCCTTTCCAGCATCTCATTTGAGACTCCAAGATCCTGACTGCTTCGTCTAGGACCCTTCAAATCTTTCCATGCATCACTATTGCATTAAGTCATCATGTGTCCACTGACTCCAAGAATTAGGTAAATTCCAAGTCCCCATCGTTGTGCGATGATTACAACGCAAATCTGAATCACCAAACTCTTGGTTTGGGAACTACAAGGTAAACCACACCTTTCTCCACAATTCCTGACTCATACTATCAAGGTCTACCACTACATGTCTATTTCAACATCATAGTCCACTCGGGTTCAAACCTCTACCCAGGTTTACCAATTCTCAAAACCAGAACTCCTAGGTGACTACATGTCACTACTAGTCATGCAACGCAAAATGAAACACTAAAGTGCAATGCTCAATTACATGAATTACATATACCACGTAGCATATAACACACAACATGCTAATCACATAAACACGTATCATGCATGATATGAAATATGATGCATCAAATCGATAACCTAACCCTCGGGCTAATACTAGGAAAATACCCCTGACCATACACGGTCCTGGTACCTCCTCTGCCTGAGCAAGCGTGTAAAACACGGCCCAGTCCCCCTAGTATACACACATACTAGAACACAACATCTAGAGTGGTTCAAACCAACCTACTCTCATCCTCTGTTCCCATTGGAAAACACCTACCAATCTATCCACTTCTATAGTCTAAGGTAGCAACCTTGACTATCAATACCAATCACTTTCAGTGACATATCCCTACTATTGGGAATCCTTTATCTATCGTCATCCAGACGAAACAACTCAACATCCACAAGAGCCGGCGCATCGTAAGAGAAGTGCTAATCCAAGAAAAATGTCTGGCCAGGCCACTTTTCCCAGTTAGCCCAACTCCGGCAATATGCCTTCCTTGTATCCCATCTCAATTCCAACTGCCAACCTCGGCAATACACTTACCAACAACACATCATAAGTCCCTAAGTATTTCTAAGGACTTAAACACTCGCAAACTTCCTTGCGGTATCTCTTCATTGCTCACTAATGAGACTTAATCACCAAATCCAAAGGTCTAAACTCAACCAATTCTGGGAGTTATTACCAATCAAAATCTGTTTCACACACCAACACTTTGATCTTTCATTAGGATTGCTCAAACCGAGTAAATCATCCCCACTATCATTCATAGGTAATTCAAACCTATCATCTAGACAACTATCATCCATTGCCGATCTCCAAACCAACACGTGATTTGACCATCCGTCCTTAGGTATTCGAACCAATGACTTTGATACCCTAGGTTTTCAAACCTATTGCCTTAACAGCAATCCAGAGTTCCTCAACCCTCACCAGTTGCCCCTAGGTATTCCAACCTAGTGCTCTCGTAGCATTCTGGCATTAGGTACATAATCCAACCTTCTCAACCATACACATGATACGTCCATCACCCGTCGTCCCTAGGTATTCCAACCTAGAGCTCTGATACCATGCTGTAACGCCCCGATTTCCAACTCCCGGGAAACCGGAGGTTAACCCATCCATTAATCCCAATGGACCCTCCATTCTCTCCATAATTATCATGAAAGCTTAAATTTATCTTTCGTAAAGATAAACATCATTTAACCTTAATCAACCACCATGGGCCCCAAACCTTGCCTCGATTGTATAACCAACTAGTTGTGGCCTACGTATTTTCACACCTGCGAACCAGTGTGATCATAATTTGTGACTGAAACCCACACCATTGGATAGAGGATTTAAAAACACCCAATTTCAAAAAAAACGGCACTCAATTTCGATCTAAAACGAAGAATTTACACCCGTTTAAAGTTCGGATGCAAATGGGGCTGCCCAGGTTTCTTTCAGTCGGCTGATGGGTAGTTTCGGTCGACCGAAGGGGACTTTCAGTCGACTGAAACATTGCCCAGTCGACCGAAACCTGTTACAAAATGCAAACTCTCGGGATATTGCACTTTCGGTCGACCGATGCAGAGCCCACTCGACCGAAAGTGCTAAAAACAGCCCAAAACCTGATTTTTAAAGCCTCAAAGCATTCAATCACCTTACCAATTCAAAATCAAACTCAAAACATGACTCAATTCATGATTAAAATCTACCAAAACTAATAAAAATTCTCATGAACACTCAATGGATCCAAAGTGAACACTTTTTGGGCATGTTTCCCCCAAACAGCTATGCAAAATCCCTTAACCACCATCAAAACATTCACACAACTTACAACATTTGAATGAAATCATAAACTTACAATCTTTGCATTCCCAATCATCCATTTCATCCAAATCATACTTCAACCATAGTCAGACAAAGCCATAATTAAAGTCCATCCATTCAAACCACATATCCTTTCCATTCATTCCCAATTCTTATACTTGAGAAGAGTCCAAACATAAAGTTATACTATAAGATGAAACCCATAATTGAATTTAGTCTAAGAAATCACCACAAAACATCAAGATTCCAAGTTCATAGTCATTACAGGGATTTCATGCATAAGGTCCAAAAATGCTAAAAATCCAACCATGACTACTATTACATAAACAACGTGCCACAAGCCGGCACGGATAGCCAAATATACAACATCCCCAAAATATATCAAAATGCTACCAAAATCCCGCTTAAACATTCAAGTCCCGTCCGTCATTGGCGCCTTATCTGTAAACATTTATAATAAAGGGGTGAGCACCACTGCGGCTCAGTAGAGATACCCCAACCCACCTAAGTGCCGACCCGACACGACCTACATAAATGCATGTCACTACATTACATGTACCATCCAACATATTCCATGTTCATTCACAAGTAATGCATGTGTATAAGAAATGCATTAACATAAATCATGCTTCATAATTTAACAATGAAAGCAATAATCATATGATTTTCTCTCCCTCGAACATAACCCGATATCCTAACATGATTTTTGACCAAATCATCCAACCGAGTCACTTCCCACACAATTACAAAGTCCATCACCGAGTATTCTCTACTCCGAGGTGATTGGACCGTTGAGGTACCCGCCACCGAGTATTCTCTACTCCGAGGTGGTTGGACCGTTTCGAAGTCTATCACCGAGTATTCTCTACTCCGAGGTGATTAGATTATTTCAGAATTCGTCACCGAGTATTCTCTACTCCGAGGTGATCGGATCATCACCGAGTATTCGCTACTCCAAGGTGATTGAACAAGTTACACAACCACTCTCTCTCCCGTATACCTCACAACGGCTCCAATATATGCATTTCGAACATATAACGATTTAGCATTCAATCTCATGCTTCACAATGTATACGCCAATTAATAAAACACATAGCATGATTTTTATCCTCACAATACCACATATATATTTACCTATACATGCAAGGCCTAGCATACAATCCACATATGCTCACACAACATCACCTAAGCACATTTTGGTCATGTTTTATAAATGCACACATTTTCTATATAAAAGTAGCATGCATTTGCCCCACTCAACAACACATAATACATACATGTTCAAAATAACACCTTTTCACATATGTGCACAAAATCTAGCATAATTGCATACATGTTAATCTCTCTCACACATTCACCCCTTTACAACGTATATACAACCATATACATATCTATTGCACCATAGAGACTAAAGAGAGTAGAACACCACCTCCCACCCCTCTTACCAATCTAAACCATGCAATATACACACTTAACTCTCACCACTTCACCCAAGCCCTAGAATCGACAAAAAGATGAGAAGGAGAACCCCTACCTCAAGATCCAAGCTTAGAAGTGGAAGACCCAAATTTCACCAAGCTTCAAACTCCTCCAACGGCAACTTTCCACCGATCAAATCGAAGAGGAGAGTGAGAAGAACAACTTTAATTCTTGGCTTTACCCTCAAATCTCACTTTTAGGCCCTCAAAACTTAGAGAGAAGGAGAGAAGAAAACTTGTAGAGAGAGAGAGTGGTAGAGCCGGCCAAGAGAGAGAGAGAGAAGTGAAAAATCTGATTTTCCCCTCTTTTTTCCATGTATATATCATATATGTATAATATATTTGGCCCTTTGCAACTAAACCCTCCACCTCTCCTTATTTGCTCCTTGTTATGGGTCATTTGTACTTATTCGCAAACTAGCCTTTCCTCATTTTTCATAACTTCACTTATACCCTTAAAACTTCATCCATACCCCCACACCACTCCCTAGAGTTTGTAGTCATTTCTTTCGGTTACCCGAACTCATTCCGGTCCCATACCCGTAACCGAAAACGCAAAAAAGATCATTTAAGTCCACTAAGCATGTCATTAAACAATTAATCATGCTTAAAGATTCACTTAACTTTTAATCATAATTCGAAAAAAATTTCAGGTCGTTACAGGTGATAACTCCCAGAGTTGGTTGAGTTTAGCTTTTGACTTGGTGATTAAGTCTCATTAGTGAGCAATGAAGAGATACCGCAAGGAAATTTGCGAGTGTTTAAGTCCTTAGAAATACTTAGGGACTTATGAGATTGGTAAATGTATTGCCGAGGATGGCAATTGAAATTGAAAGAGGATACAAGGAACGCATGTTGCCGGAGTTGGGCTAACTGGAAAAAATGGCCTAGCTAAACATTTTTCTTAGATTAGTGCTTCTCTTACAATACGCTGGCTCTTGTTGATGTTGAGTTGTTTCGTCCGGATGACGATAGATAAAAGATTCCCTATAGTAGGGATATATCACTGAAAGTGATTAGTATTGATAGTCAAGGTTGCTACCTGAGACTACAGAGGTGGATAGATTGGTAGGTGTTTACCAATGAGTATAGAGGATGAGAGTAGGTTGGTTTGAACCACTCTAGATTTTGTGTTCTAGTATGTGTGTGTAGTAGGGGGACTGGGCCGTGTTTTACATGCTTGCTTAGGCAGAGGAGGTACCAGGATCGTGTATGGTCAGGGGTATTTTCCTAGTATTAGCCCGAGGGCTAGAGTATTGATTTATGCATCATATGTCATATCATGTATGGTATGTGTTTATTTGATTAGCATGTTGTGTGTTATATGTTATGTGTTATACTTGATTCATGTAACTGAGCATTGCACTTTAGTGTTCCATTTTGTGTCACATGGTTAGTAGTGACATGTAGTCACCTAGCGATTTCAGTTTTGAGGATTGGTAAACCTGGGTAGAGGTTTGAACCCGAGTGGACTGTGGTGTTGAAATAGACATGTAGTGATAAACTTTGAAAGTATAAGTCGGGAATTGTGGAGAAAGGTATGGTTTACCTTGTAGTTTCCCAAACCAAGAGTTTGGTGATTCAGATTTGCGTTGTGATCATTGCACAACGATTGAGGACCAGATGTCAGTTAATTGACTAAGGATATTGGTGGTATTGGGATACCGGAATTTTAGACAGGGTATGTCTAAGATGTGTTATTGAGGTAGTCCGGTGAGGACTCGAAATTGACCTAATTCTTGGAGTCAGTGGACATGTTATGACTTTGACGATGCATTGGCGATGCATCGTAATGCCTAGATACTGATTAATGCAATAGTGATGCATGAAAGGATTTGTGGGGTCCTAGACGAAGCAGTCAGGATCTTGGGGTCTCAGGTGAGATGCTGGAAAGGAATGGATAAATACCCGAACAGTCGAAAACGTCCGTTAGGATTAATGGACGAGTAAGTGAGATTCATTCGTCGAGGAATGAGATTGTGAAGTTAAGGGCATGTAAAACCCTAATCTTGGCACTAAATGCCAATGGAATGTAGTCCACAAAAATGGACAAGACTGGACGATTTGTTTTGACAAGTGCACTCCCTATGTGCCTTGACCTCAGTGGTGTGCTGTGATATGCTCATGATTGATGCAGTAGGATCATAGTGTGGATATGATGTTAAGAGAAGGATGGGTTGATAGTGGATGAGGATCCTGACATATGGTATCTGAAGTGAGGATAATTTCTTACCGTGAATGGGAAGAGGTGGACGCAGTGGACGTGTAGACGCAGTGGGCTGCGGCCACTGTATGGCTGTTGTTTGGCTACTGTAGGTGACCTCAAACTTTCATTGGTAAGAGTTGTCTAAAGTGATGTGCTAATATGAAAGGAATTCTCTCTAATTGTCAACTGGCTCCTTGGTGTGAAGGATGAAAAAGGGTAAATGTTTCTCCTCTTGAATAATGAGATTGTGAAACCAGTGGGATGTGAGATCCTGGACTTGACATTGGATTCCAATGGGTTGTAGTCTATGAGACTGGGTAGGATTATGTGGCTTGCTGCTGCAAGTACACCGTTATGTGGTTTATATCGACAAGTACACTGTCATGTGCCTTGCTGGTGAGTGCGCTTGTGATGTGCACTGGATTGACGTGGTTTGTGTTGTGATGATGCCCAGGATATTGGACTAAGCCCGGGGATGATATGCCAGAGATTGAAAGTCATGTTGATAATAAAAGAATGACTTTGAGTATTGATGATCCCAGATAATAGGGATGTATCACTGTGAGTGATTGGTATGATTAGTCAAAGGTGTTGCCTTAGACTAGAGATAGAGATGGACTGTGTAGGCCTTGAGTTAGAGACTAAGGCAGTTGAGATGCACTGTTGTACAAGACTTGAGAGCTATGAGTTAGGTGTTGCAAGTGTAGCGCCTAGGGTATATGGAGAGAGAAAGTGACGATTATTGGCGAGAATAACGTCCTGTGTGGATTGGTTTTGGAAAGACCATGACTATGCTAATTTCGAGGACGAAATTCCTTGAAGGAGGGGAGGTTGTAAGGACCAAAATTATTTTGACCGGTTCCGGGCGATTTTGGACCGGATTAAAATTTTTTTGGATTAATTAAAATTTGGAAAAGTGTGGATATAGATATTTCTATACAAGTGGAAGGTATATATATATATATATATGTATATATATATAGTACCTATATTTATATTTAATTATAAATATATATAGAAGTGTAATTGTTTAATTACACTTATGTGGGAGATTATGTGTATGTACATACGTATATGTATTATGTACATATATGGGATATATGTGGCTGTGAGTGGTGGACAATAATGTGTGGACCAAAAGAAAAAGAAGAAAGAAAAGAAAAGAAAAAGAAAAGAAGAAAAGGAAAAAGAAAAGGGAAAAGAGAGAGAAGGAAATCGGGAGAGAAGAGAGAGGAACCGAGAAGAGGGATCGGTTGTCACGCCCCGAAACCCGGACTCCCCCGGACTGACCCGAATCCCGAGTGTGAACTCGTGAGATCACCCTCACGATATAACCATCACCTGATCATACAATCTCAATTTCCTATTATTTTCACGAAAATTGTGCATAACCCATTCTAATAAATTAGATCCTGATATGTCATTCCTGCTTTAAATTCAAATGGACACTTATGGGCACGTGTCCCCCCAGTATTTATATCTAACAATCAAAATGGACACTTCTGGGCACGTGTCACCCCAACATTTCTATAACATACATAATCATGACATCTGGAATAAGTATCAAGTGAACACATTTATCATCATCCATAATTGTTTTAATCTGAAAATCAACATTAAAAGCATAATGTCCATAAACAATATCTCAAATAGAAATCTCTTTATACATGTCTAAGCGCATTATGTCCACATCTTGGACGTGCATAACACAAAATGTCAAAATTAAGAGATCTTTCTAACTCTAAGTCCAACTCACGATTGCACACCGCCAACCATCTCCTTGTCATGTCCTGAAAGTGTTAGTGTAGGGGGATGAGCAATTTTCAACGGGCTCAAGGTAATACGTTGTGCAATCCATCCAAATTCATATCTCATATCAATGCATAAACACAATCAACATGCACCGCTTAACTACGTGTTATACTTCCTAGCATTCTAGTCCAAAGATCGAAACTTTCACTTCACATGGCATAGACATCAATATTTTTGACTACCACCAAATTTTTAACTTAAAACATGCAATAATGCACAGTCTCATCATATCTATAACATATGACCAAATGGGATTTAAACACAAGTTTAACGAAATTTTCATAAAACTCACATTTCTACTCATTTCTTTCAAATCATGGCATATGCATCAAATGAAAATGGACAACCACATAATTTTACAACATATTTCATTACACAATCCATCATATCTATAACATATGATACACACGAATTTATCAACAAATCCACTTACTCCACATAAGTCACATCACGTCACATAATTCAACACAAGAATCACATTATACTCGGAATTGAGCTCACACGCACACCACACACATGATATGTACCGTAGTCCCATATCTTAATTATTTTGGCTATTTCGGGCTACTAACCCGTCCGGTCACCACCCACTTGCGCAAGGTAGAGGATTTTCAACCCTAAGAGGATCCCTTCCTCTATAATTTTCTATGAGTCATTCCCGAGCATTCATTACAAACACAAAATACTTCACATTTCTGCATATACATTCGCACTTAATGCATGCCCTATATCCATTCTAGCATGTTATTCAACAATTCATAATGCCACAAGAACAAGCTTATTCCCCAAAACTCGATTTTCATCATTTTTCCCAAAATTCTACACATGCCATACATATACCATTTTGCATATAAAAATAATTCATGCATTTTAACACATAGACCAATCTTTTCAACACAAAAGAAACTCCTTTATCTTCTTGTAAAACACAAATTTTAAACCAAGAGTCCATATATGCAATACATGTCAAAAAGGGCATAAACAACCATTCATGCAATTTAAATCATACACCAATTTAAATCAAAGATTATATCCCAAATTTTATTTAATCATAAATAACATAAAAACATCTACTTTATGTCATTAACATGAAATTAAACTTGGAATGAAAAACACAACGCACACCCCTACCTCAATTTGGAGTGAGAACTCCAAAAATCTCCAACTTCCTCTATAGAGTATCCACCAATCTCGCTATCACAATATTTTCTACCAAGTCCAATTTAAATTGTTGTCCCTGACTTTGACCCAAATTAAATACCAAGCCCAATGCTTATTACCAAAAAAACCCGACCCGTGGCTAAACCAACACCAATCCTTAAAACCCAATTTATCCAACTAAGCCTCAACCAAACACAAAGTTAGCCCAATTAAATTGGAAGCCAACCCAAACCAATTTCAGCCCAATTATTTGCTCCATTATTTAATCATACACCAAACCAAAATTTTTCAATACAACCCAACTGTCCAAACCATGTAACCAGCCCATGATCAAAACCATGTTGACCCAATTTAGTTAGGCCCAAAAATAATCACATGCAGCCCACTACTTTGGTTGCCCACCATTTTAATCCAATTCTAGATCAATTGAAAATTAACCCAAATTCAAGCCCAACCCATGCAAGACCACCACCACACATACACACATATATATACAACCACATTCCCAGCCAAAGCAAACTGCCACCATACTTAACGCCCGAAGCCACTCAAGTCGTGGACCTCTACTATGACCATCAATAGCCATCTTCCTCAATCCACAGCATCACCATCTCCGGCCAGCTCGCCACCACTGCCGGGGCCGCTATCGACCGCCACCATTCAGCTACCAATAGCCATAGCTACCAGCCAAACCACCTAGTCACACCACCATGTACGGCCAACCACCACTTCTTCGAAACCCATGCACACCACACCCATGGCTAGCCCAAAGATGCCTAGCCGTGAACCACCCAGTTCCTCCTCACAAAGACCCATCAAGACCCGCAATTGAACCACCCAAGGTCGCCGACCAGCACAGCCGCTGCTAAACAGACCCACAACCTGTGACCGCTACAGCCAAACTCGTCAAAACAGACCCGCGAGTTCCACCCAAAACCAGCCACGAGGCCAGCACCTAGAGCAGAGCCAATCCCACCGGAAGAGAACCCAGAACAGTCCATGAGAACCACCTGCTGTTCCACCAACCGAAGACCCATCACGCACACACTCACGGTCAGCTGGACCTCCATGATCGGACCACCCAGGACAGCCATCCCAGTCGTGAACTAGCCATACGCATCGTCGTGAACCACCATCAGCCTCTTCCTCTCTCTCAGTTTCTCTTCTTTCTCTCTCTAGAATCAAGCTCTCTCTCTCTCTACACTTCTCTTATTTCTCTCTCTATCTCTCGGGTTCTCCCTCTCCTCTCATTTTCTCTCTTTAGATTTTCTCTCTCTACTGGTTCTCTTTCTTTCTCTCTCTCTCGATTTCTCTCTCTAGCTTTCTCTTCTTCCTTCTTCTTTCTTTCTTTTCTTTTCTTTTTTCTTCTCTTTCTTTTTCCTCTCAGCCGAACCACTCTTCTCTTCTCCTCTTTATTGTCTACCACATGTTTCCCCAAATCACTCTTGTCCACATACATATATGTATATTATATATATATATATATATATATACACCTAACCCACATGTTATTATTATATATATGTATATAACACATATACATAATACTATATGATTCTAATACACATACATATACATAAATACTTTTATCTCTACACATGCATAACTACATACACGTATTTATTATACACATGCACTCCCATATATTTATAATTAAATATAAATATATCTATATGTATATTCATACCCCTTCCACTTATATATATATATAAACTCTCTCCATCCCTCTATATATATATATATAATTCCATATATATATATATATGCATCTTTTTGAATTTAATAAATTCGAAGAAAGGAAAAAAAAATAAATCCGGTCTAAAAATAATTCGGTCCTTATATCGGTAGAGAGTGAAAGAGAGAGTGACGTCGAGAGGGGAGAAGGAGCTTCGGTGCTCCGGCAGTGCTTCAATGGCAGCTCTGACGTGGGCCTCTCGATGGCCAGCCATGGTTGGTGGCAGCGACTGAAGGCGGCGGTGACTGGCCGTGACTGAGGGTTTCGCGGTTGGGGTTTGTGGGTTGAGCTCGGCTGGTTCAAGTGGGTCTTCCGTGTTGGGATTTCGGGTGGTTCTGATTGTGGCGACCGAAGATGGTGGTGCCTTGGGTTGAAGGTGCCGAGACTTGGTGATGGGGTCTGTTTGGCTTCGGCTGGTGCTCAGGCCGTGCTAGTCTGTTTTGGTGAACTCTGGCGGTGACTAGCGCTGGTGGTGCTCGGTGTGTGACCTTGGTGAGCTTCGGCTGGTGGTGAGGATGGCGACTGTTCCGGTGGTAAGTGATTGGGTTGTGTGTGGATGGGTTCTCATGGTTATGTTTGGTTTGATTTTGGGTCGAACTCGGATGGGTCTGTGGTGGTTGGATCTTGGTAGTGTCGAACATGGGTTTCGGTAATGGGTTTCAAAAATTGGGTGCAGGGGTGGGGCTCGCGGTGACTTTCGGCTATGAGTCCTCCCATGTGGGTTCGGTTGATACTTGAGGTTGACGACGGTAGTCATTGGGTCAACTGGTGTATGCCGAAGGTGGAGACTGGTTTGGCTTCAAAGGGGTGGCCTATTTTGGTAGTCACAGTGGGCTTGATTTTGGGTCTTCGGTTGATGCTGGTTTGACGGTGTTCGAGATTGGGCTTGACATCCGTGGTGGCAGGTTTGTGGCTGCAATGTAGGGGATCTACAAATTTATGGGTCTACATTGTATATTGGACTTAAAAGTAATGGTTTGTGATTTGGGCCCTCATTAATAGCGGGCTTGGACCTTGGAGTTGGGTTGGATTTAAATTTGGGTTTGATTTCCAATTGATTTCATGTTGGATTGTGGTTGGCATTGGCTGGGAAAGTGGATAGAAATGGGCTGAAATTGGTTCATATGTGACTTGGACACGAGACTGGATCGAGATCGGGTCAGGACCGCTTTGCAAGCGCAGACTTGGCGAAAGCAGGACCTAAGGCAAGTTAATTCTTGCCTCTATCTCCTACGTATATACTTTAATATTATTGATTAATTTGTATATGCTCTTAGTTTAATCATATGTGGCAGTTGTATATATATATATATGTGTGCATATGTATATATATAAAGGTAGATATGGTATATGCGTGGGATGTGAGTGAAAATATATATATGTGTGTGTATATATATATGTGGGTTTGGGACGCTAAAGCATGTTTAAATTTAAATGTTTCCATGCATTGTGATATGCATGTACGGTATAGATTAAAGTCTATGAAAAGCATGCTAAATAATACACGTTTGGCTATGTGTTGTCTTGTATGCATATGTGGCTCTTATGCATGATGTATATATATATGTGTGTGATTATATATATGGGTGCAGTGGTAGAAATGCATGCCAAGTATGAATATAACTTTTGGCAGGCATTTGCAAAGCATGATTATGATATGCTAAGTGTTCTGTATGTTCTTAATACATATATGGTGACGGAAAATATATGTGTTTATATATATATATTGTGATTGTAATGCATGTTGGCTACTTGTAGAGAATACATTCATTGACTGTGAGTATGATTATATTTATGCTAGTATATGTGCATATGTAATGTATATGCATGATTTGACATATACGTGATTATATGTGGGCTTATGTGAGTTAAATGCATAGTGTCTTTACATATCGAATGTGTGCATTGGTTATAGCATCATAAAAATGTGCTAAGTTGGATTTGTTTACATATGTGAGGTGTTATGCAAGTCTTGGAACATGTATGTGCTATATGTGTTAGAATGTGATGAAAAGCATGCTAAATACTTCTTGTTAGTATTCATAAGCATGGGTTGAAGCGTGAAAGTATTATGCTGTGTATATATGCATCTATATTGCATGTATAGGAGGGAAATGACACATACGTGGATATATGTGGGTTTATGTAGAGAGAAATGTATGCCATGTACTTTAATACTAGCTGGTGCATTGGGATAACATAAAATAGAATGCTTGATTTCGTATGCATCCACATTGCATATATGGGAAGTTGCGGAAAAATTAACGCAAAAAGAGGTGAACGGGACTTCGGAGTGGTCCAACTGTGTCACGAGAAGTGGTATAATTATCCACTACGTATGGCCCTCGGAGTGGACCCGCCATACAAAGGCTTTATGCCTAGAATCGGAGTGTGTCCAACATTTGTGAGCTTCGAAGTTGCCCCCTCACAATTAGGCAAACCTAATATATTACCATCGGAGTATGTCCAGAGTTTGATGACCCCTCGGAGTGGTCTCGGTCATCAGGTTGTATCAAAGTATGTCCAACAAGTATGGCCCTCGGAGTGGACCCGCCATATTCAGGCGTAATGCCTAGAATTCGGAGTATGTCCAACGAATGTGAGCCTCGGAGTTGTCCCCTCACATAATGGCAATCCTATACATTGCCATGGTAGAATGACCTTTCAGAGTGGTCCAGGTCATAGGATGGTCATCGGAGTTATCCTAGGTCACATGATCCTCGGAGCGGGCCAATCGTGTGGGGTATCGGATGAGGACCGAGAGTGAGAGTATTTGCAAGCCTAGATGCTTGTATTATGTATCGGATGATGACCGTGGAAGGTGAAAATACCTTTATGCTTATGTGTTTATTTGTTAAGCATGTTTTCTTCTGTTTAAATGCATCTGTATTGCATTTGAGACGTACTACTTGACGAGTAGGAGATGTGGTAGTTGAATTACATCGTTTATGTAAATGTGTTGACATATATGTTCTATATACATGTTAGTGCTGAATGTTTACTGCTTTCAAGCATGTTGAAAATGATTTCTAAAATCATGTATAATGAATTTTGTATGTTCGTATGTGCTAGAGTAGCTATATACATCGTTGGTTTATGCATGCTAGGTAGAGCATGGTCTTAAATATTGTGATATATTTAAGTGCATGTATATTTTTGAGAATATGTGAAGATCGACCTGCTGCAGCGGTGATAGTATGGTTCCACATACCTTGTTGGGCCTTTGAGCTCACCCCCTCCCAGGTTTTGCAGGTATTGCTGATTACGGAGTTAGTTGGGGGACTGACAGCACCGGTTGCAGAGGTAGTGATTAGATTTCTTAGAATCTAATGTATGTCTAGGATAGTGGATAGATAGACGTATTACATTTGGATTAAATGTATGGAGCAATTATGTAGATTCAGTTCCTTGAGTTGTATTTTATTCATGTGATGTATGTATATAATACGGACATTCAAGGACTGAGACATGTATTCTTTTGATTACATTATGCATGTTATAGAAATGCTGGGGGGACACGTGCCCAGAAGTGTCCATTTTTATTGTTAGATATAAATGCTGGGGGGACACGTTGTCAAGCCCCGGAATCCGGACGGCCGGGACTTCCCCCGGATCGACCCGAACCCCGAGTCGCGAACCCGTTTACTCAACCTCACGCTATAACCACCACCTGATCATACAATCTCAATTTTCAATTATTTTGATGAAAATCGGGCATGACCCATTCTAAATAATCAGCTCCTGGCATGGTACACCTGCTTTACAATTCATATGGACACTTCTGGGCACGTGTCCCCCCAGCATTTATATCTAACGATAAAAATGGACACTTCTGGGCACTTGTCCCCCCAGCATTTCTACAACATGCATAATATAATCAAAAATACATGCCTCAGTCCTCAAATGTCCGTATTAAATACATACATCACATGAATAAAATACAACTGAAGGAGCTGAATCAACACAATCGCTCCATTCATCTAATCCAATGAGAAACATCAATCCAATGTCCTAGTTAAACATTAAATTCTAAAGAATTTAACTACTAGTTCTGCAACCAGTACTATGAGTCCCCTAACTGACTCCGTAATCAGCAATACCTGCAAAACCTGGGAGGGGGTGAGCTCAAAGGCCCAACATGGTATGAAGAACCATACTATCATCGCAGCAGCAGGTCGATCCTCACATATTCTCAAAAATATACATGCACTTAAATATATCACGATATTTAAAGTCATGCCCCTCCTAGCATACATGGACCAACAATGCATATGATAGTTCTAGCACTTATGAACATTTAAATCTACTATACATGATTTATGAAAATCGTTTACAACATGTTCAAAAGCAATGCACATCCAACATCAATATGTATAGAAAACATATATGAACAGAAGCATTTACATGAACAATGTAAATCAAATACCATATCACCTACTCACCAAGATCCATAGAGTCATGCATAAATGCCCATTAAATCGCTACATGTCTACATGATATGTATACATGTTTTTTACCCATAAACAATCACGTTTTTCAAATCATGCGTGATGCTTTCCACCTCAATGCATATACATAGATATATATATATATATATATATATATATATATATATATATAACAAATTGACAGTCACATTTCGTATATATAACTCACACCATAAATTTCCAAAAATCACTTCAATGGGGACTAGCTTATCACACCATCCATAGTAAGGGTCTCTTCGGCACCCAAACTCTGCTTGTGCTTTATCAGGTTACTAACCCGAAGGGAGCACCTCCTTTTGGCCAAGTTTTGGGTCTTTCACCCTAGGGACCATTCCCTCATCTTAATTCTCAATGTTGTCACGCCCCAAAAACTCGCTTTTCAAATAGTGCACATAATCACATCAATGCACTTATCCACACCATGAATGCATTTTTGTCAAATCAATGCATTTTCCTTTCGCCTCAAGATTGTCACAATGTCATCACACTCATATCATGGAAATCATCATGCTTATGCATTTTCAGGAAAATCATATCTTTCATGCATAAATCTATAAACATCACATTTTCACGTTTTTCACCAATGAACACACTTTTCACCGAAATCATTCATAGTCACATTTGCACATACACAACATATATATATGCCACATCCTGCATATAATCACATATACATGTATATTAGCATAGATATAATCATGCTTTCACTCCAATCCTGTATTTACAACGAGCAACCAGTATGCATTCATACAACCATATACAATCACGCATATATATATATATATATATCATGTCACCCATATCGGTAGTAAAAACATACATAACACTTCACATATTTCATGTTTTCCAATGTCCTTCTATGCTATAATCAATTTAGCATGCATTTCTACTACTGCACCAAATATATAATCACATATATATTTACGTATACATCAACTCATGCATAAGAATCATATATACATGTAAGGCAACATCTAGCTAAATATACATATATTATTTAGCATACTTTACATGGCTCAATCCCTAAATATGCATATAACAATGCAAATCAGTATCAGAATCTAACAATGCTCTTACCCTTCAAGTCCACACACACACACATATATATATATACACCCACATATATATATATCCTCACCTCCCACGTATATATATATATAATCCACCTTTATATACATATATGCACATATATATATATACAAACTCCATATACGATCAAATTAAGAACATATGTAAAATTACTCAGCATATCTAAAATATACATAGGAGATAGAGGCAAGAATCAACTTACCTTAGGTCCCATTTTTATTGTGCTCGCGCCTGCAAAGCGGCCTATTTCCATGCTCGGTCCAGTCCTGTGTCGAAGTACAATTTAATTGCCACTCGAAACGGCCTAAAACATGGCTGCAGAGACCAACAAAGGACCACCTTCACGGCAGCCCAACCCATCATTAAGTCCATTACAAGCTTAGACCAATTCCAACCCATAACTATCAACATAACCTAAGCACACCATGCTATTAAGACCTATCAAGCCCACTATATTTTTGGCCACTCTCCTTGGCACCTTAATCAACCACCATCTTTCCTCTTCATCACTAACCAACCTCACCGCAAAACTCATTCTCATCTTCAACTTGGAAACAACTAAGACCCAACACAAGGACCCATCGGTTGCACATCACCAAGCCTCCACCGTCAACAAACCTTACCCAAGTGGAACTCATTCGAAAACCAAACCCAACCAACTAGCAATCGAACACAGTGACTCACCTCAACAGACCCAGCGACCCAAACAGCCCCTGTGCAACCCACTGCTGGAATCCAGGTTTGGCACTACCAAGATCCAACCACCATAGACCCATTCGAAGCCTCTGTAGCCAAACCCAACCGAGCTCAGTCCAGGATCAAACCAAGCGAAGTTGGCTAGTAGTGGTTTCGGGTGGTGCCAAAACTTGTGGGTTTAGTTTGGGTAGCCGTAGCGGTCAAAGGTTGCGGTTGTTTGGGCCAAGAATGACGGCCTCGTGGTTTTGGGCTCTCACAGATGGTGGACTTTGACATAGGACCAGGTCGAGCATGGAAATAGGCCGCTTTGCAAGCGCGGACTGGGCGAAAGCTGGACCTAAGGCAAGTTGATTCTTGCCTCTATCTCTTACGTACATTTTATTTACGTTGAGTAATTTACATTTGTCTTAATTTAATCATATGTGGTATGTGTATATACATATATATGTAGGCGCTTATATATATATGTGTATAGGGAACGTGGTACATACATGGGATGTGAGAGGATATACATATGTGTGTGTGTATATATATATGTATGTGCGAGTTTGGGAAGCGATAACATGTTAGATTTATCGCCTATTTGCATTGTGATATGCATGTATGTATAGATTAAAGTCTATGAAAAGTGTGCTAAATAATACCTGTTTAGCTCTGTGTTGTCTTGTATGCATATGTGGTTCTTATGCATGGTGTTCAGGAAGTATATATATATGTATGTGATTATATATATGTATGGTTGCAGTGGTAGAAATGCATGCTAAGTTGAATTTAACTTCTGGCGAGTATTTAAAAAGCATGAAATGTGCTAAGTGCTTTATATGTTCTTGATACATATGTGGGTGACGTAATATACATATGTGTGTATATGTGTTGTGATTGGGATGCATGTTAGCTACTTGTAGTGAATACATGTATTGAATGAGAGCATGACTATATTTATGCTAGTGTAAGTGCATATGTGATTTATATGCATGATTTGACATGTACGTGTTTACATGTAGGGTTACGTGAATGAAATGCATGCTATCTGTTTATAGAAAATGTATGCATTGGTTATAGCATGATAAAAATATGCTAAGTTGAAATTGTTTGCATATGTGAGGTGTTATGCAAGTATTTGAACATATATGTGCTATATGTGTTGGAATGTGATGAAAAGCATGCTAAATACTTCTTTTAGTATTCATAAGCATGGTTTGAAGAGTGAATGTACTATGCTGTATATATATATATATGCATCCATATTGCATGTATAGGAGGGAAATGACACATACGTGGTTATATGTGGGTTTATGTAGAGGAAAATGCATGCTACGTACTTATATACTAGCTGGTGCATTGGGATAGCATAAAATAGAATGCTTGGTTACGTATGCATCCATATTGCATATATGAGAGGTTGCGGGAAAATTAACGCAAAAAGAGGTGCACGGGACTTCGGAGTGGTCCAACCGTGTCACGAGAAGTGGTATAATTATCCACACGTATGGCCCTCGGAGTGGACCCGCCATACGAGGGCTTTATGCCTAGAATCGGAGTATGTCCAACATTTGTGAGCTTCGGAATTGCCCCCTCACGATTAGGCAAGCCAATATATTGCCATCGAAGTATGTCCAACAAGTATGGCCCTCGGAGTGGACCCGCCATGTTAAGGCTTAAAGCCTGGAAATCGGAGAATGTCCAATGAATGTGAGCCTCGGAGCTGCCCCCTCACATAATGGCAATCTTATACATTGCCAGGGTAGGACGACCTTTCGGAGTGGTCCAGGTCATAGGCTGGTTATCGGAGTTGTCCTAGGTCACATGATCCTCGGAGCGGGCCAATCATGTGGGGTATCGGATGAGGACCGAGAGTGAGAGTATGTGCAAGCTTAGATGCTTGTCTTATGTATCGGATTATGACCGTGGAAGGTGAAAAATACCTTTATGCTTATGTGTTTATCTGTTAAGCATGTTTTCCTGTTTAAATGCATCTTTATTGCATTTGTGATGTGCTACTTGACGAGTAGGAGATGTGGTAGTTGATTTACATCGTTTATGTAAACGTGTTGACATATATGTTCTATATACATATTGGTGCGGAATGTGTACTGCTTTCAAGCATGTTGAAAATGATTTCTAAAATCATGTATAGTGGATTTTGTAGGTTCATATGTGCTAGAGTAGCCATATGCATTATTGGTTCATGCATGCTAGGTAGAGCATGGTCTTAAATATTGTGATATATTTAAGTGCACGTATATTTTTGAGAATATGTGAGGATCGACCTGCTGCAGCGGTGATAGTATGGTTCTACATACCTTGTTGGGCCTTTGAGCTCACCCCCTCCCAGATTTTGCAGGTATTGCCGATTAAGGAGTCAGTTAGGGAAACTGATAGCACCAGTTGCAGAGGTAGTAGTTAGATTCCTTAGAATCTAATTTATGTCCAGAGTAGTGGATAGATAGATGCTTTACATTTGGATTAAATGTATAAAGCGATTATATCGATTCAGTTCCTTCAATTGTATTTATTCATGTGATGTATGTATTCAATACGGACATTCAAGGACTGAGACATGTATATTTATGATTGTATTATGCATGTTGTAGAAATATTGGGGGGACACGGGCCCAGAAGTGTCCATTTTTATTGTTTAGATATAAATGCTGGGGGGACACGTGCCCAGAAGTGTCCATATAAATTGTAAAGCAGGTATATCATATCAGGGGCTGATTATTTAGAATGGGTCATGCCCGATTTTCGTAAAAATAATAGGAAATTGAATTGTATGATCAGGTGGAGGTTATGTCGTGAGGGTGATCTCACGGGGTTCACACCTCGGTTTTCGGGCCTTAGGAACCGGGGCGTGACGCTGACCATAGGAGGCGACCTTTGTCTTTTGAGGTGGGGGACCATGTGTTTCTCAAGGTTGCTCCTTGTAGAGGGTTAATGAGCTTCGGTCGGAGTGGCAAATTATCGCCATGGTTCATTGGCCCTTTTGAGATACTAGACTGCATTGGTGAAGTTGCCTATCGATTGGCACTCCCACCGGAGTTATCGGGCGTTCATAATGTTTTCCATATATCTATGTTGAGGAAGTATGAACCGGATACATCACATGTACTATAGTGGATAGATGTTGATATAGCTAAGGATGTGTCCTATGAGGAACGACCAGTTCGGATCTTAGACACACGACACCTGGTGCTACGAGGCAAAACCATTTCATTGGTTAAGGTCTTATGGAGGCACCACGGCGTCAAGGAGGCAACATGGGAGCGGGCACAAGAGGTTCGCTCTAAGTATCCTGATTTGTTCGACACTTGAGGTACGTGTTGATTTCGGGGATGAAATCTCTTTAAGGGGGGTAGGTTGTGAGATCTTGAAATTTTTTTTTTATTAAATGTTTTATTATTAATTTATTTTATAAAAATATTTTATTTTTATTATTTCATTTATATGTTTAGGATATGTTAGGATGTTCGGGTTTCCAATTTCAAGTATTGGTTTGATCCCGGGCATTTTCAAAGTTAAAGAATAGTTCTACGGGATGGTGGGCATGAGGATATGTTAGTCTTTTCCAAAAAGATTTGGGACGATTTTGGCATTTCTTTTAAAGTGAAGGGTATTTTAGTAATTTTGTATTATGGATGGCACCATCGAAAATTCTTTGAAAAAGAATGGCATTGTGGTAGTTTTAGAGTAAAATGGAGGGTGAAAGAGACTTTTTACTTGGGGGAGTCTAGAAGCTTCTAGAAGGGGTGAGAGATATAGATGTATATCTATAGGTTTTGAGCTATAAAAGTCAAAATTGTCTTCCTCTCTCCCCAAAAGTTCTGCCAGCCCTTTCTTTTTCCTCTCCATCTCTCATTTTGCTCTCTTTCTTCCTCCATTAAAGGTGCTTGAAGGCTAGGCTTGGTCCAAGGTTATTAGTGGTGGTTAGTGTTGGTGTTAGTGGCATGTAAGTGTTTCTTTCCACCACTTTTGTCCATCTTTTTCTTCTACTTCCTCTCTTCATCTTCTTTTTCAATTATTAAAGTTTGAAGAATGAGTGTGGTGTATGGTTTGTAGTATTGGAAGCTTTGGGACTTGAAGACTTCCATTCCTTTCCATTGATTTCTCTATTAAAGCATTTGAAGAAAAGTTAGGGTTTCAAATTGAATTTCAAAATTTAATTTGGGGGTTTCTTCAATCCTTCTTGGATTTAAGGTAGGAATGAATTTAACTTCCTTTCCTAATGTTTTAAGACTTTAGGAAGTGTTAGGTTGAGGTTGTAATATGAATTGCAAAATGTGTAAATTAAAGTTTACTTTATTTCATGAAAAATGGAGCTTTTGTGTTTTGAGCATGCTAAATGTGTTTAGACCTTGGATTATGCCTATTAGCATTATTAGGGAGGTTTACCATTGAGACATGTATACCAGTGGATCACTTGTGCTCTTAATTTGAAATTAAAGTACACTTTATTGCATGATAACTCTAGTGTTGTGTAAGAGTTAGAAGTTCTAAATTACTTTTATAGTAATTGTGTTAATGATTGTAAATTATGGAAGTCTTGGGTCATCCATTAGTGTCTTGGAATAAAAAGCTTAAGTTTTGTTCAAGAAGAGTGTTTTGGGAAAAAGTGGTGAGATGTATTCTTTGTTTGCTAATGTGTGTTCAAGCATCCTACATTTTACTTAATTAATATGTAGGAATGCTAATGGATGAATTGGGTTTCATTTGACAACTTATGTACCATTAGGGGTATTTTGGTCATTCATGTGTACATTAGTTGAGAATGCATGTTAGGTGGTTATTTAAAGTGCCTAAGTGTTTGTATACGCCTTTTGAACATGTGGATCGTGATAGGTAACACATAGGATAAATTATGGAATTTTGACCATACTTTAATGTTTGGAGCTAGGGCTCCACGGTGCAACATGGCTTTTGGCATGGAATTGGAATTGTTTAAATGCTTTAAATTATGCTTAGAATGTACTAGAGCATGATTTGGTGTTAATTTAATATATTTGATTTGAAAGTTCAAGTATGCTTGCTAGGTAGCATATAAATTGCGTAGATGTACTACTTTGGTTATGTCACGCCCCGGTTTCCGACACCCGGTTATGAGCGAAGGAAATGGGGGTAAATCCTTAATTTCACCTCAAGTTCCCACACCTTAATCTCATTATAATCATTTCTATTGTGGAAGCATTCTATATGCACACCTTTCAAGTGGCATTAGATCATCAAAGGTCCTTGCAAATGATTTTCACCTTTGGTTCCATACATATAAACCACTAAGTTCTGGACCTCAACTTTTTACACAGATGGAATTTGATTATGAAACCTACAACATTGAATAGAACTTTCAAAAATACTCAATTTAAAAAAAAACCACACTCAATTCCGATTTAAAACGAAGAAATTACATCGAAACGAAGTTTGGACAATTTTTAAACCTTGCTGTGAATAGTAATCTCGATCAATCGAGATTCATCTCGATTAATCGAGATTTTGACCCCATTAATAGAAGAAAACATCCCCTCGGTACCTTGGACCTGCAATATTTTGATTAATCGAGATTGGGACTTCGATTAATCGAAATTAAGCCTGAAAAATCATAAAATCTCGCAACCATTTCGATCAATCGAGATGGGCATCTCGATTAATCGAAATGCACTGTTCAGAAATTCTCAAACACCTATACAAGATCAAATTGAACCCAAATCTCAACCAAACCACCTTAAATCATTCATATCTCATCTAATTCATCTACCATTGGTATAAAATCATACTCACACATCAACCTATACATTTGAATCTCAAATCTTGTATAATCATAGAAAATTCATCGAGAGTCCACCATGCACATAAAATTCAAGTGAACCAAACATCCTCATTAATTTCAAAGGTGATCTTCATTAATCCAACCATACAATCTAACTTATACATTGAGATCCTACAATCATGATTCCAGCATAAATCCACAACTCTAAACATTCATACCCACAAAATTAAGATACAAGAGACAAAAGAATACATTCATCCATTTAAATTCCGAATCCATACATAATCCATGGAACCATACATATAAGAATTCAAATGGCCCTTTTTGCATACATTCAACAAGTCTCAAATGAAGGAAGCCATTATACATACATTTCTCAAAAATCACTTTCCTACAAGTGTGGCACTTACATTTGAATTTCACATACATGAGAGGATACAAATGTAAAGGCAACACCACAACCATTGTCCACATGCCACAAGCCGGCAAGGACATTTATCTACATCTCAAGAGAGTAAAAGTCCAAAAATAAGCTCAACATATCCATAGAGCTAATCATGCTTCGTCTTCCATTGACGCCTTATTTGAAAATGTTTTATATAATGGGGTGAGCATCTCAATGGCTCAGTAGAAATGATCCACCCATACCCACTCTAACCCGTAAGCCATGCATGAATGCACATGCTCATGCATTTTTACCCAAACATCCACGTTTTTCAAATCATGCATGATGCTTGACATAAAGTGCAAATACATATGTGTATATATATATGAAATTGGACAAGTCACAACTTATATATATATATAACTCACACCAAATCAATCCAAAGGGGCTTTCTCATCACTCCAATAGTAAGGGTCTCTTCGGCACCCAAACTCTGCTTGTGCTTTATCGGGTTACCAACCCGAAGGGAGCACCTCCTCTTGGCCAAGTTTTGGGTCTTTCACCCTAGGGGCCTTCCCCTTATCTTAATTTCACACTCATGCCCCAAAATCATCATATAGTGCATATAATCACACCAATGCACATAGTCACACAATGCATGCATTTTTCATCAAATCAATGCATTTTTCCTTCCAACTCAAGATTGTCATAATGCTATCACACTCACATCATGAAAATCACTATGCTCATGGATTTTGCTAGAAAATCATATTTTTCAAGTTTTCATCAAACAAACACATTTTTTACCAAAAGCATTAAAGTCACATTTGCACATATATACCATGCATTAGCCCTAACTAACATGTTGGACACTTATACATGCAAAAATTACCATGGTATACATATATATATATATATATATATATATATATACATAGACCTAGGTTCAAGAAATCAAAAGCTATCTCTTAGGATATTTAGAAAGGGACCACAAGATCAAAGTAGAAGTGAGTCTAGCACCCCTACCTCAAATTGGAAGAGCTTCCAACTGATTTCCCCCAATCTCCCAAAACCCAACTTCCTCCAAAATGATTTTTGAATCAATCAATCTCGAGCCCTCGATGCGTAGATCATTTCTTCCTTCTTCGGTGAAATCAAAATCCCACTCAAAGGCCTTCAAATCTAGTGAAGAAGAGGAGGAGGTGAAGCTTGTATGTATATACGTATATATCTCTCTCTCTCTCGGCTGCTGGGATAAAAAAAATGAGAGAAGAGCTGATCTCTCTTAGTATTTATAGCTAAGTGACCTCCTCTTAATTACTAGTTTGCCATCACTTTTTTTGCAAAACCTTCTCGGGCTCATTTTTTTGGAGTTCCGTAACTCAGATTGACACGAAATTAACTCCGTTGCGCGTCAAATATTTTATTTAAGCTATCCTCCAATTTTGAAGTCATTTCGACACTTTTAAAATTTATGGCCCCACAAGGCCCGCGCCCCTAGGTTGACCAAACTCAAAAAAGTTAACTTTTGTCAAAAGTCCCCAAAACTTCCCAAAACCCTATTCCAACCCTCTAAACATGTTCCCCACATTCAAAACATGTTAAACATTATTTAAAATGCATTTAAAGCAATAAATGACCAAAAATTAAAAAATTGGTCAAAATTGGGCACGGTCTCTACAGGTTAAATTATGAATTTGGTTATACTTTGATACTATATATATGCAAGCATTGAAATTAAAGGTTTAAAGCCCTATTGAAAAGGATATAAAGGTTTAAAGCCCTATTGAAAAGGATATAAAGGTTTAAAGCCCTATTGAAAAGAGACATTTACTCACGTGGAATTTTGCTTAAGGAATGACTCAATGAAAGCTTGGTGCACATAGATGTAGAACGAATGTTATGAGGATAATTATTATGGACATTGTTATTACATTGTTCATATTGATCATTTTTTTTCATACTATTCATATCATGTGTGAGTTATGATTTTCGAAAAATTTTAAATAGTCAGAATTGAAAATAAAGGCACAAAGATGCCTGGTGGTTGATAAGTCCACCTGACTGGCCAGTGGTTTCACGTTGACCTGCGGACTAGTAATCTGGAATGACGGAATGTACAGAAGGACTGTCTAAGGACTGCTCTGTTGATGCGTGTGTCACGACTATTTGAGTTACATGTGGTGTGTGTGTGTGTGCGTGTCATATGCACTGCATCTAAATAAGCAAACTGTTCATTTCAAGTTTCACGCTTTTTAAAATTTTTATAAATAGGTTTATTATTCCGTTGTTATGGACGAGTTATGGCTTCATTGTTTATGGACAGGTTATATTTCATGCTTATGTGTAAATGTATTTTAGTGAATACTTGTGAAGCATGTGGACAGGGAAATAGGAACATGTTAGAAAGAACAACGTTGCGTGCATGTTCCCTTAGGAATTCTTACTTCAGTCTGAAATGTTTAGGGGGGACAGTTGAGTCATTTCTACTGAGCCGTCGTTGCTCACCCTACAGATGTACCACATTTTTCAGGAAATAGGGACATAAATGATGTTGCTTGAGCTCCAGAAAGCTTAACGTGGCATTTTTCTTTTTTTTGGTGTTTTGTAGTTATACTTGCATGTAGTAGGTATAACTTGGATAACATGTATGTTACATTATTCGGGGCCAGTTTGTTGGCTTAGTACTTCTGTACTTGTATGACATGTCATAATCAAGAGTTTCGTGATTTATCTTCTCTATTGAGCATGTTTAGTGTATGCTAATTATGGTTAAGTTGTTTATCGCTTCTGCAGTGACGACTTTGATGTCGGCTCGGGGTCCGGGGTTCGGATCCTTTTCTATTTTTTTCTTATATTTTCTTTTAGTCGTAACTCGGGTCTTTGAGATTCGGGACGTGACAGTTTTGCACATGGTAAAACACTCTAATAAATTTGACTTAAAACCCCAAGTACGAATTAAAGTTATAATCGATGAAGTTGTGACATATTATTTTATATGTTTTTTATGTGGTGTTATTTAATATAACATGTATTGAGGTTATAGATGCTTCCGCATTTTAGAGATAGCTTACAGGGATTGAACCACTGAATGATTCAAATTATACTGCCTAGAGGACAATTATTGATATTATGTTGGGTTTCTTAGACTATGAGTATGTACCTTTTAAGGAGAAACCCTCTATGCTGGTTGTAGAGTCTTATGAGGTAGTAAGGTTGTTACATTTTAAGTGGACTAAAGGTAATTCAATTTTCATAAGGTTGATTTGTGTTTCTATTGGTGTGACATGTGGGGGTGGTATTCTAGTATTTGATACTATCAATAATTTTGTTGATTTGATAAATATCAAGAAGCAGTTTGTTGGCATCAAGAAGCACCTACATTATTATTATTAGCTAATATAGCTTATGTCAGTCAGAAATTATGGTAATGGTTAAGTGAGGGAGCATATTTATAAGATGTGCAAATTTGTTAATGGACTGAGGGAGCAGAGAATCATATTTGAATATGATGATGAGTTACTAGTCCACATGATGATATATTATCTGCCCAAGTTATTGAGACTTTCAAGGTGAATATAATTCACAAGAGATAAAATATGACATTAACCGGTTGTTGGCATTTTTGTGTTAATGAAATGGAGTGACTCAAGGGCAGTTCATCTTGCTATAAGAAATAGCCATAAGAATATTTTCTTGAAGAAAATAAGTTGCGAGAAAAGAAATTTGGCTGAACAGAAAAATTAAAAGTAGAATGATAAAGAAAAAATGCATGATTATAGGAATGATGAATGTTGGTTCTGCAAAATGAAAGGGCATCAAAAGAAAGACTGTTACAATTTTAAGAACTGGTTAAAGAAAAATAAAGCAGATATGAAAATTCTCATGGTAATTTTTTTTGAGTTAAACTTTGTAAATGTGTATGTTCACAAATGGTGGATTATTTTGGTGTGATCATACCTACCTCTTGTTCTTCTATTGACTTGATACCTTCCAGATAAAATCGTGCTTTTGTTAGAGAGGATTCATTTATGCTATTGCATAGGAAATTGGGGTATGACTCTCGAAAGAGACATGAATGCTTGATCAAGAATGAGATTATTGGACCACTAAATTTTTAGATTATAATTTATAATTGATTGTGTTAAGAGAAAGATGCAAAAGAAACGTAATTTTGAGGCTAGTCAGTCATCTGGTCTTTTGAAACTCATTCACACTGACATTTGTGGTTCATTTCCTACTCCTTCTTGAGGAGGACAAAGGTATTTCATTACCTTCATTGATGATCTTTTAAGGTATGCTTATTTATACCTAATTCACCAGAAGTCTGAAACACTTGATGTGTTTAAGCCAAAGTTGAAAGGCTGTTAGACAGAAAGATTAAAATTGTATAATTCAGATATTAAGAAACTTGATCCTTGCACCGTCACTTGTTATTTCATTTAGTATCTGGAGAGATTTTTTGGTTATAGTTTTTATTATTTCTCTAAACTTATGACAATTGTTGAAACGTGTCATTGTAAAATTTATTGAGGATGTGTGAATTCAATGGGAGTCTAGAACTTTGTAGTTTCTTTTATACTTAATGATTTTGAGGTGTATGATAGATATAAGAGGTGATGATTTCTCTGAAATTTTTCTCTAGTTTCATCAAGTGACTCTTTGAGAGTCATTTTGTCATTGTCACACATTATGATCTTGAGTTGCGTTAGATAGATGTCTAGACAATGTTCCTCAATGGAGACATTAAGGAAGTGATTTACATGTTTCAACCTGAAGAATATCATGATCTAATGCATATACCTCAAGTTCAGTGGGACTTAATTTGTTATCTTTGTCTTATATGTTGATGATATTTTGTAAGTTAGTAATGACATTCATGTGATTGATAGAATATTGAAAACTCTTGAGATGAAATTTTTTTGTACCAAGTGAGGTTCAAGGTGCTAAAGAAAATATATTGTTAGAATAAAAAAAGGTCTCAATAATGATTTTGTGGGAAGTCAAGTTAATTTCAGTAAAATCTATACATTGCTCATTGGAAGGTAGTGAAGAAAGTTTTGAGGTATCTCAAATAACTAAAGATTTCATGTTGATCTACAGGAAATTAGATTGCTTAGAGATAGTTGGTTATTCCGATGCTGACTTTGCAGGTTACTCGTGTAACGCCCCGTTTCCCAAACTCCCGGGAGACCGGAGGTTAACCCATCCATTAACCCCAATGGACCCCTTTTTCTTTCTATAATTACCATGAAAGCTTAAATTTACCTTTCATATAGATATACATCATTTAACCGTAATCAACCACTATGGGCCCCAAACCATGTCTCGGTTGCATAACTAACTAGTTACAGCCTACATATTTTCACACATGAGAACCTGTGTGATCATAAATTGTGGCTGAAACCCACACCATTGGATAGAGGATTTAGAAACACCCAATTTAAAAGAAAACGACACTAAATTGCGATCTAAAACGAAGAATTTACACCCGTTTGAAGTTCGGATGAAAATGGAGCTGCCCAGGTTCCTTTCAGTCAGCTGATGGGTAGTTTCGGTCGACCGAAAGAGGACTTTCAGTCGACTGAAACACTGTTCAATCAACTGAAACCTGTTCCCAGCCATTCCAACTCTCGGGATCTTGCACTTTGGGTCGACCGATGCAGAGGGCACTCGACCGAAAGTGTAAAAATGCCTCAAACCTGTTTTTCCAAGCCTCAAAGCATCCTATCACTTCACCAAACCATAATCCAACTTAAAACATGACTTAAATCATGATTAAAACCCACCAAAAACCATCTAAATCATCATGAAAAATCTATAGATTCAAAATCAACACTCTTGGGTATGTGTTTCCCCCAATGGTTATTCCAATCCTTCAACTAGCATCAAACACATTCACACTACTTATAACATGTGAATGAAAACATAATTTCATAATCTTTGCATTCCAATTCATCCATTCCATCCAAAACATACTTGGACCATAATTATACAAAACCATAATTAAAGTCCATCCATTCAAACCACATATCCTTTCCATTCATTCCCAACTCTTATACTTGAGAAAAGTCCAAACATAAAGTTATAATAGAAGATGAAACCATAACTTTACAATCCAAAAATGCTAAAAATCCAACCATGACTACAACTACATAGACAACGTGCCACAAGCCGGCATGAATAGCCAAATATACACATCCCCAAAATATATCAAAAATGCTACCAAGGTCCTGTTTAAACATTCAAGTCCCATCCGTCATCGGCGCCTTATCTGTAAAAGAGTTTATACTAAAGGGGTGAGCACCACTGCAGCTCAGTAGAGATACCCCAACTCACCTAAGTGCCGACCCAACACGACCTACATGAATGCATGCCACTACATTACATGTATCATCCAATATATTCCATGTTCATTCACAAGTAATGCATATGTATAAGAATGCATTAAACATAAATCATGCTTCATAATTTAACAATGAAAGCAATATCATCCACTTGTCCTTCTCTCACAGACTCAACCCGATACTCTGACACGATTTTTGACCAACCGTGTGACTGAGACACTTCCCACACAATCTCAACACCGCCACCGAGTAAGTCATATACTCCAAAGTGGTTAGATAGCTTCAGGATTCCTCACCGAGTAAATGACATACTCTAAGGCGATTGGATAGTCCTAGAATACATCACCGAGTAAATCACATACTCTAAGGTGGTTAGATAGCTTCAGAATTCCTCACCGAGTAAATCACATACTCCAAGGTGGTTAGATAGCTTCGGAATTCCTTACCGAGTAAATCACATACTCCAAGGCGATTGGATATCTTGGAATACATCACCGAGTAAATCACATACTCCAAGGTGGTTAAGTAGTTTCAAGATCATCACCAAGCATTCATTGCTCCAAGTGAACAAGTTACTATACCGCTTTTCCCGTTTCCCTCACAACGGCCCTATACATACATTTCAAGCATATAGAATTCTAGCATATAAGATTCATGCCTCATAATGCATAAGCTAGTTGTAAAAACACATAGTATGCATTTCATTCTCATTAATCCACATATATATTTTTCTATATATACAAAGCCTAACATAAGTCACATATGCTCCCAAAATCTACAAATACACACACTTGTCATGCTTCACCAATGCATGCATTTTCTACATAAAGAAGTCATACATTTTACTCATACAACATCACATAACACACATATGTTTATTTAACACATTTTCACATATGTGTACCAAAAATCTAGCATATAAGCGTACATGCTAACAACTCTCACTCATTCACTCATTATACCGCGTACACTACCACATACATATTTATTGCACAATAGAGATTAAAGAGAGTAGAAAATACCACCTCCCACCCCTCTTACCACTCTAAACCATGCAATACACACACTTAACTCTCACCACTTCCCCCAAGCCCTAGAATCGACAAAGAGATGAGAAGGAGAACCCCTACTTCAAAATTCAAGCTTAGAAGTGGAAGACTCAAATTTCACCAAGCTTCAAACTCCTCCAATGGCAACTTTCCACCGATCAAAACAAAGAGGAGAGTGAGGGGAACAACTTTTGGTCTTGGCTTTACCCTCAAATCTCACTTCTTGGCCCTCAAAACTTAGAGAGAAGGAGAGAAGAGAAACTTGTAGAGAGAGAGAGAGAAGTGAAAATCTGATTTTTGTCCCCCTCTTTACACATATATATCATATATTTCACATTTTACAACTAAACCCTCCACCTTTTCCTTATTTGCTCCTTGTTATGGCCCTTTTTCGCTTATTTGCGAACTAGCCTTTCCTCATTTTTCAAAACTTCATTCATACCCTTAAACTTACATCCATACCCCCACACCACTCTCTAGAGCTGGTAGTTATTTTCCCCGGTTACCCAAACCCATTTCGGTCCCATACCCGTAATCGAAAACACAAAAAGATCATTTAAATTTACTAAGCATGTCATTAAATAATTAATCATGCTTAAAAATTCACTTAACTTTTAATCATAATTCAAAAAAAATTTCGGGTCGTTATAACTCGAGTAGTAGAAAATCCACTTCTGCATTTATTTTTGTGCTAGCTCAAGGAGTTGTTTCATGGAAAAGCTCTAAGCAGTTTATTATCACGGATTCTACCATGTATGTAGAATTGGTCAGCTGTTATAAAGCAACTAAACATGCCATGTGGCTGAAAAATGTTATTATAGATTTGAACGTTGTGGACTCCATACACAAGTCTTTGACACTTTTCTATGACAATGAAGCTGTTACAAAGTATGTAGGTTAACCAAGCGTAATAAGCATATTGATATAAAATATATATATATTTTTTTATGTGAAAAGGTGAAGGAAGGTTCAATTGAGGTTCCTCATATAGTTATAGAAAAGATGATTGTAAATCCTCTCATTAAAGGTCTTCCGCCAAAATTATTTAAGGAGCACGTGATCCAGATGGGTGTTCGAGAGTCCTTGTCTTATGATGTCTGATTTTTTCGTTACATCATGTTACATTGCAGTTAGCTTTCAATTTATTTACACCTTATGGTGATAGTTATTTTTCTTTAATTTATTTACGCCTTTTGGTGACAGTTATTTGCATACAAAATAAAGTTATGATGCATCGTTATTATTATCTTTATTTATGTATAGTTTATGCACGTGATATTATGTTTGCCAGGGAGTGATGTTACACTCATAAGGGTGTTTGGATTAGATGTGAGATTGGCACCACATTGGTAAATTCAAACATAGTTTTTAAAGTGCCTATGGGAGTATTTCACACTCCATGAGGATAGCTTGTGCTAGATATGGGATTGGCTCTATATCGGTAAACCCTCACATTGGATAGAAGGTTGGCGATTTGCTGTAATATGTTCAAGTGATATATCGTAATGGTATGAAGTAGGACGGATATTGAGGTGTACGTTTAGACCACATGTAGTTTGCACATCTCATGAAATACAGTAAAAAAACTACTATATTTGCTCGAATCTTAGATAGAATCAGTTTTGAGACCATGGAATTGTTTAGACTAATATATTACTTGCCTACGCATTCATGATCCACTATTGAGGAAGTCTATGAAAGGGAGTGTTTTAAATTTTCAACCCATCTGTTTCGATAATTGTATTTTTCTAAAATAAATTGGGTGGCCACTCGACTTTTCTAAAGTGTTGGAATCCATAGTGTCATTTTATAAAACTTAAAGTGCAAGAACCAAGTGGGAGATTGTTAGAATATTTTAAATAATAAAATATTTTTTGTGGTCCTATGCACTATTTTCTAAATTGGATTGCAATGTAATTATCGTTAATTGATGGGTTAGGGTTATACTTGTCAATTGTGGTCTAATTCACAGTATAATATTTACACTATTGGATTGTGATTTTCCAACTTTATTTGTTGGGATTTAATCCTAATCGTTGATATCTAGGTTTCCATGATAGGAAAGGAGACCTAGGTATTTTATTTGTAAAGAAGCCGTCCCCCCCTATTTGGTTATAAATAAGGGTTTCATAACCCTTTTTTAGCCCTATCAAAGAACAACTCTCAGAAAGGGGGTAGAGTTTTCTAAGGATCTCTTGCAGAAATTCAAAGGTATTCTATAACTTAATCTTCATTCATGTATGACAATTAAAATTTCCTCAATAATTAATTGTTATATTCTTGATTTCTACAAGTTACTTGTGAATGAAATTCCAACAAATATAACACTTAATTTAGTAGGTGGGTACAAAAACTAATCCAGTAAGTCACTGGCTATATATTACGCTCTTGACAACACAAGTATATATGATACAATATTTCTTCATCGGTTTTTGTACATCATTTGATATGATGCACAAATAATTAAGGAATTTTTTTTTATGTTGTCATTCGGATTTTGTCTGGCCTCGGGTCGCGTTGCGTTGTGACTTGATTTTGATCCCAAAAATGAACTTTGATTTAACTTATTTTTCCCTTACGAGTTTTGGATTCTGATTATGACTCTCTTGTAGCCCAGTATATAAGGACATCTAGGATTTGGAGTGAGATTAATAAAAAAAAAAAATTTTAAATCGCAGAAAGAGAGTGAGAGAGCGGGAGCTAAGGTTTGAAGTTAAAACTTGTAATCTCTTAATTTTCGTGTAATGATAACTTTCACCATCTTTTCGCCATGGATGGAAGAACATCACCAAATCACATAAATTCTTATGTTCTATGAGTGGTACTTGTTTCATTTTTTGTCATGTTTTGTGATCGTGCTTTGTTCATGGCTGTTTGATGTAACAAATTGTTGGTATCAGAGCTTTCAATTCGAAGTTGGGATGATGACCAAGTTTCTAAAAATTGAAAAGTTTAATGGCATGAATGATTTCAACTTGTGGGGGGTTATATTACAAGCTATATTAGTTTAACACAGGTTATCCAAGGCACTAAAGAGAATGGATGTACTACCAGTAAACATGTATTTAAGCATATGAGCATGTATTGAAAACATGTGTGGACACATGTGAGTATGTATTGAAAGTATGTATGGAGCATGTGAGCATGTGAGGAGCATGTGACGAGCATGTGAGTATTTAAGCATGTGAACATCTATTGAAAGTGTGTGTGAAGCATGTGAGCATGTAAGCATGTGAGCATAAATTGAAAGTATGTGTGAAACATGTGAGCACGTATTGAAAGTATGTGTGAAGCATATGAGCATGTATTAAAAGTATGTGTGAAGCATGTGAGTATGTAAACATGTGAACATGTATTGAAAGTATGTGTGAAGAATGTGAGCATGTATTGAATGCATGTGTGGAGCATGTGAGTATGTAAGATAAGCATGAATTGAATGAGAAATTATGGATTGAAGATGTGTTGAACAAATAGCATGTTTTAAATGAGAAAATATGAATTGAGCATGTATTGAACAAGTATGCATGTATTGAAGGAGAAAATATGAATTAAGCACGTATTGAACAAATAAGCATGTGTTGAATGAGAGAGCATAAGTTGAACATGTATTGAACAAGTAGGCATATATTGAAGGAAAAAATCTAAATTGAGAAAGCATGAATTGAACATATATTGAACAAGTAAGCATGTATTGAATGAGAAAATATAATTTAAACATGTATTTGAGCAAATAATCATGTATTGGAGGGAAAAACATGAATTGAACATGTATTGAACAAGTAGGCATAGATTCCATGGGAAGACATGGATTGAAAATGTGTTGAATAAGTAAGAATATATTGAATGAGAAAACATAAGTTGAACATGTATTGAACAAGTAGGCATATATTGAAGGAGAAAATGTGAATTGAGAAAGCATGAATTGAATATGTATTGAACAAGTAAGCATGTATTGAATGGGAAAATATGAGTTTAGCATGTATTGAATAAATAATCATATATTGAATGGGAAATTATGAATTGAACATGTATTGGACAAGTAGGCATAGATTGCGTGAGAAAACATGGATTGAATATATAAACATGTAATTAAGCATTTGAGACATGTAAGCTACAAAGCACGGATACTCCAAAAGTAGTGTCGTGGCCGTATCGGACACGTATCCGATATGGATACCGCCAGATACGTGTCCGATACGGCTAAGAAGTATCCCATTTTTTTTAATTTGTTTTAAATATCGGATATGGCTAGGATACGCGAGGGATACGGCCAGGATACGGGAGATATGCCAGGATACATTTAGGATACGTCTGGGATACGGCTGGGATACTTTTCGGGATAAATTTATAATTTTTTGTTCTATAAAATAGGGTTGAAATTGTAATATTAAAAACTTTATAGATAAGAAAATAAGGCTCATTTTATAATAAAACAAAAATATTTTTAAAAACCCTCGAGTAAGTGAGTCATTGTAAAAAATATTAGAAAATATAGTGAATTTCTAGATTTTAACTTCTTATATTTTGTATAATTACTTTAACTATATTTATTATATGGTTGAAGAATAAAAATTAATATTTTATGTATAATATTATATTTTTATTTATTTATTTATTTGACGTATCCTTGCCGTATCCGTATCCTATTTTTTTGAGATTTGTTGTATTGCCGTATCCGTATCGTGTCGTGTCCATATCCCGTGTCCGTGCTTCCTAGCATGTAAGACAAGTAGGGTTAGTATGAGATATGTAGAGCATGTATGAGACATATAGAACATGTAAAGCAAGTAGAGCATGTAGAAAAGTTGATACTTTAAATAAAAGTGTTCAAAAATGACATAAAAATTAATGGGAGAGAGGGTGAAAGCCATACATCTTTTGGAGCAAGCAAAAGGAATTTTAAATATTTATTTAATCTTAAAGAAATATCACAAGAAACTTGAAATATTCTTTAGTAGGGTTATTGAATCAAAAATGATAAAAAGAAAAGTAATGATGTATGTGATGCATGATAAAGTGATTGTGTGTGAAATTTTTGTACATAAAGTTCAAAAGCAAGATTTGAATTGTTGTTGATACTTTCTTTTAAGACTGATCTTTGTGTATCACCAAGTTTCAAACCAAGCAACTGTTCTTGGTGTACGAAATGAAAGAAAGTAAATAGGGTAGGAGATGTATGTGTGGGATATGCATAAAAATAGATAAGAATGTGCATTAATCATTAAAAAGAACTTGAATTTGAGAAGCATTATATACTTGAAATGAAAACTGACAAGTATTTAAAAGAACTTGAAATGGACAAGTTCAAATAAGAATTAAAAAAAATTGAAATGGACAAGTTCAAACAAAAAAAGTTTTTGTATAGGTATATGTATAGTATGGATATTATTTCTTTTCCAAACAACAATCTTCTATGACACTCCACAAGTGGAGGCTTGAAGTGATGATGTTGGCCCTAAAATGTTCATTTGCAATGGATGTGTAAAAGACATTTTAAGGTGAGTAAAAATGAAAGAAAAAGTGTTTGGAATGTAAAAATGGTTAAAATGTAAATATTGCTAACAAGTAAAGTGCAAGAATTAAAATGTTTCTCTTTCAAACATCTCTATGACACTCCGCATGTCACGCCCCGGAACCCGGACAGCCGGGACTCCCCCGGACCAACCCGAATCCCGAGTGTGAACCCGTGAGATCACCCTCACGCTATAGCCATCACCTGATCATACAATCTCAATTTCCCATTATTTTTACGAAAATTGGGCATCACCCCTTTTGAATAAATCAGATCCTGTTATGTCATTCATACCTAAAATTCAAAATGGACACTTTTGGGCACGTGTCCCCACCATCATTCACATCTACAAGTTAAAATGGACACTTTTGGGCACGTGTCCCCCCAACATTTCTACAACATACATAATACAATAAAAAATATGTCTCAGTCCTTGAATATCCGTCTTATATACATATATCAAATGAAATATACAACTGGGATAAATTACCCAACATACAATGTCCAGTTACATTTAATCCAAATATAAAGAAACTCTATCCAACATCCTGGACATACATTAAATTCTATAGAATTCAATTACCACATCTGCATCATGTACTATCAATCCCACTAACTGACTCCACAATCAGCAATACCTGCAAAACCTGGGAGGGGGTGAGCTCAAAGGCCTAACAAGGTATGTAGAACCATACTATCACTGCTGCAGCAGGTCGATCCTCACATATTCTCAAAAATATACATGCACATAAATATATCACAATATTTAAAGTCATGCTCCTAGCATTCATGAGCCAACAATGCATATGGCAATTCTAGCACATATGAACATTTAAATCTACTGCACATGACTTATGAAAATCATTTACAACATGCTCAAAAGCAATACACATCCAACATCAATATGTATATAGAACATATATGTCAAAGCATTTACATAAATAATGTAAATCAACTACCACATCTCATACTCATCAAGTAACAAATCCCAAATGCAATTAAGATACATCTGAACAGAAAAACATGCTTAACAGATAAACACATAAGCATAAGGGTATTTTTACCTTCCTCGGTCATAATCCGATACATAATACAAGCATCAAGGCTTGCACATACTCTCACTCTCGGCCCTCATCCGATACGCTACATGATTTGCCCGCTCCGAGAATCATGTAACCTAAGACAACTCCGATAACTGATAGGCGTTGAATGTTACGCATTCTAGCCTCTTAACTTATGTATTTTATTCTCTTAGTGATAGATTATTTAGTGATTTTACTTTGTTTTAGTATTTTCTGTATTTTCAGGGCCTTAATGATTATTTCAGTTAAAACCAGGATTTTGGGCTTTTAAAGAAGACATCCAAGATGGTGAGATGAAGCCTACATCAAGGAGATTCACTCAACCATTTATTTCAACTCAAATCAGCCCAAGAAAGAGGTCCAAGAGAATTACAGCTGCTTAAGAAGGTTTCGGGCCTGAAGCCCAAATCTGCGCATAATGCAGTCTTAATCCCATTTTGGAAAACGGACCAGAAGTCTTATTTCCGAGCCTTAAATCGACATAATTCTCTCAAGGGTTGAACGAAATTTGATTCTGCACACTTTTGTATTTCACAAAAATTCCGTGAATCGGACTTCTAGTGGGTCAAAAGTCGGGCCGAAGTCAGCAGAAAAAACCCACCTGATTAGTGCTGCGGGAAACCCTAATTAATTCCTAATTGGATTAGGACTTTGGTGAATTCTCTTGGGAAATAAAGGGAAGACTTGGAGGCTGAATTGGGAGAGCTTACACTGGGATTACAAAGACAGAGAGAACACAGAGAGAGTCTGAGAGGGCTGAAGAGAACAGAAACATATTGCAGAGCCATTGGAGAACGAAGTCATACGCGTAATTCAGAAAGATGATGTCTTCTTCCTCAACAGTTGAAGCTTTTTCTTCTACCATGAGCGGCTAGTTCATCCACTGGGGTTTTGATGTAGCCCTAACAAAGCATCAATGGTTTGATTGTTTTAATTATTGGGGACCTTTATATACATGCATAGATTGTGTAATTGTGAGGATTCTTATTAACGAATTGAGCAATAAAAGTCTTGTAAATTCAATCTCAATGATTTCTTATCTTGTCTTAGATATTTGGTTGTTGTTATTGAACTCAATCTCTTTTGTTTTCTGTGATCATGAGAGAGATTATTACACAATGGTAATCACTGAATATATTGTTATGAGCTTTGATGGATTATGCCTAGAGAAGATGAACCATACTGCACCCTAGATTAGAGTAGTTAGGCAGATGGCCCATGCCAATCGAAGATAGTCCATGGCTTAGCCTTAATCATATGTTATCTTCTTGACGGATGAAGGTGAGCTTGTAGCCACCGACACCACTTATGCATGATGTAATTCCCCTATAGTTGATTCAATTGACCATTGATTGTGGAGTTAGTGGTGAAGTCAAATACCCTAGATTTCTCTCCTATTATCTTCACTATCTTGTTTACTTTGGTTTATTTTATTTTATCTTTTTAATTAGTTTAGTTTAAAAATCAGAATTCTTTTCTTATAAATTTAATTAGAGTTAATTCCGTATTCCAACTCGTCAGAACATAATCCCTGAGGTACGATACCCATTCCTTTCGATAGCCCTATTCTGCAAGGAATTCGTTCTATTGCGAAGTGTGGAAAATTTTAATTGATATACTTTTTGAGTCACACTCACACACGAATCAATTTTTGGCGCCGTTGCCAGGGATTATCTATTTGATTGATTGGATTTTACAGAATTAGTTTTAATTGGATTTTTAGTTTAGGAAATTTTTTATATTTTATTTTTAATTTTGTTTTTGTTTTCTTTTCAGGTGCTTTTAGTAATATATGCAAGGTCGTTGTTCTGTGGCTGATCCTTTGATACCTCTTGATCCTGAGCCTGAACGTACTCTTAGACAACAGAGGAACATCCCTGTTGATACCATTGTGCAAGAGGAAGAAATAATTGAAGACATGGCAGAAGAGAGGAATAATAACCTTGTTCCTAATGCTGATGGAGAAAGAGCTAGATTGCTTAGGGACTACTATGTTCCTGAGACATATACCTCGCCAGCAGGTTTTCAACTGCCCAATGTCACAGCACAGAATTATGAGATCAAGTCCAGCATTATTCAGATGCTACCATCTTATTTTGGGCTGACTCAAGAAGACCCTTACAAGCATCTGGATGACTTCATTGAAGTGTGCTCAACTACAAAAATTCACAACTTCTCTGAAGATGCTTTCAGAATGAGACTTTTTCCATTCTCTCTGAAAGACAAAGCAAAGTATTGGTTCAACTCTCTACCGGCTGGTTCTATCACGACTTGGACTCAGATGCAACATGAGTTTCTCAAGAAGTATTTTCCGATAGGGAAGACCAATCAGTTCAGACGTGCTATCACTGGTTTCTCCCAACATGAGGGGGAACAATTTTATGAGACATGGGAAAGATTCAAGGACCTTCTTAGGAAGTGTCCCCATCATCAAGTTCCTAAGTGGCAACTAGTGCAGAGTTTTCATGAAGGGCTCACAGAAGCTAACAGACAGATGGTTGATGCGTCATGTGGAGGTACTTTTATGTTGAAGAGTGAAGAAGAGGCATGGACCTTATTTGAAAATCTTAGTGACAACTCTCTACAACATATGTCCTCTACTCGTTCTAGCAGACCTGCCACTACCAAGAAGACTGATGGGATTTTTGAGGTTGGTGCTTCAGAAGCTATGCCAACTGATATTGATTTAATTGCACAGAAGGTAGCAGCAATTATGGCTGCCAATCAAACTCCTTCTGCTTCAAATTCTTCATTGCTAGGCCCTTGTGAATTTTGCTCTAGTCCTATGCATAATGTGAGCAATTGTCCTTCAATGGGGCAATTTTCTGATATTCAACATGAGCAAGTTCAAGCCACTTTCACTGGACCAATGAATCCTCCACGAGGTAATACTTACAATCCCACATGGAGGAATCATCCTGGTTTTTCTTACAGTAACCAAGGGGCAGCAATGCAACCATCATATCAACCTAGGACTTTTGTGCCTCAACAGCAATATCAAACACAAAGTCCTATGGCCCAAAGAATTTCTGCTATTGAAGACAAGCTGACTCTTACCTTGTCTAAATTTGACAAGCTTGATTCTCTTATAGAGACAGTGCAAGCTACTGCAGCAACAGTACAATCTACAGTTCAGCTAGTGCACTCGCATTCTCAATCCATTGCCAAACTGGAATCTCAGTTTGGACAGCTTGCTACTTCATTGAGTAGAAGAGAAGAAGGGAAGCTCCCTAGTCAACCAATTGCTAATCCAAGAGGGATGCAAGCTTCCACAAGCAACCCACGCCATGAGCAAGTTCAAGCCATTACCACTTTGAGAAGTGGGAAAATAATTGACAATATGGTGGGTGAAAAGAAAGAAGAAGAAAAAGTGATCACAAGTCCAATTGCTGAAATTCCTTATGAGCCCAAGGCTCCTTTCCCACAACGTTTTCTTGAAGCATCTAAATTGGGGAAGCAAGGGGACAAGCTGCATGACATGATGGAGGTGTTTCGCCAAGTGAAGATTAATTTGCCACTCCTTGATGCCATCAAGCAAATTCCTCCTTATGCAAAATTTTTGAAGGACTTGTGCACTCAGAAAAGGCGTTCTAAAAGCCATGTGCCAAAGAAAGTAATGCTGCCACAACAAGTTAGTTCAATAATTCAGCAATGTACTCCTCCCAAGTACAAAGATCCTGGTGCTCCAACTATCTCATGCATTATTGGGGAGCACCATATGGATAAAGCTCTTCTTGATTTGGGTGCAAGTGTGAATTTGCTACCTTATTCAGTTTACTTACAATTGGGCTTGGGAGAATTGAAGCCTACCTCGGTGGTATTACAATTTGCAGACAGATCAACAAAGCAACCCCGAGGAATCATAGAAGATGTGCTCATTAAAGTGGACAAGTTCTACTTTCCTATTGATTTCATTGTACTTGACACTGAGCCAGTTCACAATCCGAAGAGGCACATTCCTGTGATCCTTGGTCGACCTTTCTTAGCTACTGCTGATGCTTGCATAAATTGTAGGTCGGGGATCATGGATATTTCCTTTGGCAACATGAATGTCAAGCTCAATGTGTTCAATGCTATCCAACACCCCCCAGATCAAAGTGATGTGTTCTGCATGGATGATATTGATGAATGTGTGGAGGAATTTATTTCATCCTCTACATCTCGAAACTCCCTGGAGGTATGTAAGTCTGTTTATGACTTTGAGAACATTAATGATGAAGGGTTGTGTGAAGAAGTGCATGCTATGCTAGAAGTGGATGCTATTCAGAATAATCCACCATGGAGAATTCCGATTGAGCCACTACCTTTTCTCTCTAGCACTCCCTTAGTGCCTTCATTAGAGTCCCCTCCAGAATTAGAGTTGAAGCCTTTGCCTGACAAATTGAAGTATGTATTCTTAGGGGCACAGAAAACTCTTCCTATTATAATTGCCTCTGATCTGACAGAAATTCAAGAAAAGAGCTTAGTAGAGGTTTTATACCAACATCGTGAAGCAATTGGATGGAGTGTTGCTGATCTTAAAGGCATTGATCCCTCAGTTTGCATGCACAAAATCCATTTGGAAGAAGGATGTAAGCCAACTAGAGAGGCACAGAGGCGATTGAACCCCAACATGAAGGAGGTGGTAAAGAAAGAGGTTGTCAAGTTACTTGATGCAGGAATCATTTATCCAATTTCTGACAGCACATGGGTGAGTCCGACACAAGTGGTTCCAAAAAAATCTGGTCTTACCATTGTCCCTAACTCCATGGGAGAGCTTGTTGCACAACGTACTGCCACAGGTTGGAGTGTTTGCATTGATTACAGAAAGCTCAATTCTATGACAAGGAAGGATCACTTCCCTCTTCCATTCATTGATCAAATACTCGAAAGGTTAGCTGGTCAGAGCTATTATTGCTTTCTGGATGGCTACTCTGGTTATAACCAAGTAGCTATGGATCCAGAAGATCAAGAGAAGACCACTTTCACTTGTCCCTTTGGTACTTTTGCGTATCGTCGTATGCCTTTTGGATTATGTAATGCTCCGGCTACATTCCAAAGGTGTATGATGGCCATCTTTTCTGACATGGTGGAAAAATTCTTGGAGGTGTTTATAGATGACTTCTCTGTTTTTGGATCATCTTTTGAACATTGTTTGAGCAATTTATCACTTATGCTTCAAAGGTGCCGAGAACAGAATCTGGTACTTAGTTGGGAGAAGAGCCATTTTATGGTGAAAGAAGGTATTGTATTGGGCCATATTGTTTCAGAGAGGGGCATTGAAGTTGATAAAGCAAAGATCGACCTAATTGCAACTTTGCCTCATCCAACTTTGGTAAGGCAAGTTCGATCTTTCTTAGGCCATGCTGGGTTCTATAGAAGATTCATCAAGGATTTCAGTAAAGTGGCTCGACCATTGTGCTATTTGTTATCTAAGGATGTTCCCTTTATCTTTGATGAAGAGTGTGTGAAAGCTTTTGAAAAGCTTCGGTCTCTGTTATCCTCTGCACCAATCATGCAGTCTCCAAAATGGGCTGTACCTTTTGAAATCATGTGTGATGCCTCTGATTATGCAGTAGGAGCCGTGTTGGGACAGAGAGAAGAGAAACGACCACATGTCATCTACTACGCTAGTAAGACTCTCTCTGATGCCCAACTCAATTATACAACCACAGAGAAAGAGCTTCTAGCTGTAGTGTTTGCCTTGGACAAGTTTCGTTCTTATTTATTGGGATCCAAGGTGGTTGTCTATTCTGATCATGTAGCATTGAGACACTTATTGGCAAAGAAAGAAACCAAACCGCGTCTTATTCGGTGGATTTTATTGCTGCAAGAATTTGATTTGGAGATAAAAGACAAAAAGGGGACGGAGAATGTGGTTGCAGATCATTTATCTCGAATCGAGTTTGAGCCGGTGATCGATGCACTACCTGTTCGAGACTCATTCCTGGATGAGCAATTGTTTGAAATCAATTTGATGAAAGTTAATGGCCAAAGGTTGAAACATTGTGTGGAAGGATGTGTGCCAAGAAGAGACGTGGAGTCCGTCGACTTGACGGATCCCGTCTATCCGACTTAATCCCTTCGGAGAGTCAATCGTCCCCTACAGACGTTAAATAGTAGGTTTTGTATGTATTTCTATACTTTATTTCTTTTAGTTTTCTTTAATTTTAAGTTGTGGTTTTAGTTTTCTTAAGTTTTTCTTCAATTCTAGTTGCGTTTTAATATTTTTTTTCTTTGAGTTTTTGATGTATAAGTTGCTTCCGGAGGATGCCAAGAGGTGTACCGAGGTATTTGGACTCAAGACGGGTGAAAAATCATGCTCTCGGTCGACCTTGGGCGATGGAGACTCAAAATTATCAAGGTTCGGTCGAACTTGGGCGATGGAGGGTCAAACAGGTCTACAGGAGGGGGATCGATCGCCCCAATTGAGGGGGATCGATCGCCCCATGATTTTCCATGAGGAGCAGCACCTTCAGGTGGGCGATCGATCGCCCGTCCTTGGGGGGATCGATCGCCCAAGGCTAAATGTGGGCTGCCCGAATTTTCTTGGTATTTAAAGCTTCCTTATCCTCCTATGTTGCTACTACTTGCATCCTAAGCCTCTTTGAACTCCAATTCAAGTCCTACATCATCCGGAAAACTAATTTCTTCAATTAGTGATTATTATACAAGAATTCAACATTGATCCACATCAACTTCAACATCAAAGTGGATCAAAAATCACTAGTTTTCAAAGGAAGCTCACACTTTTTCAAGTTCAACATCAAAGTAAGTGAAGTTTTTCCTTGAAGAAATTGTTCAAATCTTTTTGAGGGCTTTTGAAGACCAAGTTTGGGGGATCAATTTGGTGCAATTACTTGTTCGATTTGGGTGGAAAAATTGCCGGAAAAAGGAGGTTGAAGGTTACAAAAGAATTGTGCACACCAAGTGTTCGATTTAATTCCTCAACCACACTTTTTCTCCTTCTATGGCACCAAAGAGAGCAAGTCACCAAGATGCTTCAAGTTCACGTAATCCTCGCCGAGCGAGGAATGATCTGACCACAGGTTCTTCACGATCTCGCCGAGACGGTATTCAAGAGAGATGGCATCCAAGGGCGTTGAACTATGAAACAACGTTTGACATAGCCGAACTGTATGGTATGTTTCCCGAGACACGATGGGGGATTTCCGACATCCGTCGTCGTCGGTCGGCATCCATTTTTGTTCCACTCTCATCTACCATTTACCCGAGGCTTGTCAAGGTATTTTATCAAAACTTAATGCCGAAACCTGATGAGCGGGATGTGCTTACTTCTTCCGTAGATGGAACAATAGTTCAAGTGGACATGTCATCCATTGCCATTGCCATGGGTTGTCCTCATGAATGCCCAGCTGATTTATCTCATATCTATACTCCTTTACCCGACGAGTTGTCGGTGGGCAATGTGGTTGCACGATTGTGTGCCAACCAATTTTCTGGGCCAAAAAGGAATGCAGCTTCAAAGTCTTCAATGCCAAATCATTTATGGTTCCTTGACGCTGTGCTACTCAAGAATGTATGTCCAATTGGACATAAAACCGAAAGACGTCAAGAGTTCCTCAGAGCCTTATATGCCATACATTTTGGGCATTGGCTGTCATTCCCACAGATTGTCTGGGGCCAGATGGAGAAATTCTATTCCAAAGTTGTGGCCAAGGTACCAGACAGTGCAAGTGACTGGGAGTTTCCATTCCCTACTATTATTCACCAGTTGCTTGTAGCACAGGGGTATGCAGTCCATGAGGACGAGCTTGCCTTTCCACATGACCTTCATTATGGCACGCATGACTGGAACTTGAGTCGATCTCATATGCACCAGAGAGTCATAGCGGCGCCTGGTGAGGTATCTCGGTTGGCCCAAGGAGGAGAGCATGTAGATGTACCACCACCGGTGGACGATCCAGAGGAGATGGAGGCAGAGGAAGAGGAAGTGCATGCACAGGCTGGTGGACATAATTATCAATATTTAGAAGGGCAGATTGCTGGGTTGACAGCCCAGTTTGGCACCTTACAGACAGAGGTCTCCACACAGTTTGGTGCAATGAGAGCAGAGATGGCGGATCACTTTCGTGACACTCGCCAAGAGCAACTAGAGAAGAGGAGGATGATGCGTGCACTGATGTGCCAAGCAAACTTAGATCCGGATGCTCAGTCACCACCACATCCTTGACAGGAAGGTAACCATCTTTTGTATGTTATTTTATTTTTAGTTTTTATTTTTCTTTTTATTTTTCTTTTTTTGTAGTTAGATTTTTATTGTAAAAAAATAAAAATAAAAAGAAAAAAAAAATAAAAAAATAAAAAATAAAAAATATTGAAAAATGAAAAAAATATTTTATTTTTTTTAGGATTTTTCTCTTTCATATTTATTTTCACCCATACTATTTTTACTTGATCTTTGGGGTATAGTGGTTTGTTTTGACAGATTGAAACATCCAAGTTTGGGGGTGTGCTTGCATTGCCTTCGTACTCGTGATGTACTCTATTTTCTTTCCACTACTCCATGATCCCGGTAATATCGTTCTTACTCTTCTCTTTGCTTTGTTTGATAGTACATTGAGGACAATGTACAGTTTAAGTTTGGGGGTGAGGCGATGCCTATTTTTGTGCTTATTGCAAGATGGGGGGAAATTTGTGTGAAATTCTTTTTGTATTAGGATTTTTCTTTATTTTATTTTCTTAGTTTGTTTTTTATTTTATTTTGTTTTATTTTTAGATAGTATGTTTTGACATGATTCAAAGGATTAATACCTTATGTAGGTGCATAACTTGCAATTTTTGAGTATGTTTGAAAATTTTGAAAACTGTGATTTAAATTAAGTGGTTTTAATCATGGTTTGCAATAACATGTTTTGGGATGATTAATTCTAGTTTCCTTACATGCACAAACACACTAGCATAATCTTGTGGGGTATAAACTTTGGTTTTGAGTTATTGAGTTATATATGCTTGATATTAATTAGTATCTCTTGAGAATGAATACCGATGATGTGTTATACTTGACTTCAATGAAAAAGAAAAAAAAATGATGAATAAGCAATCAATGTGATCCTTTTCATGAGTAACCGGGCCTCTATGCCTCAGGAAGCACGGAGTGTTCGCGTCAAAAGTGAAAGGGTGAGAAAAGATGAGCATTGGTTGTCTTGATTTGTAGCCTGATTGATTCGAGTAATTAGGTCTTCAGGGTATCTTAAAGCCTAGTGCCCTAAAGCCATCTGGTTTGGGAGCCACTGACTGAAAGCTTGCTACATGGATCTTTCAGAAAGCTTAATAGATCAAGACATTGCACAACCAATAAAGTAATGAAACAAAAATAAAAAAGTCATGTATTCATGTTGGGAAGTATGAGTTCAATAAGGGGAGCTAGTGAGTTGAAGGGGTATGTGCCTTAATAGATTCAGAACTTGGTTATACTACATGAGAGGACTGCTAGTTCACTTTACACGAGGGGACTAGAGTTGATTATTTTGAGATATGTTGATGTGAATTATGCATGGGAACCATTGATTTGAATTATAGAATTTGAAAGTTTAAAATTATTCTTGAATGCAAGTTTGTAACTATGTATTGTAATCTTCTTCTTGAATTAATGTTGAAACAGAATTTTGAATGTTTGTGGGTAACATTTCTGGAAACCCTCACGAGACTATACTCGTCCACTAGGGGGAACCTAGGGGTTTAAAGGCTTGTTGCTTATGTTAAATGCAATCGTTTCTCCCACGAAAGTGGAGTTAGGTAGTTTAGTTAGTATTTAGTAGTTTCTTCGTTTTAGTTTTGTTTTATTCTATTGCTAAGGGACTAGCAATATGTAAGTTTGGGGGTGTGATAGGCGTTGAATGTTACGCATTCTAGCCTCTTAACTTATGTATTTTATTCTCTTAGTGATAGATTATTTAGTGATTTTACTTTGTTTTAGTGTTTTCTGTATTTTCAGGGCCTTAATGATTATTTCAGTTAAAACCAGGATTTTGGGCTTTTAAAGAAGACATCCAAGATGGTGAGATGAAGCCTACATCAAGGAGATTCACTCAACCATTTATTTCAACTCAAATCAGCCCAAGAAAGAGGTCCAAGAGAATTACAGCTGCTTAAGAAGGTTTCGGGCCTGAAGCCCAAATCTGCGCATAATGCAGTCTTAATCCCATTTTGGAAAACGGACCAAAAGTCTTATTTCCGAGCCTTAAATCGACATAATTCTCGCGAGGGTTGAACAAAATTTGATTCTGCACACTTTTGTATTTCACAAAAATTCCGTGAATCGGACTTCTAGTGGGTCAAAAGTCGGGCCGAAGTCAGCAGAAAAAACCCACCTGATTAGTGCTGCGGGAAACCCTAATTAATTCCTAATTGGATTAGGACTTTGGTGAATTCTCTTGGGGAATAAAGGGAAGACTTGGAGGCTGAATTGGAGAGCTTACACTGGGATTACAAAGACAGAGAGAACACAGAGAGAGTCTGAGAGGGCTGAAGAGAACAGAAACATATTGCAGAGCCATTGGAGAACGAAGTCATACGCGTAATTCAGAAAGATGATGTCTTCTTCCTCAACAGTTGAAGCTTTTTCTTCTACCATGAGCGGCTAGTTCATCCACTGGGGTTTTGATGTAGCCCTAACAAAGCATCAATGGTTTGATTGTTTTAATTATTGGGGACCTTTATATACATGCATAGATTGTGTAATTGTGAGGATTCTTATTAACGAATTGAGCAATAAAAGTCTTGTAAATTCAATCTCAATGATTTCTTATCTTGTCTTAGATATTTGGTTGTTGTTATTGAACTCAATCTCTTTTATTTTCTGTGATCATGAGAGAGATTATTACACAATGGTAATCACTGAATATATTGTTATGAGCTTTGATGGATTATGCCTAGAGAAGATGAACCATACTGCACCCTAGATTAGAGTAGTTAGGCAGATGGCCCATGCCAATCGAAGATAGTCCATGGCTTAGCCTTAATCATATGTTATCTTCTTGACGGATGAAGGTGAGCTTGTAGCCACCGACACCACTTATGCATGATGTAATTCCCCTATAGTTGATTCAATTGACCATTGATTGTGGAGTTAGTGGTGAAGTCAAATACCCTAGATTTCTCTCCTATTATCTTCACTATCTTGTTTACTTTGGTTTATTTTATTTTATCTTTTTAATTAGTTTAGTTTAAAAATCAGAATTCTTTTCTTATAAATTTAATTAGAGTTAATTCCGTATTCCAACTCGTCAGAACATAATCCCTGAGGTACGATACCCATTCCTTTCGATAGCCCTATTCTGCAAGGAATTCGTTCTATTGCGAAGTGTGGAAAATTTTAATTGATATACTTTTTGAGTCACACTCACACACGAATCAATAACTATCCTATAATCTGGACCACTCCGAAAGGTCATTCTACCATGGCAATGTATAGGATTGCCATTATGTGAGGGGACAAATTCGAGGCTCACATTCGTTGGACATACTCTGATTCCAAGCATTAAGCCTGAGCATGGCGGGTCCACTCCGAGGGCCATACTTCTTGGACATACTCCGATATAACCTGATGACCGGGACCACTCCGAACCTCACTAATGTTGGACATACTCCGATTCTAGACATAGAGCCTTTGTATGGCGGGTCCACTCCGAGGGCCATATGTAGTGGATAATTATACCACTTCTCGTGACACGGTTGGACCACTCCGTAGTCCTGTGTACCTCTTTTGCATTAATTTTCCCGCAACCTCCCATAAATGCAATGTGGATGCATACGTAATCAAGCATTTTATTTTATGCTATCCCAATGCACCAGCTAGTATTAAAGTACATAGCATGCATTTCTCTCTACATAAACCCACATATAACCACATATGTGTCATTTCCCTCCCATATATGCAACATGGATGCATATATACATAACATAATATTTTCATGCATCAACCCATGCTTATGAATACTAAAAAAAAGTATTTAGAATGCTTCTCATCACATTCCAACACATATAGCGCATACATGTTCAAAACCCGCATAATACCTCATATATGCCAACAACTTCAACTTAGCACATTTTTATCATGCTATAACCAATGCACACATTCGATATATAAATAAAGCTAGCATGCATCTCATATTCACATTCTCACATATAAACACATATATGTCACATCCTGCATATAGTCACATATGCATGTATACTAGCATAAATATAATCACGTTTCCACTCAAGACATGCATTTATTACAAGTAACTAGCATGCTTTTCATTCACAATATATAACCACGTATATATTTTGTCACCATATATGTATTAAGGACATATAAAACACTTAGCACATCATAATCATGCTTTTCAAATTGCTCGCCAAAACCATATTCATATATATATATATATATCAGGCATTTCTACTACTACACCCATGTATAATCGCATATACATTTCACTTATGCATAAATTTCACCTATGCATATAGAACAACACATAGCTAAATATATACGTAATTTAGCATACTTTTTACATGATTTCAATCAATACTATACGTGCATATCACGATGCAAATAAGTGATTAATTTTAACATGCCATCGCTCTCCAAACCCACACATACATATATATACCCACATATATATATATATATATATATATATATATATCCTCACATCCCATGTATATACAATATTCATCTGTAGACATATATATATATACACACACATACCACATATGATCAAATTAAGAACATATGTAAATTACCCAACGTAAGTAAAATATACATAGGAGATAGAGGCAAGAATCAACTTGCCTTAGGTCCCGCTTTCGCCAAGTCCGCGCTTGCAAAGCGGTCCATCTCCATGTCCGATCCAGTCACGTGTCAACGCCCACACAACAATCCTTTGAACCATTTCCTTCCCATTTTTATTTCCATGCTTGGATCAACCCAATTCACAAACTATCTTCAGCCCAATCCATAAGCGAAATGAACACCCACCACTAAATAAACAAAGTTCATCCATGGCTACCAAACAACATCCAACATGTCACGCCCCGATTCCTGAGGCCCAGAAATCGAGGTGTGAACCCCGTGAGATCACCCTCACGACATAACCTCCACCTGATCATACAATTCAATTACCTATTATTTTTACGAAAATCGGGCATGACCCATTCTAAATAATCAGCTCCTGGCATATTACACTTGCTTTACAATTCATATGGACACTTCTGGGCACGTGTCCCCCCAGCATTTATATCTAATAGTAAATATGGACACTTCTGGGCCCGTGTCCCCCCAATATTTCTACAACATGCATAAACAATCATAAATATACATGCCTCAGTCCTTGAATGTCCATATTAAATACATACATCACATGAATAAATACAACAGAAAGAACTGAATCTACGTAATCGCCTCATACATTTAATCCAAATATAATACATCTATCTATCCAAAATCCTGAACATAAATTAGATTCTAAGGAATCTAATTACTACCTCTGTAACTGGTGCTATCAGTTTCCCCAACTGACTCCAAAACCAGCAACACCTGCAAAACCTGGGAGGGGGTGAGCTCAAAGGCCCAACAAGGTATGTAGAACCATACTATCACTGCTGCAGCAGGTCGATCCTCACATATTCTCAAAAATATACTTATGCACTTAAATATATCACAATATTTAAGACCATGCCCCACCTAGCATGCGTGAACCAATGATGTATATGGCTACTCTAGCACATATGAACATACAAAATCCACTATACATGATTTTAGAAATCATTTTCAACATGCTTGAGAACAGTAAACATTCCGCACCAATATGTATGTAGAACATATATGTCAAAGCATTTACATGACCAATGTAAATCATCTACCACATTTCCTACTCGACAAGTAGCAATCCCAAATGCAATGAAGATGCATTTAAACAGGAAAACATGCTTAACAGATAAACACATAAGCATAAATGTATTTTTCACCTTCCACGGTCGTAATCCGATACATAGGACAAGCATCAAAGCTTGCACATACTCTCCCTCTCGGTCCTCACCCGATACCCCACATGATTGGCCCGCTCCGAGGATCATGTGACCTAGGACAACTCCGATAACCATCCTATGACCTTGACCTACTCCGCCAACGTCATACTTCCGGGGCAATATTTTGGTTTGCCCATTGGTGATTAGACCATATCAGCACTGTCACCAATTATTTGTCTACTCAAGGTGATTAGACCATATCAGCACCGTCACCGAGTATTGGGTAACTCAAAGTGGTTAGACCATATCAGCACCGCCACTGAGCTTATTTTGACTCAAGATGATTAGACCATATCAGCACCGTCACCGAGTCTTAGATGGTTCAAGGTGGTTAGACCATATCAGCACCGCCACCGAGTATTTACCTACTCCAAGGTGGATAGACCACTGTCACCGAGTATTTACCTACTCCGAGGTGACATAACCGCTCCAACGCCCTCACCGTGACCGAGTATTGACCTACTCTGGGTGATTTGCCTACTTTATGACCACAACCATACCTGAGTATTAACCTACTCTAGGTAATTCAACAACACTTCCCCGTTTCCTCACAACGGCCCCATATATGCATTTCAAACATATAAACACTAAGCATTCAATTTTGTGCTTCACAATGTACAAGCTAGTTTAAAGAAAACATAGTGTACATTTCATCTCCGCATAACCACACATATAATTACCTATACATGTAAACCCACGTACAATCACGTATGTGTCATTTCCCTCCTATACATGCAATATGGATGCATATATACATAGCATAGTACTTTCATGCTTCAACCCATGCTTATGAATACTAAAAAGAAGTATCTAGCATGCTTTTCATCACATTCCAACACATATAGCACATATATGTTCAATACCCGCATAACACATCACATATGCCAACAATTTCAACCCTAGCACTTATTTATCATGTTATAGCCCATGCATACATTTTCTATAAACAGATAGCATGCATTTCATTCCCGTAAACCCACATGTAATCACGTACATTTCAAATCATGCATATAAATCACATATGCACCTACACTAGCATAAATACAGTCATGCTCTCATTCAATGCATGTATTCATTACAAGTAGCTAACATGCATTCCAATCACAATATATATACACATATATATTACATCAAACATGCATTCCAATCACAATATATATACACATATATATTACATCACCCACATATGTATCAAGAACATATAAAACACTTAGCACATTTCATGCTTTTCAAATGCTCGCCATAAGTTATATTCAACTTAGCATGCATTTCTACCTCTACAACCATATATATATATATATATAATCACATACATATATATGTATCCTGAACACCATGCATAAGAATCACATATGCATACAAGACCACAGAGCTAAACCGGTATTATTTAGCATGCTTTCCATAGACTTTAATCTATACATACATGCATACCACAATGCAATTAGGCGATTAATCTAACATGTTATCGCTTCCCAAACCCACACATATATATATATATACACACGCATATATATATCCTCTCATATCCCATGTATGCACAACATCCACCTATACCCACATATATATAAGCACCTATATATATATGTATATACACATACCACATATGATTAAATTAATAACATATGTAAATTATTCAACGTAAATAAAAAGTACGTAAGAGGTAGAGGCAAGAATCAACTTGCCTTAGGTCCAGCTCTCAACCGGTCCGTGCCTGCAAGTTGACCTCTACCAAGTTCGGTCCGGTCCAGTCCCTCATCGAAACCCACCCGAACAATCCATCGGGTTACTTCACTTCCATTTTCATTTCCGGTCCAACCCAATAAAGTGAATCAACCCAATCTGGAACCATCCTCAACCTTCACCGTGGTTGCTTCCACCATGGACAACTGAGTCAAGCTCCCCCACTATGGCCGTCAAGGCCCAACACCACAAGGCAACCATTCTGGCCCCAAACCACCACGAATCGTGACCACTACTAGCTGTCCAAACCAACCCCGCAGCAAGCACCCACAAACCAACCGCCACGGCCGTCCAAATGAAGCAAGCAATCAAGAAAACCCAGCTAGATTCCCTTCTGAACACAACCTACCAACAAAGAATGCAAATAGCCCCAAACTGAGCCATTTCCTTGCTGCCAAACAATTCAGAACCAGTCCACACGGCCAGCCTACAATGGCCACACCGAGACCACCCAAACAAACCTTTCCCGGCCACCTCACAGTCAAGCCGAACCACCCCAACAAGCTGCCCAAACAACCGTGAAAACCCAGCTCCACGGCTGAAACCACCATCACCCACCACTTCGGTGAAGACCCATAGTCGGACCCAATCCGCCATGAAAACCTTGAAATTGAACCCACATAGAAGAGCCCACCCGAGCACAACAACCTGGACCCATTAACCACCTCAACCGAGCCACTTCACCTTCGAGCACCACCATACACGGCCATAGTAGCCATGCCCAAGCCACCCAAAACCACAGCCGTGAGATCCACAACCCTCGGCCAAACAAACCCCAACCGTTGCGAACAGCCGCTCCAGCCGAGCTCAACCCCCAGATCGGACCAAACCCAGCCCCATCCGAAGCCTCTGCCGTCGTCGTCGCCGTCGCCCGGGCGAAGCCCCGCCGTGAGCACTGCCAGCCGATCTCACCTCCGGCCGAACCAACGAACCCAGCTAAAACCGCCCCTGTGAACCGAGTCCCCCGCAAGACCCACCTGCGATCCAGCCGACCGGCTCACCTGCAACCACCGCCGGTCACCCCTGTTGCCGACGGCCAGCCGAAGCCCTTCTCCTCTCTCCCAATCCTGGCCTCTCTCCCTCTCCCCGATCTCGGTTTTCTCTCTTCTTCTTTTCTTTTCTTTTTCTTTTCTTCCTTTTCCTTTTTTTTTTTCTTCTTCTCCAGCCGAGACTACTTGTGATCACTCTCCTCCTCTCATTTCTCTTGCACTCACATGCACCACTCACAGCCACATATATATATATATTATTTATATATATATATATATACATAATATCACAAAATACATGAATTCACATGTATTTTCCCACATTAACTTATGTAATTATAAAAGTCCCTCTTTACTTATCTATAATTACGTATAGACCCACCATGTGCATATATATATATATTCCTATATATATATATATCTATATCCTCCAACTTCATATATATATATATATAATTCTATATATATATATATATAACATATTTTCGAATTTTTTTATTTATTCAAAAAAAAATTGGTCCGGTCCAAAATCACCCGGAACTGGTCAAAAATTATTCCGGTCCTTACACAACACCACCAACTTCAGTTTCAGATAGCCACAATAAGGCCATCACTAACTGCAGACCAAACCACCACAACCTTAACCCATCACCATCCATGGCCAACACCACCATGAAAACAGCCACCCCTTTGAAGCCAAACCAGTCTCCACCTTCGGCATATACCAGCCGACTCAATGACTACCATCGTCAATCTCAAGCATCAACCGAACCCACATGGGAGGACCCACAACAGTCACCACGTCCAGCCGGAACCAGCCTTACCAAGTTGCCACATGAAGGAGACCCATAGCCGGAACTCACCGTGACCTCCACCCTTGCACAAACCTAATTTTGAAACCCACTGCCGGAATCCATGTTCGGCACTACCAAGATCCAACCATCAAACTCAGAGCCAACCGAAATCCACAACCACGGTCCCCTGTCTAAGAAGACCCATGAGCCAGCTTTGCTCCACCTTCACTCATGACCCAACCACCATAGACCCATTCGAACCGCCACAGTCGAGCCCAGCCGAGCTCAACCCAAAATTAGACCAAACACAACCTCACTAGCAAAGAACCCAAATAGTCCACATGGTCGAACCCAATCGCGAGCATCTGTCGGACCCTCATGATCGGACCACCAACCGACTAGCTCACAGCCCAGTCATGAGCCACCAAGCATCACCCCTACCGGGGCTCACCATCCTCAGCACAACCCACCGGAACCAACTACGGATCACACCCCTCAGCACCACCATGGCCAACCACTATTCGAACCCCCATGATGGCCATGAATAGCCAAGCTCACATCAGCTGAAACCCAGCAAAGTCTCACTAGAATCATCCAAAAGTCCAACCGTGACAGCCACTACTGCTGCTATCCTAAACCCGTGAACACCCACCACGGACCCAGTGATCCAAGCCCGTTATCCCCACCGCCACTGTCTCCCAATTGAAGCTCCACCGCGAGTAACCCAGCTACCACTGTCGCAGCTCCTCTCTCTATAGCCGTCTCGGCTTCTCTCTCTCTCTCTACTTTCCCTTTCTTCTTTTCTTCCTTTTTCTTCTTTTTCTCTTTTTCTTTTCTTTCCCTCTCTTTTCTCTCCTCTCAGCCGAACCACTCATGTGGTCTTCCTTCTCTTTATTTTTGAATCCAATTTTAATTGAGGTCCACAACTTTTCCCCACTAGTCTTAGCCACATATTTCATATATATATATATATATAATACTAATATTACACAATACATGTACCTCCATGTATTTTCCCCACATATACATACAATCATGCATAGGCACCCACATTTCTTCATAATTGCATAAAACCCACCATATGCATATATAAATACATATATATATATATATGTCTCAATATATATATATACACACTCACCATGCAACAACACATATATATACGCCAATATATATATATATATATTATAATGTCCACGTCTTTCATCTATATATATAATTCCATTTATATATATATAGATTCACACCCTTTCGAAATTAATTAATTCAAAAAAAGAAAACCCGTCAAAAAATCATCTGGAACCGGTTAAAATAATTTCGGTCCTTACACCACAAGTGGAGGCTTGAATTGATAATGTTGGCCAAAAGTGCTTAAAATGTAAAAGTGCTAGTAATGTAAAACATAACTTTAAAATGCTTGGAATGTAAAGAAGTAAAGTGCTAGAAATGTAAAGACATGAATAAAATGCTTGGAATGTAAAGAAGTAAAGTGCTAGAAATGTAAAGACATGAATAAAATGCTTGGAATGTAAAGACATGAATTTAAAATGCTTAGAATGTAAAGAAATAAAATGCTATAAATGTAAAATGTAAAGAGAATGTAATAACTTGAATAGAAATGCAATATTGAAATTTAAAGTAATGCATGGGTGGTGGAGGATGGTTTCTCCACCGAACTACCTTCTAATGGATTTTCATGGCAAGAGATCTTAGAGATTGAAGGTAGAAGATGATGGAGGATATATAGATGTAGAGAGCTATCTAAAGAGAGAAGGAGTAGTGAAGTATTGCAAATGTGAGTGTAATTGTTGTTGTAGTTGTAGTTATATTTTTCAAATGAAGAGAAAATGGGAGTATTTATAGCCAAAGGTGGGGAGGTCTTGGTGAATTTCATCCATAGGATTAGAGAGAGTGAATGTGAGATCTTGGATAGAAAAAGGAAAATGACCAAAAGGGTGTGACAATAGTGTGTAATCACAATTTGTTGGTCTCCTTCAATCTCATCCCCTTCACTTTTGTGAGAATGAATGTGAGCTATTAGATATGGAAGATATAAGTTGAGTGATGTATTTTGTATTAGGCAAATGTGGACCATTGGATCAAAAAATGGTGAGAATTAGCTCATTCCCGAGTGAATCATAGTCCTCTAAAGTGGATTTTGGATTTGGATGAACAGTAGCTATTAGATCAAACCGATCTTGGCCATTGAAGAAAAGTTAAAAATTTTCACAAGAATTCTTGTGGAAATATGGCAGCTAATGGTTGGCTGCCACGTGCCCTCCTTCGGCTAAATTCCTGAGTTATCCCTTTTGATGTCACTATAGTGATGCATTTAAAAAAAATGATGTCATTTTATCTAAAGAGTGAAATTCTAGATTTGTATTAGATAATGTATGTAATGCAAATACTGTTTTGCCATTGAACTGGGGTTTTGGTCAAAAATGTGCCATACTAGAAATGTGTTAATATTACTATGTATTCTATAGTTTTTGGATCCTACGATTGTGATGGTGAGGTATGTTCATCGATTTGATGAACAATTTGTTAGTCAAACCATTGGGTTGACTAGTCTGACCCTAATTTAGGGTTTTGGTCAACGGGATGTCTAGACTAGAATTGTGTTGATATTATAGTATTACCTATGATTTTTGGACCCTACGATCATGATGGTGAGGTCCATTCGTCGATTTGACAAATCGTTTGTTAGTCAAACTTTTGGGTTGACTAATTTGACTTCGATTTAGGGTTTGGATGAAATCATGTGTTCGGGAGGACTTACGGTTCCCATGAGTAGTCATTTTTGAGGTTTTTGATACCTTTGAACTCAATGGGGAAGTCTTTTTCTCATTTAGGTAGACAGATTGTAAGTCAATTTTTTGGAAATGGCTATTTTATCCATTTTGGGATTTTGGTAGTTTTCAAATGTCTGAGAAAGTATGCGGTTTCTATGAGCCATGTTTTCTAAGGTTTTGGGAGCTAATGAACTTATTGGTGTAATTTGTTCATTGATTTGATGAATCGGACTATGTTTGTCCTTCTAGTTGCTTTTGTGGACCTTTTTTGGCTCATGTCTAAGGAGTGGGACCTTGAAGCCTGTGTGGATAGGATTGGATTTTGGAATGGAAATTGGAGGTTAAAAATGGGGTGTCTACACTGACCTACATGAAATGCAATATGGCATTCCTATAGTTACATGACATATTCAATACCCACATCCACCATTTCCAATGCAATACATCCATGTAACAATTCATCATTAAGTTCAATGAAAAATATATAAGCATTCACATTATTATAATCGTTGGTTAAACTCTGAGAGCACACATGATTGGCCACACTCCGAGTGTCATGTGATATTGGTCAAACTCTACTAACTCAAGAATGAGTGGCCAACTCTGAGTGTCATATGAGTATGTGGACAAACTCCGATCTTTACACATTAGCCTAGGTATGATGGGGTAACTCCAAATGTTATACCAATGTAAATAATGTTCTACCTTAGTGACATGGTTGGGCAACTCCAAATACCATGCATAACTCCGGATAACTCCACTTTATCAAGAATTTTAGCAATTCTATAAATGTGCATTAAGCAACATGACTTCACAACCAACATGGTTATCATGCATACATCACATTATAAACTATATTACACTACTATACTAACACATGCTCAACATACATATTTACAATGCATGTAATTCCTTACATAAGGTATCAACATAAATATTTTTGCATAATTTTTTTCTTTGGTGCATTTTCGCAAACACTTAGCATTCAAAATGCATACATACTATCTCATGGCTCATAAATGACATTAATGAACCTCATGTATTCCCAATCAACCCATATACACAACGTCACCATATAACACATATGAGAACCAATATTAACATGCCTAAACAAGAAGAAAAGCTAGTAAGTTAACATACTCAACCTTCCTACATCACCCTAGTATGCCAAAACCACCCAAATCACCACCAAAAAACATTTAACACCAAAAATTTCACAAACTTATTAAAGTCAATCAACACTTAGCACCAATTAATCAATCATCTACATTAAACAATAAGGAACATGCATTAACCAAAATTAACTAAAACATTTAAACACCACAAAATAAATAATTTAAAAAATTAAAAACTCAAATTAAATATCCTCAAATTACGGGGTATTACATTCTTTCCCCCTAAAAAGAGGAATTCTGTCCTCAGAATTCACCTCATACCTCACATAAAAAGCTCTGGATATTTTGCCTTTTTAGGTCAAAAAAGGAACACGTAGCAATCTTGGTTAACCTACTTTGTTGATATTTTAGGTCCCAGGATGTTTGCACCTCGAGGTTAGAGTGTAGAGTTCGTAGAGCGTGGCAGTCATCTTTCCTTACCAGATTTCAGTGTAGGGTGTTCATCTTATTTATGTCTGAGTTGTGGACTATTTTGGGATGCTATTTTGGATTGTTTAATCTTTTATCCTTTTGGTTAAGGGGTCCTTGAGTTACGAGACTTCCAAGTTGTACTGTTTAGACTCGTATATTGTTTATTTACCATTATTTATTATTTCTTTAGAATTTCCTTTCAGTATTTATTATTTCCTTTCTCTTGTCATTGTACTTTGTTCTTGTGTGCTATCAGTTGTAGGTACTCCTTGTGTTTTATGTGTGAGATTGGCCACCTCTTGCGTAAAATTATAGGGGGTATTTTAGTTGGTATCAGAGCACTCCAGATTCAAGTATTATCGGGTCCTTAGGGTCTATCGTATGGTATCTTCCATGTTGCATATTCTGATAAGTCAAACCTTAAGTATAGGACACATTGTATTCTACATATGTTAGACTATTATTGGGGTATTGATTTTCTTTCTTTTCATCTATTCAGATGTCACCCCGTAGGAGGAGGAATGTGAACCAAATTCGGGGTCTGGACAATGCTTAGGGTGGAAATGCTGAACTTTCTCCTAATTTGGCATCTATTATTACTCAGGCAATAGCTATAGGAGTGGCAACTGCTCTTCGGAATCAGCAACCACCTCAGCAGCCACCACAGTTGGTATGCATTCCATTACCTGTGGAGCAGCCTAACAATTGGGAGAGGGTTCAAAATTCTTTCACAAAAGGGAGTCCACTAAAATTTTTAGGGTTTACGGAGGTGACAGAAGCGTATCAGTGGAGGAAAGACATTGAACATCATCTTCACATGATCGTGTGCACAAAAGTTCAAAAACAGATGCTAGCTACATTTAAGCTAGTGGGTGATACTTTACAGTGGTCGGAATCAATGACTACAGTGGAGGAGCGGACTACTTTGACTTATGCAGAGTTTCAAGTCCATTTTGATGCCAAAAACATTCCATATGCAGTGAGGGCATCTAAAAAGAGGGAGTTCTTAGACTTACAGTAGGGGGATAGGATAGTCACAGGATATGAGCAAGTATTTACCAGCCTATATTTGTTTGCACTGGAGGAGGTGAACACCGAAGAAAAGAAGATGAGTTGTTTTGTGAATGGCTTGATTTGGCCTATTCGATAGGTCATTATGGGTAATCCAACTTATACCACTTATGCTCAAGTGGTTGGTGATGCATTGCAGCACTGTAAATCGAGGAGGGATTACCGAAAAGGAAAGGGGGAAATGGTGGGAGGCACTTTGATAGGGGCAGTTACCTAGGGAAGTTAATAAATGCACAAAACTTGCTATTTTATATCTCAAAATAAGTCTTTAATTACTCTTTTATTTTATTTAATTATTCTTATCTTTGCATTTTATGTTTTATAGGAGTTGATTTTTGAATAAGAAGAAAAAGTAGTAAAAAGGGACTGAAAATGATATGTATAGCCAAAGATGAACATAAAAAGAATTGTAGGAGAGATGGTATTCTGTACAATTTACTTCACAAGAGGTCTCAAGTTCAAAAATTTGTAAAAGATGTTTTTTACACGGCCACGTTAGAAGTCCAGAATTCAAATTGGAGATATGGAGATCAAATCTTAGATATTTAAATTCAAAATTTTGTATTTTGAATTTTTGTTTTTAAATTTTTGTATTTTTGTAATTGGATTGGTGAAGTGTATTGTTTATTGGAGGAAAAATCATATAAGAATAATAGAAAATTTATTTATGTGGATTCGTGGTGGTAGATTCCCTTCTCTTGAGATTTATTTTATTAGTGTAATTTTATTTATTCATTATAATTCCAAAATAAAAAAATGTTTTTAAAAAAATCATTTTCATTCTATAAATTAGTGTGTGAATTTGAGCTCATTCGGAATCTCACTTGAGAGTGGTTCGACCCTCCTTATTACTATAAAATTTTTAGTAGAGTTTTTGCAGGTTTTATTTTTGTACGAAGTGTAGAGAAGAAACGACATCCATCCACTTAACTACACCCGTCAAATGGCGTCATTGCCGGGGACTGAAATCTACATTCGTCAAATGGCACCGTTGCCAAATCAAGTTTGGGAATTCGAAGCACCAAATATTCAACACTACAATTTTTTTGGGAGCCCACCCAAACTTTCTTTCCCTCCCTTCTATTCTTTTTATTTTTTATTTTCTTATTATTATTATTATTATTTGAAGAAAAGAATGAAAAAAAATATCTTTTTTTTCCATGGCAGGTTCTTATGATGCATTGCTAATGTTGATGCCACCATCAAACACTCTTAGAAGAGGAACAATAGCTGTCATCCAGGTAAGTACCTAATTCTTTTACATCATTTTTATTTTCTTTTTAGATTAGGAAAACATAATTTTTTTTTTTAGGTTGATACCTTCCACATGCAAACTCTAGAATAGAATAACTTAGAAATATCCCTAAGGTCATACTTTCTTCATTTTTTTCTTTTATTTTTTGTTCTTTTTGTTAAAAAAAAAGAAGAAGAAAGACCACTCGCTCACTCATTTTTTCTATTTTTATTTTTATTACTTCTTTTGTTTGTGCATCTTTAAATTAACATTTTTTTTTTAGAATTTTAATTTAGCATTTTTGTAATAATGCTCTTTTTGTTGTTTAAAAATATTTATAAAAGTAGTGCTAACTCTTGGTAACTCCAGTGAACACCTTTCAACTTCACAATATCTAGGAAAGTTCTGTCTAAGGAGTGTGGACGTATCATCATTAAGCAAGCCAAGTGCCTCTCCACATTTTTTTGGAAACTTTCCTGGTTGTGTTGTTGGCAGACCTTAACTGGTAATCCTTGAGTTACTCTAATAAAAACAATTGTAGGAGTTGTAATTTTTTTTGTTGAAAAAAAGAAACAAAAATTGCATTTTTCCGTACATAATATTGAACTTTTTATTTGATTACTAACACTTCTTTTTTGTTTTATAGAAAGTTAAAGCAAATCAACCCATTGTGATTAAGGTGATATTCTTTCAACCTTCTATTTGTGCGACTCCGCGTGTGGGGGTGGATATCTTTCGAAAAGCCCCGATGAGGCATGGAAACTTTTTCAAACCCTAAGCAACAATTCAGCTCAACGATCCTCCACTAGGAAAGGGAAGGCCACCCAACCTTGTAGAGGAGTGCATGAAATATCACGGGTAGATGAGGTTGCCATGCAAGTAGAAGCCCTATCCCGAAAAATGGATTTAATCATGAAAAATGGGCTGCCTACTCCAAACCAATCTGTCCAAAATCAGGAAGGTTGTTCGTTTTGCTATAGTACTTCACATTTCATGCGAGATTGTCCTATTGCCGGGCAATCGCCCGATTATGCTCAAGAGCAAGCGAATGCCCTGTACTCTAAACAAATGAATGATCCATATTCAAACACGTACAATCCTGGTTACAAGAACCATCCGGCTTTCTCATGGAAACCTCAAGAATCAAGTCCCTCTTTCCAAGGGCAAAACTCTTTTAATTCCCCCTCTCAACAGCCTCATTATAGGCCAAATCCTCAACCTTACAATCAAAGATCTAATTATCAACAACCACCACCTCCTCCGAGAAGCCAAAGCTTTGAAGAAAGAGTGATAAGCAATCTTGAGGCCAACACCCGCTTATTGCAAACTCACTCTCAATCAATCTCTAAGCTTGAAGCCAATGCTCAATCTATGGCTAGGTTAGAAGCTCAAATCGGGCAACTAGCTAATGCCTTAAATAGAAGGGAGGAAGGTAAGTTGCCGAGTCAACCGGTGGCGAACCCCAAAGGTGTCCATATGATTGAAGATCCATCATCTTCAACTTGTAATGCTCCTCCGGAGCAAGTTCAATCAATCACAACCTTGAGGAGTGGTAAAATCATTAACTCCAAGGTAGGGGAGGAAGAGGGAAAGGAATTCCAAGAGCAACCTAAAAATCCAAAAGAATCCCAATTAAATCCAAAATTGTTTCCATTAAATCCAAATTTGCAAAATACCCCTTCAAATCCAAAAGGAAAGGCAGGTGAAGTTGGGTCGTCATCGATTCCAAATCTTGACACCTCTTATGAACCTCTGGTTCCTTTTCCTCAAAGATTGAAGGAACCTTCTCATTTCGGGAAGCAAAGAGAGAAAATCCAGGACATGATGGAGATCTTCAAACAAGTCAAGATCAATCTCCCTCTCCTTGATGCTATTCGACAAATTTCCTCCTATGCGAAATTCTTGAAGGACTTGTGCACTCAAAAGCGCAAATCTAGGACTAATGTTCCTAAGAAAGTCCTCTTAACTGAGCACATAAGCTCCATTTTCCAACACCAAGCCCCTCCTAAATTCAAAGATCCGGGTGCTCCGACCATTTCGTGCACCATCGGAAATCAATCTTTTGAAAGAGCACTTCTTGATCTAGGGGCTAGTGTTAATTTGCTTCCATTCTCAGTTTACCAACAATTAGGTTTGGGGGAACTCAAGCATACCACGGTTGTGTTGCAACTTGCCGACCGTTCGGTGAAGCAACCACGTGGTATCATTGAGGATGTCATCATTCAAGTGGACAAATTCTATTTTTCGGTGGACTTCATAGTCCTTGACACGGAACTGGTCCAAAATCCAAATTGTCATATTCCTATCATTCTAGGTCGTCCATTCTTGGCCACGGCAAACGCTTGCGTTAATTGCCGTACCGGAGTGATGGACATCTCTTTTGGAAATATGAAAGTCCGCTTGAACATCTTCAATGCTTCCCACCACACATCCGACGATGAAAGTGAGTGCTTTTGTGTCGATGTTGTGGAAGACCTTGTTCAAGAAGCACTTCCTTCTATTCTTTCCAAGGATCCTTTAGAGGCATGCCTGAATCACTTCAACTATGATGATTTTGACATTGAGCAAGCCATATGTGAAGTCAATTCCATGCTCGAAGTTAATACTGTCATGAATTTGCCTAAATGGAGAGTTCCGAGAGAACCCTTGCCCCCTTTGTCCAAAACTTCCCAAACTCCTTCTTTAATTTCCCCACCACAACTTGAGCTTAAGCCCCTACCGGCTACACTCAAGTATGTTTTCTTGGGCGCAAATGAGACCCTTCCAGTCCTTATCGCTTCCAATCTCACAAATGACCAAGAGTTGGAACTCATAAAGGTGCTCAAAGAGCACAAAGAAGCAATAGGCTGGAGTGTGGCAGATCTCAAGGGAATAGATCCTTCTATTTGTATGCACCGCATACACTTGGAAGAGGATGCTAAGACCTCAAGGGAGGCACAACGTCGATTAAATCCAAATATGAAGGACGTTGTCATGAAGGAGGTGGTGAAGTTACTAGATGCGGGAATCATATACCCCATCTCTGATAGCAAGTGGGTTAGTCCCACTCAAGTGGTTCCAAAGAAGTCAGGTATTACGGTGCAACCAAATGACAAGGGTGAATTAGTTCCCCAACGCACCGCCACGGGTTGGAGAGTGTGCATAGACTATAGGAAATTAAATTCAGCCACTCGGAAAGATCACTTCCCCCTCCCATTCATTGATCAGATATTGGAGAGATTAGCCGGACAAAGTTTTTATTGCTTTTTGGATGGATATTCCAGCTATAATTAGGTTGCTATAGACCCGAGGGACCAAGAGAAAACCACCTTTACATGTCCCTTTGGCACATTTGCTTATAGACGCATGCCCTTTGGGTTGTGCAATGCACCGACGACTTTTCAACGGTGTATGATGTCTATCTTCTCGGACATGGTGGAAAAATTCTTGGAAGTGTTCATGGATGATTTTTCTATTTTTGGACCTTCGTTTGAATCATGCCTCCAAAATCTAGCTTGTGTTCTCAAACGATGTCAAGAGACCAACCTAATTCTTAGTTGGGAAAAGAGTCATTTTATGGTTCAAGAGGGTATTGTCCTAGGGCACATTGTGTCTAAGAGAGGAATAGAGGTTGATAAAGCCAAGGTTGAACTCATTTTCAAACTTCCTCCACCATCAACGGTGAGGGAGATTCGTTCATTCCTTGGGCATGCGGGCTTTTATCGCCGTTTCATCAAAGACTTTAGCAAGATCTCTCAGCCTTTGTGTCACCTTCTTGAAAAAGAGTCTTGCTTTACCTTTAATGAAGGGTGCCTTAACGCTTTTGAAAAACTCCGCACCATGCTTACAACCGCTCCAATTCTAATCCCTCTAAATTGGGCTCTCCCATTTGAGATTATATGTGATGCATCCGATTATGCCATGGGTGCAGTCTTAGGGCAACGAGTAGACAAACTGCCACATGTCATCTACTACGCAAGTAAAACCCTTTCTGAGGCTCAAATCAATTATACCACAACGGAAAAGGAATTGCTTGCTGTGGTATTCGCATTAGACAAATTTTGAGCTTATTTATTAGGTTCAAAGGTCATTGTCTATTCGGACCATGCTGCCTTCCGACATCTTTTGGCCAAAAAGGACACCAAGCCTAGGTTGATTCGATGGATACTCTTATTGTAAGAGTTCAATTTTGAGATTAGAGACAAAAGGGGAACTGAAAATGTGGTGGCTGACCACCTGTCTAGAATTCTTGTTGAATCGCTCCATAATTCCATTCCAGTTTGTGAATCCTTCCCGGATGAACAACTCTTTGTCATCTCTCAAGAGAGTATCCCTTGGTATGCAGATGTGGTTAATTACTTGGCAACCGGTAAAATACCATCTTCTTGGACCAAGCAAGAGAAGGATCGTTTTCTCTCCCAATCACGATCATATTATTGGGACGATCCTCAATTGTTCAAATATTGCCCCGATCAAATAATTCGAAGGTGTGTGCCCAACAGTGAATTCCAAAGCATTCTCAAGTTTTGTCATACACTCGCTTGTGGGGGGCACTTTAGTGCTAAGAAAACCGCAGCAAAAATTCTCCAATGCGGATTTTTCTGGCCGACACTTCATCGGGATGCATATTCATTCTGCCGCTCTTGTGAGCGATGTCAGCGCCTTGGCGCGATGTCTCAGAAGGACATGATGCCTCTTAACCCTATTCTTATCATTGAAATATTTGATGTGTGGGGCATTGACTTCATGGGACCATTTCCACCCTCTACTGGTCATGAGTACATACTTGTGGCGGTGGACTACGTATATAAGTGGATAGAGGCCGTTGCTACCAAAACCAATGATCACGTAGTCGTGGTTAAATTCATTCAAGCTAACATTTTTAGCCAGTTTGGTACGCCTCGGGCCATCATCAGTGACGGAGGTAAACATTTCTGTAACCGGTTCCTTCGAACCTTGCTTCTCAAATACTCTGTCACACACAAAGTAGCCACCCCATACCATCCTCAAACCAGTGGCCAAGTAGAAGTATCCAATAGGGAGATTAAGAATATTCTTCAGAAAACTGTTCGGCCCGATCGGAAGGATTGGTCATTGCGACTAAATGATGCATTATGGGCATACCGAACCGCATATAAAACTCCCATTGGAATGTCACCTTATCGGTTGGTTTATGGCAAGGCGTGCCATCTTCCGGTTGAATTAGAGCATAAAGCTATGTGGGCCACCAAGACTTTCAATTTTGACATGCAAAAGGCCGGCTCCAATCGAAAGCTTCAATTAAATGAATTGAAAGAATTGCGACATGACGCGTATGAGAATGCGAAAATCTATAAGGCAAGGTCCAAAGCCTTTCATGATTGTAATATTCGAGTCAAAACATTTTCGCGGGGCCAAAAAGTATGGTTGTACAACTCACGCCTCCACTTGTTTCCCGAAAAACTTCGCTCCCATTGGGATGGTCCATTTTTGGTTAATTCCGTCGCTCCCCACGGCGCGGTGGAATTGAAGGACTTGAAAGATGGCTCATTGCTCAAAGTAAACTGGCAGCGCTTAAAAGTGTGCGTGGATGACCAAGTCACCACCGAATACGTGGATGTCGTCACCCTGACGGATCCCGTGTATTTTAACTCGTGAGCCGATCCGGACGTCGCGCCATAGACGTGTAAGGTGGCGAAGCCATGGTAGCTATCATGCTTCTATGATGTCCCTTTAATCCAAAGTAGGTGTGTATCTAAGCAATGTAGTATCTAACTGCCAAATATTCAAGTCCCTGGAGCATAACTCAAGCTGACTATTTTTGAGCATCTCGATTGATCGAAACCAGGATCTCGATCAATCGAGATTTCGATTGATCGAGATCTCAATCTCGATTGGTCAAAAAATTGCAGAGATTTGCCAAGTCCAAAGTCCCGAGAGGTAGTATTCTTCGATTGCACTTCGATAGGTCTTCGATCGATCGAAAATTTTGATTGATCAAAATGGGATTTCGATTGATCGAAATAAAAGTTCGATTGAATGAATTAAATGTTCGATTGATCGAAGTAAAAAGGTGATTCAAAAATGGAATTTTTGATTGATCGAAGAGACAATCTCGATCGATCGAAGCTGATTTCGATTGATCGAAGAGAGATCTCGATCAATCAAAATCTCGATTGATCAAAATGCACATCTCGATCAATCGAGATGCACGCGAGGCCTGCACGCGAGCCGAAAATCTATTTAAACCGTTGGGCTTCCCTCCCATTTTAAAAGACCATCTGAATTCTTCTATTCCTCAGCGCGATCCAAGCCTTCTCCAAGCACTCCCGAGCACTCGATCTACCATTCCCGATCATCCGCTGCCATCCGACGCAGTCCGAAGCCACCGCTAGCACTTGCGCGATCTTCTCTTCGCAGCTGCGAGTGGACTTTTCTTCTGTTGAGCCGTTCATCTTCTTCCTCTTGAGGTGAGTGATGCATGGCTACTTTTTGTATACTTTCTCACCATTTTTGATAGTTTTACTGCGTAATAAACATAGTTAGATAATGTTGGGGTGGATGGGTGCGATTGCGATATCTGTAACGAGATTTTGTGGGTTTCGGGGGGTAGGAATTCATGTAGGAGTGAGATTTGGCATTCTCTTCATTTCAAACGCTTAGTGTACAATGTGTAACCGCGACACCTTCGTTTCGGTTGCATCCGTTCACATTGCCTCTTCGAGAGCGACTTTTTGCATTCTTGTCAGTACCATGGAATAGGACTTTATTTTTATTTTTATTCTTTTAGTTTATTCATAGTTTAGCTTTCTTCTTATTCATCTTTTATTTACGTAATTTTTGGAATCAAGTGCAGACTGTTCCGAGGCTATGGCGAGGGTGAAGAACGCCGCCGGTTTTGTTCGCGACTTGCCCGGGCGAGCCTTTCGGTCTCGGAAGTTCCACCCGGAGTAGGTTTTCGACTTAGCCGAGTTCGAGAGGCGTCCCGACACCGCATGGACGGTTGCCGAGCTCAGGAGGCGTCGCCTCGACCGGCTATGTGTGCCTCCCACCGACGTGGCACACGAGTGCCTAGTGCAGGTCTTTTACGATCATATGACCTACTCCTGCACTGCGCCAGATACACTCGAGACTGTCATGGCCACTGTCACGATCACGATTACGCCGAGCCGGATTACTCATATGCTCGGCATCCCTCACCAGCAGCCGCCGAACATGGTTGGCCCGGACGGTCAGCCACTTTACAGTGCCGCACTCCCAGCAGACACTACGCTCTTCTCGATAGTGATGGACATGTGTGGCGGGGCGTTCACCACACCCAGTCACAACTGCACGTCCAAATCGATGTGCCCGAGCAGATATTGGTTCCTGAACACCGTTCTCCTCAAGAACGCGTGTCCGCTGCAACACTTGGCAGAGCGCAGGGGCGACCTCCTCCGTTGCCTCTATGCTTTCCACACGGGCGCTTGGTTTTCTGTCCCATCGCTAATCTGGGGGCAGATGTACAAAGTCTGGGACGGCCTCGTCAACAAGAGGATGAGGCGAGCAGCTAGTTGGTGGCTTCCCTTCCCTTTCCTGATCGCCGCTTTTCTCAGCAGTGCCAGCATACCGGTCAGTCGGACTGACATCCAGTTGGCACCGCCCACCCGCTTCACATCTGCTCAGTGGGAGCGGGTGAGGCGACACTTAGAGCGACAGGACCACCAGGGTGATCCACCAGACGATGTAGATATGGATGCCCCGGTGGAGGCAGATGAGGGCGAGCCAGCAGAGGGTGAGTCCGATGATGAGGAGATGGATGTCGCTGTAGAGCGGCATGATATCTTAGCGATGGGCTATTCCTGCCTGGCAGCTGACGTAGAGCGGCTCCAGCAGGGTTTTGACGAGCACGTCCAGGTGACGCAGAGTTAGCTGGCAGGCATTCGGACGGACATTTCTTCTCTGGCACAGGGTCAGAGAGCGATCTTAGACGAGTTCCGAGCCTTCCGGCAGGACCTGCAGTTCCTGTTCGCTGGTCGAGCCTCCACCTCCACTTCTACTCCCACCGAGCCTCCACCACCACCACCCGCCCTCGAGTAGCTGCATTTTATTCATCTTTTCTGCTTTATTTTCTGTATTTTTCTTTCTTTATTTTTCATAGGCCATGTTGGCCATGTTTAGTTTCTTTCTGAGTATTCCACCTACATGTACACTTTGTACTCAAACTCATTCTCATCTATATGGAATACATTTATATTTTCTTTTTTTACCATGTGTTATCTTTACTGTCTTTATTTTTGCTTTCTGTCAATTTATCTGTTCTTTATACTTTGACTATGTATGTAGTACCACTTGTCTAATTGTTATATGCGATTCAGTTGATGATTTCCGTTTATTACCGCCTGGTTTCAATTCCCAATACTGTTGAGATTGCTTCAACACAGTATGGCGATAATAAAGAAAGGCAGCCCCTTTGCATGCTATACGTTAGCGTGCCTGGATAGTCAATATCTTGTCGCATAGACCTCTTAGACAATTGGGAAACACCAGTTCACACCCTTAGATATACAGTGATATTGGCATTGTCAGTTTGTACATAATTATTTCATTATGTTCCATTTATCTACTTTTTGTTCCTTTTAATGCTCGTGGTATTCCGTGGGTGTTCTGTGCAGGTTTTCCTTATTTCCAAGATGACCGCTTCTGTGGAATACCATTTTTCTCGCATTCTGCCATCCCGGTAACTTCTTTCCTTGCTCTTCTTGTCCAAACATTGAAGACAATGTTGCATATAGGTTTGGGGGTGCGGTATGCTATACCACTTGCATACGCATGCAATGTTCAGTCATTATTTTGAGTATCATTGTAGAGCAGTTTTTCTTCTTGATATTTTTGCATGCTTGCCATGATGTCTAGCTTTTTAAAGGAAGTCATTCGAATAAATGTCCGAGGTAAATGCAGCAGGTAGTTAAGAACTTTATCATTGTAAATACCCGCACTTTTGCAAGCTTTATAGTAGGCTAGAACGGTCTACATTTTTGTCCGAATTCGAGCACGTACAGTTCTTGCCCTAAATTTGTCCTTAACCGCACAAATTCGCACACATACATTTTAAATTGTGGGGTATAAGTCTGAGGGAGAATTTTTGAAAATTTCTGTTTTTATCTGAACAACGTAAAGAATAAGTTCTTCTGGTTGTTGTAAAAATAAATAAATAAATAAAAAAATAAAAAGAGAAAAATATGCAATAAGCCTTCTCACTCAATAAACCGGATTTCTATGCCTCAAAGTAGGGAATATTCGCGTATAAGTGTGTAAGGTTGAGCAATAATAAGCGGGTGGCTTGCTTACGCTCATCGCCTTGTAAGCTCGGTCATTAAGTCCGAGGGGTGCTTCTTCACCTAATGCCCTAAAATCAATTGGTTTGGGAGTCATTGGCCCAACGCCGCTACATGGGCTTGCAAGAAAGCAAAAAGAGCTAAGCATTGCACGGTCATCCGCACATGAGCAATCATGAATGTTTTGTGACAATGAACAGCCGTGTCGAGCATTCTCAATGAGTTTTTCTCTTAAAAATAGATTTGTTCATTTTCTTCTCCAAATATGACAAAAGCCACACGTTGGAATGCATGTTCACTTTTCAAAGAGGATTTTGGGGTTAGAATTGTTATATTTGTTCAGGCTGGCCATTGTGTGGGGACTGTCATTCATTTATAGCTTGTGAAAGTCCATTTTTGCTAATGACCACATAGTTCTGTAATACTCGTTGCATTTGCCAAATGTGAAATGAACGGATGATCGCCCTTTATCTAGTTGATGACTGAGCATGATTAAAATTTTGTATAAGATAGTTGATTTCATTTTTGTAATATTGTATTGCTAAGGGACTAGCAATATGTAAGTTTGGGGGTGTGATAAGTGTTCAATTCTATGCATTTGAACTTTCTTTATTGCATATGTTAGTTCCGTTTTCGCGTTTACCGAGATAAGTTTACGGTATTTTTGTGTTTTTGATGTTTTGCAGGTATTGGAGCAAATGGAGCAAAGTTGGAAGCTTTCTGCAGTCAAGAGAAGAAATCAGAAAATGCAGCCCAAAGCATCTCGATCAATCAAGATGTTGATCTCGATTAATGAAAATCTCGATTGATCGAGATCTCATTTCGATTGATCGAAATCTCGATCAATCGAGATCAAATCTCGATCAATCGAGATTCTGCAGAGCCCACTTGCAACAAAATCCCCCTTTTTGCACGACTTAGGGGGATTGTCTGACTTGAACAAGACTTTTGGGGGCCTTCTTGATACAAGAGATATATATAATGATAGAGTAGATTTGTAGCTCTTGGGATTTGTAATTAAATGTTGATTATTTAGCCTAGTGATTATGTACACAAATACATCTCTTATATATATTCATTTGATTTGGAATTTATTCTTGTCTTAGAGTAGATTTTGTCACTTGAATGCACAACATTTGCATATTCCACAAGAAGTGCAAATGATGGCTAGATAATGGTGTTTAAATGAATGTGTGATGTTAATTTGTATAGACCATGCCAAGACAAGGTAGTTTGGATGCATGTAGTGTTCACTTAGAGAGTAGAGTAATTAGGTAGTTAGTTAGGTTGAAGAGCTATGCTTGTTGAAGATGGATTATGATAGATTAGCACACACATTGACCTTTTGATATGTTATTGAGGTCACAAGCCTAATGACATTGTTAGGCATTTAATTAATGAATCCCATGCTTGCTACACTTATGAACATGTGAATGGCTAGTGGTGGAAACCAACCCTAGTTCTCTCTCCCAACTTTAAACTCTTTACTTTTCTTGTCATTTCATTCATGCAATAGTTTTTAAACACAAATTCAAAAATCTATTTTTTTTCGAATTAAAGTAGAATTAATCTTCCTTTAAGACAATTGCGACTAGTCCTCGTGGGATCGATACCCTCTATATAGAACCTTATCTACAAAGATTCGTGCTCTTGCGAGTGGTTAAATTATATTTTGATAAAAAGGAAAAATTAAGCTTACAATATAATTTAGTTCCGACCACATCAACTGGGTTAGGAGATGTATTTGGTTGCTATGCCGCAATCAAATGGAGGGTCTAGCACTCACTTATTTTTTATTAGTGAGGAGTCTCTGAAGGAAATTACAGTTTCTATGGATTCCATTCCAGTGGTGCGAGACTTCCAGGATATATTTCAAGAGATTCCAAAGCTACCACCGAGTCGTGAGATCGATTTTGTGATTGATTTAGCCCTAGGACCAGACCTATTACTAGGGTTCCATACAGAATAGCGCCTATGAAAATGAGGGAGCTAAAATACCAGATTCAGCAACTTCTCAATCAGAAGTTCATTCACAGGAGTACTTCATCGTGGGGAGCACTGGTGTTATTTGTGAAAAAGAAGGATGGGTCTCTTCACCTTTGTATAGACTATAGAGAATTGAATATGGTCACAATCTATAATAAGTATCCATTGCCAGGGATTGATGATCTATTCGATCAGTTGAGGGGAGCCACCTACTTCTCGAAGATAGATTTGAGATTTAGGTATCATCATCTCTGAGTTAGGGAATAGGATGTACTGAAGACAGTCTTTATTACCAGATATGGGTCTTATGAGTTATAGGTTATGCCTTTCGGGTTGACAAATGCCCCAGCTGTCATCATGGATCTTATGAATCGAGTGTTTAGAGCCTACTTAGATTAGTTTGTTATTGTCTTTATCGATGACATTCTAGTTTATTTTAGGTCAGAGGAGGATCACGCCAGACATCTCAATATTATTCTACAGACATTGAGAGATCATCAGTTGTATGCAACATTTAAGAAATATGATTTTTGGCAGAGGGTGGTGATGTTCTTGGGTCACGTAGTATCTGAGAGAATGATAGCGGTAGATCCAAGTAAAGTGTCAGTAGTTTTAGAGTGGGGGCAGCCTACCTCACCTTCAGAGATTCGTAGTTTTCTTAGATTAACTGGTTATTACTGTAAGTTCATTCAGGGCTTCTCCAAGACTGCTAGTCTGCTCACCCATCTGACTAAAAAGAGTGTGCCATTCATTTGAGATGATTCTTGTTAGGCAGCGTTTGATGAGTTGAAGAGAAATTTGACAACTGCACCTGTCCTAGCTACTCCTCAGAGTGAAATTAAGTACTTGGTATATACTAATGCGTCATTACAGGGTTTAGAATGTGTGTTGATGCAGGAGGAGAGGCCGATATCATATGATTCACGTCAGTTTAAGCCTCACGAGCTTAATTTCCCAACTCTTGATTTGGAGTTGGCAGCTATGGTGTTTGCTTTGAAATTTTGAAGGCATTACCTCTTGGGTGAGACCTTCAGATTGTTGAACAACCATAAGAGTTTACAGTATTTGTTCTCATAGAAGGAGCTAAATATGAGGCAACGCAGGTGGTTGGAATTCATGAAAGATTATCACCTTTCCATCTGATACCACCCAAGGAAAATGAATTTAGTAGCTGATGCACTTAGTTGCCGACCCTATGCTAGTCTTTCTCTTCTATTTGAAACAGAGTGGAATGACTTGAGCAGTGTTGATGCTTTAGCGGATGCTTTTGTAGCGTGTGTGGTGGTTACACCTACTATCATTCGGAGAATAATTATAGATCAGCTTACTGACCCGCAATGCATAGAGAAAGTGGCTAACCTGAAATTTGGAGAGGTACCATTCTATATAGTGGGTACAGATGGAGGATTGAGGTACTAGAGGTGGTTAGTGGTTCCTCCCAAAGATGATTTGTGGAGGGCAGTGATGAGTGAGGCCTATAGTTTGCAGTTTTTGGTACACGTAGTGGGGGATAAAATGTACTAGGACATGAAATGATAGTTTTGGTGGGCAGGCATGAAGAAGGACATTGGGTGATTGTGGACAGGTTAACAAAATTAGCCCATTTCTTGCCAGTTCGGTCAAGTTACTCCTCAGAGCAATACACAAAGCTTTACATTGTGGAGATAGTGAATCTCCATGGGATACCTTTGTCCATTATATAGGATAGAGATTCGAACTTTGTTTCAGGATTTTGGGAGAGTTTTCAGCAGGCTATGGGTACAATGTTGCACCTTAGTACAACCTATCACCCTCAGACCGATGGTCAGACCGAGAGGGTTAATCAGATTCTGGAGGATATGTTACGGGCACGTGTACTTGACTTTAAAGGTAATTGAGAGATTCCTTTAAACAATACGTGTCCAGTGAAGCCACCACAAAGAGGCAGAGTCCACTTGAGAAAGGAAGGATGAAATAAAGGCAAAATATCCAGAGCTTTTGTGTTAGTTATGAGGTGAATTCCAAGGATGAAATTCCTCTTTTTAGGTGGGAAGAATGTAATACCCCTTAATTTGAGGATATTTAATTTGAGTTTTTAATTATTTAAATTATTTATTTTGTGGTGTTTAAATGCTTTAGTTGATTTTGGTTAATGCTTGTTCCTTATTGTTTAATGTAGATGGTTGATTAATTGGTGCTAAGTGTTGATTGACTTTAATGAGTTTGTGAAATTTTTGGTGTTAAATGTTTGTGAAATTATTTAAATCAATAGTGTGTTAATTCATTTGCTCTCATAGTATGTTCATTTTTTTTTATTTAATTATTATTTCATGTAGTGATTGGATTTTCATTATATTAATTAGCATGCTTATAAGTATGTTAAATTTTTATTTAAAGGAATATGGGAGGCATGTGAGAATTGTCAAATACCTAATAAGGTATTTAATGCGTATAAGGGAGGCATGCGAGGATTGCCAAATACCTAACAAGGTATTTAATATATATATATATATATATATATATATATATATATATATATAAGGGAGACATGTGAGGATTGCCAAGTACATAATAAAATATTTAATATGTTTATATAGGAGGTATGTTAGGATTGCCAAATACCTATAAGGTATTTATCTAATATGTATTTGAGCATGTAAGAATTGCTTTTGGATTGAACTTAGAAACGTGTTCTATATTTTATGATAACAGATAGGTTGGTACAATGTATATGTTTGTCCTAATTTGGAACTGTAGGCTAAATGAGAAATGGTATGTGTATATATATATGTATATATATTATTTTCCTCATATAGAGGGTATGTTTATCAGTTCTCTATGGGTGGTAATAGAGGGAACTTGCTCGTGGGTTTAACCCACTTTGTTGATATTTCAGGTCCCAAGCCGTTTGCACCTCGAGGTTAGAGTGTAGAGTTTGTAGAGCATGGCCAGTCATATTTGCTTACCAGATTTCAGTGTAGGGATTTCATCTTATTTATGTCTGAGTTGTGGACTACTTTGGGATGCTATTTTAGATTGTTTAATCTTTTATTCTTTTGGTTAAAGGATCCTTGAGTTATAAGACTTTCAAGTTGTACTGTTTCAAGTTGTACTATTTAGACTTGTATATTGTTTATTTAGCATTATTTATTATTTTTTTAAAATTTCCTTTCAGTATTATTGTTTCATTTCTCTTGTTATTGTACTCTGTGTTTGTATGCTATCAGTTGTAGGTACTCCTTATGTTTTATGTGTGAGACTAGCCACCTCATGCGTAAAATTATAGGGGATATTTCAAATGCTCACAAGCATTGTTCCACACAAACTTAACTCCTTAACGAGTAAGTCGTGTGATAGGTGTTGGCTAATCCCAATAAACTATGTATCTCAAATACATTTTTTGGTCTTTTCCAACTCATTATTGCTTGAATCTTAGAAGGGTCTATAGAAATGCCTCCTTCTGACACCATATATCCAAGGAACTTGACTTCCATCAGCCAAAATTCACACTTTTCATACTTGGTGTACAAACAGTACTTCTTTAAAATTTGTAACACAGTCCTGAAGTGACTCTCATATTCCTCTATAGAGGATGAGTACACGAAAATGTCGTCAACAAACACCACTATGAATTGGTCCAAATAAACACTAAAGACTCAGTTAATTATATCCATGAATGCTGCTGGTGCATTCGTCAAACCGGCATCACTAAAAACTCATAGTGTCCATATCGAGTTCAAAAGGCAGTCCTCAGAATGTCCTCATCCCTTACCCTCAACTAGTAATAACCTGACCTCAAGTCGATCTTAGAAAAACATTTTGTGCCCTTAAGTTGGTCAAACAAGTCATCTATCCTTGGCAAAGGATATTTGTTCTTGATCGTTGCTTGATTTAAATTTTTGTGGTCAATACACAATCTCAAAGATCCGTCATTCTTTTTGGCAAAGAGGATCGGAGCTCCCCAAGGCAATGTACTAGGTCGTACAAACCCCTTGTCCAACAAATCTTGCAATTGTTCCTTCAGCTATAGATATAGGCATGGTACCAAGAGCAAGATTAATCCTGAACACTGATTCTCATTTCAGAGGCAATTTTGTCAAGTCCTTCGGAAATATATCCAAGAAGTCACAAACTACTGGTGGAAACCCTCCTTGAATCATAACCTCTTCCTCCTCGGCCAAGAAACAGCCAACTTTGTCCTGACTACCGGAACTATGCAAGAATGGTATGTGAAAATCCTCATGTTCTCCCTTAAAGTAGAAACAATCACCGTCAGGTGTACACATCGTCACTCTCCTACTAAGACAATCAATGGCGGCCATAAACAATGATAGTCAATCTATACCTAGAATGACATCAATACTAGTCATTTCTAGTAACACAAAATCAAATACCAGTTGACGTCCCAAAACCTCGATATTGCAAAATTGACAAACTCTACCTAAGGTAACTCTACCCTCAATAGGTGTATCAATAGACAATGGTGACTCCATAGATGACACCTCCAACCCTAAGGCATATGTGAACGCAGTAGATAGAAATAAAAAAGATGCACCTGACTTTATCAACACCTTAGCCCACGAGCTAGAAACCAGGAAAATACCTCAGACTACAAACGGTCCTAGTATATCCTTTGCCTGAGCAAGCATGAAAACACAGCCTTGTGTGTACTGACTTTGCTTGCTAGTACCCTAAAACCAGGATTGCTGAATAGAAACAAAAGGTGTGGCCCATCTCGCTGCCCAAGAGCCATAAACTAAATGAGCTGGCTGAGGCGGTGGTAACGCTCTCACACCTGACTGACCTGTAGTAGAGTAAATAGTTCTCTACTGAGATCCAATCCCACTCTATACAATTTGTCTCTGTGGACAATTTTTCCTAATATGCTAGACTGACCACAATGGAAGTATATTTGCTCCCATCCTAGTGCTACAGGCACTGATACAACCTGTCACTAACGGCACTTAGCTCTATAATGACCTAGCTACTGGAAATGATAAGATACCACTGCAGACTGTGATGATTCCATAGGTAAAGGAACTTAGTGTATGGAGTGAGCCTACTGCTGCCCTTCAGAAGATGAAGCGTTACCTCTTTACCTCTTTCTTGCGTGATTGCTCATAAGTAACTCAGCACTTCTTGCCTGACTCTTAGAATCCCAAATCCTATGGGCATCTTTGTCGTCTTCCTCAGCTACCAAGGCTCTATCCACTACCTCTGCATAGACTTTCAAGCCCAAAATCAATATCTGTTTCCTTATGGACATTTTAAGTCCCCTCGCAAATATGGTAGCTTTCATCTCATCATCACCCACCATATCTGGTGTAAAACAAGCCAAGTAAGTGAATTTGGTCTCGTATTCTATCATGCTCATGTCTCCTTGCACGAGATCAATGAACTCTTGTTTCAAACTATCCTTCATCGTTGGCAGAAACTACTTTCCAAAGAAAAGACCTTTGAAGGTTTCCCATTCCATTAGCTTAACATTATAAGTGTTTCCAATAAAGTTCCATCATTTATCAGCTTCACCTTGCAAATGAAGTGCAGCTACACTGGCCCTAAGGTCTTCATCAATATCTAAGGCAACAAAAAGTTTCAGAGTTTGGTCTACCCAATCTTTAGCCACTAGCAAATTAGACATGCCTAAATAGTAGGTGGCTTATATTTGATGTACTCATTCATAGACATCATTATACGACTCAAACCAACCCGTGGTCGAGCATACACTTGCTCTCCTTGTGTTTCCTTCGTGATTTGTCTCATGGTCTTAACCATATGTCACATAAATTAAGTCCTGTCAATCGACTCTTGTGGAGCATTGGCGCCTCCACCTCATGCTCTCCTTGGTGCCATCTTGCTATAGATAACAAGGAAATACTTAACACCATGTATATACAATCAATTCACTCTCACCAATGTCATACTAAACTATTCCTTAACTAGTATGTTATTTCAAATGCATGAACAAAAAATCATGTTCCAAATAACAACTTCTTAAGTTTACATACTTAACCTCAAGTACTCATGTGGTTCAATCTTAACCCATCGGTCAAGGTGTTCAAACCTAGTGCTTTAATACCACGCTGTCACATCCCGAAATCTGAGTCGCCGAAATTCCTATTTTCGTGCCTGAATCCTGAGTCTCGAGTGTGAACCTATCTGTTAATTGAACAAATAACACATGAATCTCATATCCATGGAAGCGTTATCATAAGCATATAATTAAACATGAATAATTTAAGGTCAACACACTCCAATGGGCCCCACACTTAGTTACATATTCATTTATATCCATTTCTTCAAAGCATACAATAGTTTAACTCTATGATTGATTGTAACATGGGCTACAATTGATCATAGAGCTATGATCCATCAAAGATGTATCGTAAAATGACTTACGATTGATTGTAGACCCTTGACAACAATTCCTGCAGAATTTTCCAATATCTAATTTCACGGTCAAATTTTTGTGCTCACTTACAATCACTCCATATGAATTTACATACATCTAATTTAAGTCACAACATGCATAAACGATAAGAAAATCATAAATCCATCATATGGAAGGAAACAAACCTAAAATTTATACATTTATCCAAATCTCGTTCTCAATTGTTTCAAGTCCCAAACATGGCTCATACATATACTATCCAAGTACAATAGTTTAGCCATCCATAAATACAACATTTCGAAAATGTGTCAACATGATATATACATGTATAGATATCCAAAATCTCCAAAAATACTATATAGTGCTCCACATAGCAACTCAAGCCTCATCCATTGCCGGTGCCTTATCTGAAGTATTTGGAGGAAAAGGGTGGGAAACCAACTAACTCAATAGAAATGTCCCAACTCACCTAAACATTGACCCGACACCGATTAACAAAAAATGTAACATGACATTCCTATTGCTAAATGACATATTCAATACCCACATCCACCATTTCCAATGCAATAAATCTATATAATAATTCATTATGCTTATTAAATGAAACATATATAAGCATTTAGATATTTATAACCACTAGTCAAACTCCAAGAGCACATATGATTGGCTACATTCAGACTGTTATGTGATATTGGTCAAACTCCGCTAACTCAAGTATGAGTGGCCAACTCCGAGTGTCATATGAGTATGTCGACAAACTATGATCTTTAGGCATTAGCCTAGGTATGATGGGGCAACTCCGAATGTCATACCAATGTGGATAGTTTTCTACCTTTGTGATACAATTGGGCAACTTCGAATACCATGCACAATTCTAGATAACTCCGATTCATCAAGAGTTTTAGCAATTCTAAAAATGTGCATTAAGTCATATAACTTCACAACTAATATGGTTATCATGCATACATCACATTATAAATCATATCACACTACCACACTACACATGCTCAACATACATATTTACAATGCATGTAATTCCTTACATAAGGCATCAACATAAACATTTTCATGGAATTTTTTCCTTTGGTGCATTTTCTCAAACACTTAGCATTCAAAATGCATGCATACTATCTCATGGCTCATAAATGACATTAATAAACCTCATACATCCCCAATCAACCCATATACACAACCTCACCATATAACACATATGAGAAACAATCTTAACATGCTTAAACAAGAAGAAAAACTACTTCCTAGATTAACCTAGCATCCTAAATCTCCAAAATCACCACCAGAAACCTATGGAATCAATGAAAGGAAGGAGAAGACACTCCTACCTCAAGTTTACATGATTTTTTAGCAAAAATCTAAAATTTCTCAAGCTTCAACCTTCCCCAAATCAAAATTTTTTTAGGTCAAAACGCATCACTTGCCGAGTAGAACAAACCCTTGGTCTTCAACACTTTCCAAATCCAAGCTTAGGGCTTCTAAAATGAAGAGATAAGGAAGAAGAGATGAAAAGGGAGAGAGAGGGAGCAATGTTCAGCTGTTCTATCTTCTCAAATGGCTAGGATTCTAGTCATATAGATATTTATAATATCTTGGAGTGCAAAATGACTAAAATGCCCTTACGCCACTTAATGTACCCTCCCGACCTCTGTTTTTCATTTTTGAAAGTGGCTACGGCCTTGAAATCAGTTCCATTCCTCTTATAACATTCTAATTCGTCTAAAACCAAAAATAAATATTTCTAAAAAAATATCTAGGTTCCCAGACCCACCTAACCAGTGTCCCAGGCCTTGCTAACCTGAAAATCTCAAAATTAGCCAATTGGCCCAAAAACATCCCCTAACCTCAAAACTAGTTCCCACACATGTATTTCAAATATAGAACATGTGTAACATCATTTAAAATCATTTAGAGGCAATAAATAATAAAATAAAAGAAACTGGTCAAAATTGGACACAGTCTCTACATGGTACTTGTGAGGCACTGCAGATGTTAGATTCATTTATAACAGAGGCAATGACACGTCTGGAGTGTTTTTAGATACGTTGATTTGGATTATGCTAGAGATCTTGATAGAATAACGTCCTTGGCTGGGTATATCCATTCTAATCTTTGGGGTCCCTCTTAGGTTACTTGACATGGTGGTGGTAGATATATGATGATGTTGATTGATGATTTTTCTTAAAAATTTTGAGTTTATATTCTGAAGCATGAGAATGAGGCTTTTGTCATATTAAAGTATTGAAAGACCTTGGCTAAAAAGTAAACTAGAAAACAGATAAGATACTTGTGGATAGACAATAACTTAAAATTTTGTGATGGAGAATTTAATGAAATTTTCAAGGCTCATGGGATTATGAGAGACCGCACAGTGAGGAAAGCTCTGTAAAAGAATGGAGTTGGAAAATGGATGAACAGAACACTATTGGAGAGAGCATGGTGTATGTTATCCAATGTTGGGTTAGACAAAGTGCTCTAGGCTGAAGCTATTTCTATAACTTGTTTCTTAGTGAACCAGTCTCCATTAACTACTATTGACTGTAAGACTTCACAGGAGGTATGGTCTGGTTATCCTATTAGTTATAGTAATCTAAAAATATTTGGGTGTCCTACGTATGCTCATATCAATAAGAGGAAGTTTGAACTAATGGCTTAGAAGTATATATGTCTTGGTTATGAGCCTGGGGTCAAGGGATACACATTTTGCTGCCCAGTTGCTTCGGAAAAGAAGTTACTTGTTAGCAGAGATGTAACTTTTCATGAGTTTGTGATACTTACTCTACAGAATGAGGTAGTTGACTCAGCTAGAGCTCAAGGTGTTAGTTAGCTGGTGGAGCTATGAGAGGTCAGTTAGAGAATGTTTCTGATCAGTCGAATGATGAGTAGGTGCAGTTTTTGATTGAGGAGGAAGATGCATAATTATAGTAGTAAAGTGTGGCTAGAGATAAACCGAGGAAGGAGATTAAACTACCTCAGAAGTATAGTTTTTAACTGGCTAATTTGGTTGCTTATGCATTTAGTGTGGTAAAGAGTATTGATGAGCAGGTACCGCGCACTTATCATGAGGCCATCACGAGTGAATAGTCAACCAATGGTCTATTACCATGAGTGATGAGATTGAGTCTCTTTATACGAACCAAACTCGGGAGCTAGTCGAAAACCTTAAGGACTAGAAGATTATGGGTCTTCAAGAAGAATGAATGAACTCCAGGAGTGGAAGATGTAAGGTTCAAGGCATGCTTGGTGGCGAAGGGCTATACACAGAGGGAAATGATGGACTTTAATGAAATTTTTTCTCCTGTGGTGAAACATAGCTTAATTAGGGTGTTACGTGTTATGATTGATCTATATAACTTCGAGCTTGAGCAACTTGATGTCAATACTACATTCTTGTATGGAGAGTTAGAGTAGCATATTTATATGCATCAACTTGAGGGGTTTAAGATTCTAGGAAAGGAATAACATATTTTCATACTAAATGAGTCCTTATGGGATGAAGCAGTCTCCTAGACAATGGTATAAGTGATTTAACATCTTTATGGTTGGGAGTGACTACTTTAGGAGTGAGTTTGAAAGTTGTTTGTATCACAGAAGGCTCTCAAATGGTTCGTATTTGTACTTGTTACTCTACGTTAATGACATGTTGATATCTTGCATAAACATATCAGAAATTAGTATGTTAATGGCTCTGCTTAGTGCTGAATTTGAGATGAAGGAACTAGGAGCCGCAAAGAGGATTTTGGGTGTGCAGATTTTTAGGGACATAGGAGTGGGCATATTATATTTGTCATAGAGGAAATACATTGAGAAAGTACTGGAATACTTTGGTATTCAAGCATCAGTGTTTGTGAGCACTATATTGGCAGCCCACTTTAGAATTTTGGCAGGATTGTCACCATAAACCGAGGAGGAGGTGTAATACTCCGCTTCAACATATGGTATGATATTGTTCGCTTTGGGCCTAGCCCGCACAGTTTTGTTCTTAAGTTTTACCCAAAAATGCCTCATACCATTTGGAGAGAACACACTACATATAAGCACATCCCATTCTTCACACCTTGGCAATGTGGGATTGAGCACCTTGTAGCTTGCCAGTGTGGTAGCTCAGTCCAGTGTCTTTTCTTGCACCCGCCCACATCGCACCCGCCCACAAGAGTCACTACAATTCACCCTCTTACGAGGCTCGACGTCCTCGTCGGCACACTTCCAGTTGGGTTCAGGCTCTGATACCAACTGTAATACCTCGCTCCAACACATGGTATGATATTATCCGCTTTAGGTCCTAGCTCGCACGATTTTGCTCTTGAGTTTTACCCCAAAAAGCCTCAAATGATTTGGAGAGAACACACTACATATAAGCACATCCCCTTCTCCACACCCAGGCGATGTGGGATTGAACACCCTGTAACCTGCCAGTGTGGTAGCTCGCCCCAGTATCTCTTCTTGTACCCACCTACATCACACCTGCCCACAACAGCCTCGTAGGGGGGTGGATTGCAGTGACCCTTGTGGGTGGGTGATGTGGGTAGGTACAAGAAAAGACACTGGGCTATGCTACCACACTGGCAGCTGTTCGACGTGCAAAACGAGATAAAATAATATGGAATAATGTTGTTGTTGTTTCACACCTCGACAAAAAAAGAATTTATAAAAACCTACAAATACTCTACTAAAATTAGTAAAGTAGTGAGTAAGGGTCGAACCCACAGAGACTGCGTTGGTTTCGTTGCTAAGCTATGAAGACCTTATCTAATTTAATTCAAAAATAATTTGTTTTGTTTTTTTTAAATTAAGGTGCTGAAATTAAATGATATAAAATAAAAACATAAATAAATGATAGATAAAATTTAAGAGAGAGAAGTCTAGGGTATTAACTTCACCACTAGCTTCATACCATTGTTGATTGAAATTACTTTGGGGGAAATTCTACAATATACATAAATGAGATTCCTGGAACGATGAACATACAATTAAGGTCTAAGCAATAACCCATCTTTAGTTGGCACGAATCGTCGACCTAAACTAGGGTGTAGCATGACTCATCTTTCCTAGGCATGGCCTATCAAAGTCCTTGTCTCATACACACATGTTCACAATGAAATTGTCAAGAGGATATATACGAACACTCACTAAGCTACAACCCATCTTCTGTTGGCACGAATCGTCTACCTAAACTAGGGTGTAGCACGACTCGTCTTCCCTAGGCATGGAATGTCAAAGTTATAGGTTCATACATGCAATCAAAACTTGTTGTATAATTATCATTCATTTTTAATCTCTCATGGCAATGATTTGAGTTCAATCAAGATAAAATGTCATCTAATACAAGACAACATTAAATCAAGAATGATTATAAACATTTAAACACAACCATAAATGCACATCTATGCAATTGTCACTTATTACATAAATGATACAAAATAGTCCTCAAAATTATACAACTATATACATAAAAAGAACAATCCCCATATATAACTCAATCAACAATGATACTTAGCTAGGGTTTCGTTAAACCCCTAGGAAGAAGTTAGGTACTCATGGCAGTTGTTGAAGCCTCCCTTTTCTTTCTGTCAATCATCATGAATCGCCTCCGTCTTTTTCCTCTGCTTTCGAATAATACCCTAGGTTTCTCCCTTTTTCTCTTTTATTCAGCGAAGAAAACACAAACGGGACACCTCACCTCCCAAAGTGGCAAATGCGCATAAGAAAATGGCACATGCGCCTCAAAAGTGGCATTTGTGCCCAAAAAGTGGTAGCTACGTAAATAGGGCAGAAAGTTGCCTTAAAAGTCTGTTTTAGGAAATTTTTGTGAAATTTAAAATTGTATGGAATTGAATTTCCTTCAACCCACATAGAGTTTGGGCCATTTTAACAATTGTGGACAGTGTTATGGTCTGAATACCAACACGGGTCCAAGACTTTTTAGGCCTGAATTGGCCCAATCTTCAATGTGAATAGGCCTAACACCATCTGTAGCCCGATTGCACCATTATTAATTAGAATTACCCTTAATCACTTGAAATTCTGAAAATATTAAAATTATCAATAAAAATATGAAATAAATATTACTAAGACACTAATTCATATAATTTTAAGGGCATTGAATATGCAATATTCATTACTTATCACACCCCCAAACTTACATATTGGTAGTCTCTTAGTAATACACAACTAAAAATGAAATAAAATAACTAAACTACTTCCTCTTTCGTGGGAGATGTGATTGCATTTAGCATATGCAACAAGCCTTTTAAACCCCTAGGTTACCCCTAGTGGACGAGTGAAGTCTCGTGAGTGTTTCAGAGATGTTACCCACAAACATGCCAAAATTTCTGTTTCAAACACTAATCAAGACAAAGACTACAAAATGCAGTTAAAAGACTTGCTTTCAAGAATAATTTCAATTCCCTAAATCCCATAATTCAAAACAATGGTTTTCATACAAAATTTACAACAACACAACTCAAAGAAACCAACTCTAGCCCCCTCGTGAAAAGTGAACTAGCATTCATCAATGTGGTTTAACCCGGCCTTAAGTGAGCAATTACAAGTCCCTTCATTTTATTGGATCCCCTTATTGAATGTATCACTCAAAACATGAACACATGCAAATTATATATATATATATATATATATGGTTGTGCAATGCCCAGGTTTATTAGGCTTTCGAATTGATCCATATAGCGAGCTTTCAGCCTGTGACTCCCAAACCAAATGGCTTTAGGGCACCAGGTTTTAAGATACCTCGAGGGACCTAATAACTCGAATCAAAACGGCCACAAACCATAGACTAACCAATGACGCAATGTCCAGGTTTATTAGGCTTTCGAATTGGTCCATGTAGCGAGCTTTCAGCCTGTGACTCCCAAACCAAATGGCTTTAGGGCACCAGGTTTCAAGATACCTCGAGGGACCTAATAACTCGAACCAAAATGGCCACAAACCATAGGATTTTTTTTTTACAAGTGTAGCACGCTTAAAATGTTTATTCTCAAGGGATACCAACTTATATTCAGCACACATAATTGATACTCAAAGCCAAGTACAAACCCCACTAACTCTACTAGTGTGCGTGTGAATTGTGAAAAAAAAATAGAGTCAACCACTCTAAGTCATGTCAATGCAAATAATGACTTAAACCACTGCATTCAAACCATAGTTTCTAGAAATTTTACACATACTCTACAATTGCAAGTCAAGAACTTACATAAAGTATTAAACTCTTGATTGATGTTAAAACATCTAAACTGAAAACAAAACAATCTAAAAATAAATAAATAAATAAACAAACAAAAGTGTTCTTCCTTACCCCCAAACTTAAATCACACATTGTCCTCAATGTGTAACAAAAATATTAAGCATATGGTAAGTGATAGAACAATATTACCGTGGTGGTAGAATTGTCAAAATTTGGCAACGCAATCACATGAATAAGGGTTGGCCATCCCCCCAAACTTGGATGCAAGAACCTGTCATAAAAAATACAACTACACACCACGCATATTAAAAGAAAAAAATAAATAAATAAATAAATAAAAGAATGCAACAAAATGAAAAAAAAACACAAATAATAATTAAAACAAAGAAAAATTAACTCAAACAAAAGCAAAAATAAATAAAAATAAATGAAAAGAAAAACACACACTTCCTAACTACTACTTTTGATGGAAGGTTCACCCTATACCACATCTCTTGAGGAGCTCTAAAAGTTTCCCCCCTATTTTGTCCTCACTTTCTTGTGCCGGAATCCAAACAATTTTTAGGCACCTCTTATCTATATCAATGTGAGGTTTTAAGAAAAATGAATCAATCGAATAAAATTCGACTAATTCAAGAAAACATGACCTTTTAACTTGTTCTTGACTAATTTTCTCATTCATATCTAATTGGTCACTACTCAAGTCAAAAACAAAGGTAAAAGGTGGACTCTCATTAGGACTTAAGTGATCACACTTAAGTTCTTCATGTAAAGTTTTGGAGTCCGATATGAGTAATGGTTCCACAAAGGAGGCATGGTCTAACTCAATTGGTTGTGTGAGTTCAATATTGGTCATGAGCTGACTTGGAAGTTCCTCTTGATCTTCACAATTCAAAGCATTGGTTATCTGCTCAATTTGAACTTCTAGCCTAGCTATAGATTGTGAATGTGAATTTAACAAATTAGTTTGTTCCTCAAGGTTGCCAATTCGTTCATCAAGTTTGCCAAGGGCAACCAAAACTTTGTCCTCAAATCCTGGAGAATAAGTATGGAAAAATGGATCATCCCTCGGTATAGAAAAATTTTCATGTGTGTGTTCTTGATAAAAATCATAATATTGTCCCGCAGTAGGACAATTTATCACATGATGAAAAGGACTAAAGCAACATGCACAGGACTCATATGGTATGGACAAGTAAGTAGTAGGAGCATGATTAAAGGGCATAAATTGGTCCAATCTCCATGATAATATATCTAATTTTTTAGACAACCATTGAATTTTCACTCACATTCTCCATATCACAACCAAATTGATCAAAACATGCCTCTGAAGGATACTCATACTGAAATGACATGTTTAAAAAAAAAAATCAAAAGTAAAAGAAACTAACAATCCTAAACATAAGTGAATGAATTAAAATACAAAAACTCACAAAAGGTCCTAAAATTTCAACTTATTTCCACTTGTGTAGTAGCTCTTGTACCTATATTCAAACACACAAAACACTTAAAACAAATTAAAAATAGAATATATATAAGTCCTAAATTATAATTAAAATAGACTTAATCTTTAAACTTAACAACGCAATCATGACTGCAGTCCCCGGCAACGACGCCATTTTGTTCGACGTGCAAAACGAGATAAAATAATATGGAATAATGTCGTTGTTATTTTACACCTAGACAAAAAAAGAATTGATAAAAACCTACAAATACTCTACTAAAATTAGTAAAGTAGTGAGTAAGGGTCGAACCCACAGAGACTGCGTTGGTTTCGTTGTTAAGCTATGAAGACCTTATCTAATTTAATTCAAAAATAATTTGTTTTAATTTTTTTTAAATTAAGGTGCTGAAATTAAATGATATAAAATAAAAACATAAATAAATGATAGATAAAATTCAAGAGAGAGAACTCTAGGGTATTAACTTCACCACTAGCTTCATACCATTGTCGATTGAAATTACTTTGGGGGAAATTCTATAATATGCATAAATGAGATTCCTGGAACGATGAACATACAATTAAGGTCTAAGCAATAACCCATCTTCGGTTGGCACGAATCGTTGACTTAAACTAGGGTGTAGCACGACTCGTCTTTCCTAGGCATGGCCTATCAAAGTCCTTGTCTCATACACACATGTTCACAATGAAATCGTCAAGAGGATATATACGAACACTCACTAAGCTACAACCCATCTTCGGTTGGCACGAATTGTCTACCTAAACTAGGGTGTAGCACGACTCATCTTCCCTAGGCATGGACTGTCAAAGTTATATGTTCATACATGCAATCAAAACTTGTTGTATAATTATCATTCATTTTTAATCTCTCATGGCAATGATTTGAGTTCAATCAAGATAAAATGTCATCTAATACAAGACAAAATTAAATCAAGAATGATTATAAACATTTAAACACAATCATAAATGCACATCTATGCAATTGTCACTTATTACATAAATGATACAAAATAGTCCTCAAAATTATACAACTATATACATAAAAAGAATAATCCCCATATATAACTCAATCAACAATGATACTTAGCTAGGGTTTCGTTAAACCCCTAGGAAGAAGTTAGGTCCTCATGGCAGTTGTTGAAGCCTCCCTTTTCTTTCTGTCAATCATCACGAATCGCCTCCGTCTTTTCCCTCTGCTTTCGAATAATACCCTAGGTTTCTCCCTTTTTTCTCTTTTATTCAGCGAAGAAAACACAAACGGGACACCTCACCTTCCAAAGTGGCAAATGCGCATAGGAAAATGGCACATGCGCCTCAAAAGTGGCATTTGCGCCCAAAAAGTGGCAGCTGCGCAAATAGGGCAAAAAGTTGCCTTAAAAGTCCGTTTTAGGAAATTTTCGTGAAATATGAAATTGTACAGAATTGAATTTCCTTCAACTTGCGCGAAGTTTGGGATATTTTAACAATTTTGGACAGAGTTATGGTCGGAATACCAACACGGGTCCAGGACTTTTTAGACCTGAATTGTCCCAATCTTCAATGTGAATAAGCCTAACACCATCTGTAACCCGATTGCACCATTATTAATTAGAATTACCCTTAATCACCTGAAATTCTGAAAAGATTAAAATTATTAATAAAGACATGAAATAAATATTTCTGAGACACTAATTCATATAATTTTAAGGGCATTGAATATGCAATATTCATTACTTATCAGCAGCCTATGGGGTGCTCAATCCCACATCGCCTGGGTGTGGAGAAGGGGATGCGCTTATATGTACTGTGTTCTCTCCAAATGATATGAGGCATTTTGGGGTAAAACCCAATAGCAAAATCGTACGAGCTGGGCTCAAAGCAGACAATGTCATACAATGTGTTGGAGCGGGGTAATATAGTTGGTATCAGAGCTTGAACCCAGTCGAAAGTGTGTCGACGAGGATGTCGAGCCTTGTAGGGGGGTGGATTGGAGTGACCCTTGTGGGGGGGTGTGATATGGGTTGGTGCAAGAAGAGACACTGGGGTGAGCTACCACAATGACAGGCTACTAAGTGCTCAATCCCACATCACTTGGGTGTGGAGAAGGGGATGTGCTTATATATAATGTGTTCTCTCCAAATAGTTTGAGGCCTTTTGGGATAAAACCCAAGAGTAAAACTGTGCAGGCTTAGGCCCAAAGTGGACAATATCATACCAACAAGTGGAGCGGGGTGTTACAAAAGGTGGAGCACATGTCTCATGTTCCTTATGCTAGTGCAGTTGGTAGCATCATGTATGCTATGGTGTGCAGTAGGCCAGACATTTCACATGTGGTTAGTGTAGTGAGAAGATACATGGATAGACTTGAGCAGGTCCATTGGCAAGCTATAAAATAGATATTGTGGTAGTTATGAGTCATTGCAGACGTTGGCTGGATTAGTCTATTATATATGTAACGACTTATCTAGGAGTGTTGTTGGATATATTGATTCAGATTATGCTAGAGATCTTGATAGAAGGAGGTCTTTGACAGGGAATGTCTTCACTCTTTGTGGGAGTGTGATCAGTTGGAAGATGACTTTGTAGCCTACAGTTGCATTGTTTACTACAAAAGCTGATTACATGGTCACCACTGAGGCTATCACGCCCCAAAATTTAAATACCAAAAACTCTCCTCTAGTACTTGAATTGGTGTAAGACTTGAAAACAACATCCATTATAGCATAAATATTTCCAGCCAGACGAGAGAGAGAGATTGGTTTTCGGCTAGAAGAAGAAGAAGAAGGAGAAAAGGAAGATAAAAGGAGCGGCGGAGAAGAAAAAAAGAAATAGGAAGAGGGATTGAAGAATTTCAGGCAAAATGATTCTTGGCCATATACTTCTTTATATATATATATAAATATAAATATATATATATATATATATTTATATTTATATATCTAGGAAATTATATTTTTAACTGGTGAAAAATTCTGATTTGAAATTGATTCAAATCATATGTTATGGTAATAGATTATGTGGATCTTTAGAGTTAGGAGTTTGCATTCTATGTTGGGTTAGTTTTGGAGGCTTTGTGTAGTTATGGGTATGTAATATGATTTTATATGTTATAGTTACATTATATGTATATATGTCAATGTTGTAGACTGTCATATTGTGTGGGTTAATAGACTGTGATTTTATTTAAACTTGTGTATATGTGAACATATCATTGAAAATCTGAGTGTTAGAGTTAATTGTTTGCTTTGTAATTTTAGTATGAGAGTGATTTAAAGGTTAGGTTTACCCCATATACAAGTGTCTACTTGTGTGCATGTCTTTTATATATATATATAGAGAGAGAGAGAGAAAGAGAGAGAGAGAGAGAGTTATATTATAATTTTTTTTGTTTGTTAATGGATATACTAATGGACATAATATTATAGTAATTGCTTTATATATATATATATATGTATATATATATATATATATGGATATAATTGGTGTGGCTATAGGCACAAATCAGTTGGTGCTAGACTTTAAAATTAATTGGATGTTAGGTTATCTGTGGTGTGATTTAGTGAACAATTGGTGATTGATTTGAAAGAATGGAAGGACATAATAGGAGGGTGTATATATATAATGGTTTGTTGACTAGTTATGCATTTAGGGTGCACTGCTGCTATTGAGTGTGGATATAAGGAAATGATGATTAGGTATGAATTGGGTTTGTAGGTGTACATGTTCTGTTACACGTATATATGATTGTGTATTAGGGGTTTTATGGGGGTGTGTGTATATATATATATATATATATATATATATAAACACACACACACACACACACACACACATATATATATATATATAAAAGTTTGGTAGTAGGTTATGTACTATCGGTATATGTAAATATAAATGATATATATATTTGGCAGTAAACGGGTTCAGGATTATAGCCATGGCTGAAGCATGGAATTTGGTAAAGATTATCTTTATTCTTGATTGTGTTGATAAGGAAGAGATATGTGTTAGGTGCTTGGGATTGAAATACCCATAAAATTACATGAGATCATTTGCATAATGGAGTTGGATTTTGAAGTGTGCAACAGACTAGTTGTGGAAACTAGGGTCTTGTGCTTAGTAGTGATTGGGAAAGAGATTTTAAATTTAAAATTAGGGTCAATTGGAGAAAAATACTTTAAATGCTCTAAAAATTTATGAAAATTCTAGAGTGGTATATTTCGGCGTTGTAAAGTTAATTATGAATCCTTAATTGAAAATTAATGTGAATAGTGATCACATTAATGGATGATTTGATTTATTAAATGTTGAAAGCATTTAATAAATTTCAAGAGTTTGAAATTATGAAAGTGAGATAAATTATAAAAATAATTGTTAAGCTTGGTCTAAATTGGAGAGGTAGTCTGGGACTAACTCTATTGAGGATCTCATTGGTATGGTCAGGGACCTATGTCACGCCCCAAAATTCCAACACCCGGAAGGGCATGGAAAATGGTGGTGATTAAATAAAACCTCAACACCTTACAACTACAAACAAGCTTTGTGATTCGTGTGTGAGTGTGACTCAAAAAGTATATCAATTAAAAATTACCACACTTCGCAATAGAACGAATTCCTTGCAGAATAGGGCTATCGAAAGGGGTGTCGAACCTCAGGGACTGTGGTCTGATTGAGTTGAATTGTTAGGACTAAGTCTAATTAAATTTAAAAGAAATAAATTCTGATTTTTAATTCTAAATTAACTAATGAAGCAATTGAACACCATCCATGATATCAATATTCTCTTCCTCTTGCTTAATGGTATGGTGATTGAAGTACCGGAAAAGAAAAAAATAAAAATAAATTAGATTAGTAGCAAAAATAAAAATTCTAAACCAAAAAAATAAAATAAAACTAATTAGTAGTTGAAAAGAAAACAAAAATATAAAAATAAAAATAAATAAATAAAAGAAAAATAATAAAAATAAAAAAAAATTCCTAAACTAAAAATCCAAACAATCAAATAGACAGTCCCCGGCAACGGCGCCAAAAATTGATTTGTGTGTGAGTATGACTAAAAAAGTATATCAATTAAAAATTACCACACTTCGCAATAAAACGAATTCCTTGCAGAATAGGGCTATCGAAAGGGGTGTCGAACATCAGGGACTGTGGTCTGATTGAGTTGAATTGTTAGGATTAATTCTAATTAAATTTAAAAGAAATAAATTCTGATTTTTAATTCTAAATTAACTAATGAAGCAATTGAACAAAAGCAAGAAAAACTAAGGAGTGTAGAGAATATAAGATAAGTCTAGGGTAATTGATTTCACCACTAACTTCACAATCAATGGTTAATTGAACTAATTATGGGGCATCATATCATGCATAAGTGGTGTCGGTGGCTACAAGCTCACCTCCATCCGTCAAGAAGATAACATATGATTAAGGCTAAGTCATGGACTATCTTCGATTGGCATGGGCCATCTGCCTAACTACTCTAATCTAGGGTGCAGTATGGTTCATCTTCTCTAGGCATAATCCATCAAAGCTTTTAATGATATATTCAGTGAAAACCATTGTGTAATAATCACTCTTATGATCACAGAAAATAAGAGGGACGAGTTCAATAATAATAATCAAGTATCTAAGACAAGATAAGAAATCATTGAAACTGAATTTATAAGACTTTTATTGCTCAATTATATAATAAGAATTCTCTAAATTACACAATCTATGAATGAATACAAAAATCCCCAATAATTAGAACAATCAAACCAGTGATGTTTAGTTAGGGCTCCATCAGAACCCTGGTGGCTGAACTAGCCGCTCATGATACGCCTTGTTCTCCAATGATTCTCTACTCCAAAAGCTCTTCAAAGCTGCTGCCAAGCCTCCCTCAATACAGCCCTAATTTGTCACTTTAAATAGCCAAGAGAATACATCAAAGTCCTAATCCAATCAGGAATTAATTAGGTTTTCCCGCAGCACTAATCAGGTGGGTTTTTTCTGCTGACTTCGGCCCAACGTTTGACCCACTAGAAGTCCGATTTATGGAATTTTCGTGAAATACAAAAGTGTGCAGAATGAAATTTCGTTCAACCTTGCGCTTGAATTATGTTGATTTGAGGCTCAGAAATAAGACTTCTAGTCCATTTTCCAAAACGGGATTAAGACTGCATTATGCGCAGATTTGAGCTTTAGGCCCGAAACCTTTTTAAGCAGCTGTAATTCTCTTAGACCTCTTCCTTGGGCTGATTTGAGTTAAATTATGGAGTTGAATGGATCCCTTTGATGTAGGCTTCATCTAACCCTCTTGGATGTCATCTTTAAAAGCCCAAAATCCTGGTTTTAACTGAAATAATCATTAAGGTCCTGAAAATACAGAAAACATTAAAACAAAGTAAAATAACAAAATAATCTATCACTAAGAGAATAAAATACATAAGTTAAGAGGTTAGAATGCGTAACATTCAACACCTATCACTTTGATACTAAGCTTGACCCCCGACTTTTGACATTGAAACAGATATAGGAAATTAGGTGTGAATATTGGATGATATTACCAAGATACCCCTCTTGAGATCACTCTCATCCAAATAGAGTCCCAATACTGCGAAGCGACTTTTAAAACACATTTACACCATTAAAATTAAAATATAACCAAGTTACACACATACATCAAAATGTAACTTGTCCAACCATATCCAGATATACACAATTGTCCAATATAGAAAAGACTAATGGAACCACTACTTAACAATATAAAAGAACCCATGCTTAGAATGCTAATACATCCGTTCCACATACAAAATATATAATTCTTCTCAAAATACCCACACATGGCATATATATATATATATACCATAAAAATATCCAAAACCCAAAAGAAGGCCTAAGGCCTTTACCACTGTAATCAAGCGTTATCCACAACCGATGCTTTATCTATAAAAAAGTTTGTAGGGACGGGGTGAGCAACCGACTAGCTCAGTAGAGACATCCAAACCTCCTATGCAAATAAGTGCATCATAAGCCACTTAAATCACATTCAATATAAGTACATCATAAGATACATATATTAAAGCATGCATATACAATGCAACAACTTTCCTTTCACAAGAAATCATACAAATACAAATATTATGATATTGTCCTTTATATACTTTTAATCAATACATAACGTGCAACAAGTACACTTGCAATCCCAATAACTCATACATGATTCTAAATGGATATCATGCATTTCCAAACTAACACATAAGACATACATGCTCAAAATATAATTCTAGTGCAAGAATCACATACTTTTAACACACTTTAATTACCAAGATCAATCATATATACATACAATGCATATATAATTCAAGGACTTCACTTATAACATATAAAAATTACTTTTAACACATGCTTATTCCAAAAAAAGAAAGAAAGAAATCACAACAGAATTCTCTAAGTCTTTTCTAGCATGTTAAGTCACTAAAATTCACCCGAAACTCTAAGGAATCGATGATAAGAAAGAGAGAACACCCCTACCTCGAATTCAAGCTCAAAAATCAAGAGAGCTCCAAGCCCTAGAATCTACCCTAGCCCCAAAATAATTGAAAATCTGCCAAAAATAATTTCCAATCGGTGTAGAACGTAGGCAATCCCAAGGGAAACAGATATCGTGTAAAGTCCCGAGGCCTGAAATCACACTTCTAAGCCTCCAAAACTAAGATCAACCAAAAAGATGACAGAGGGGAGAAGGAAGAGCTCTATAGCTGATCTCTAGAGAGAGAAATCTGATTTGAGTTATGACCAAGTTAACCATTTTGGGATATTTATAGAAAAAGTTTTCCAAAATTGTACATTAGCCCCTCATCTCTTTAGTTTTGCTCCTCTACCCTTTTTTACTTTCATTTAATCGCAAAATGACACTCCCTCATTTCAAAAAAATTCACTAAAGCCCCTCTAAGTTCATTCATACCCCTACATCACTTAAGTGATCCGTAGTTATTTTCTCAAAAAACCTGAACCATGAATAGTAACTTTTCGTAAAAATTTTAAAAAGTTACTCGAACCTTGGTTCCATCCCACTATGGTCCTAAGCTGCTTTAAAATCCTTTTTAGAACTTTTAAAGTAGTTCTGAAACCCACACACATAAGCATGCAATTACTATATAATCATGCTTAACAATTAATTAACCACGTATTTAAAAAAAAAATTCAAGATTTTACAACCTACCTATTGGAAGTGACCCATTTGATATGGCCATTGGGCGGAGCGTGCATTTATTGTGTGGACGTGGTTTGGGATCATCTGGGTGAGTAAACGTACAAGCCCAGTCACATGTGCAATATTCGATAGTCTGGGTCTATGCGATGCGCACCACTTGTTGGCTAAGTATGCCATTTATTTGAATGGAGCCCGGGGCTCATGTGAGATTAATAATGTTTAAGTTAATCTAGACGATTAGCTTAATAAATAATTGTTTGAGAATATGGTTCCTATGCGAAAGCGATTGTGGATATAAAGATTAACTATAGTTTAGTTATCATATAAAATTGTGAATCTACACAAAAAGATTGTTGTACGAATTCTTATATATATAAAAATATAAGGCAAGGTCAATTTTCTAAGCAATGAGCTCACCCCATTTTAACGATTCTCTTGCTGAGCTTGTGAGCTCACCCCATTTTATTTTTAGGTACCTAATGATGGAGGCATGGTACAGAGAGATGGAGATCATCTACATGTAAACCCTTTTGGCTAGTATTATTTTTGTTGTATATAGTCGATATCATGATGCGAGATGAGGTTTTGATGTAATGTTTTTGTATAGATGATCTAAATGATTATCTTTTGTTGTAATAACGTAAATATTAGAAGTACTGATGTTATAATGGATGTTGTTTTTTATTAAGTCTGGCACCAAATTTAAATACTGGACAAGAGTTTCTTGTATTTAAATTTGAGGGCGTGATAGAGGCAGTGAAGGAAGCTATATCGCTTAAACGTTTAATTAGTGACCTGGGCTTGCAGTATGATGATTTGACTGTGTTTTGTGATAGCCAGAGTGTTATACATCGAACTAAAAATCAGATATTCTATGAGAGGACCAAGCGCATTAATGTTAGGTTACATTTCATCAGAGATATGATTACACATGGTGCAATTGCAGTGAGGAAGATTGGGAGAAAAGACAATCTGGCGGATATGATGACTAATGTCATTCTTACTATTAAGTTCATACATTGTGTATGTTTGATTGGTCTTTGCAGTTACTGAGACCAATCAAACATAGATTTTTTATGTTGTCGCCTGAATTTTTTCTAAGCCCGGGTTGCACCCGAAAATGGGCTTTGTGTGGGCCATAGCCACGAGACGTTCGAGGAAAATTTTACTATCCATTTTTTGCTTATAGGTTTTGGACCTTAATTAGAACTCTTTTGTAACCCAATATATAAAGGCATCTAGGTTTTGAAATGAGATTAATAGAGAAAATATTGTATTTTACAGAAAGAGAGTGAGAGCAAGAGCTAGAATTTGGGGTTGAAACTTATAATCTCTTGATTTTCGCATAGTAAAAAATTTTCTCCAAATTTTTGTCGTGAACATAGGTAAAATACCGAACCATGTCAATTCTTGTGTTATGTGTGTGTTACTTATTTCATTTTCTATTGTGTTTTGTGATTGTGCTTTTGTGATTGTTTAACGTATATAACAATTTTTTTTTTATCTCAATTAGATTCATGAACCAACCATTTTGCTTGGGAACTATTCTTATTTCAAGGTTGTAATGTGCATCACCGAACCTTTATTTATTTTTAATATATACACACACATGCATATATATTAGCAAGAGACTCATGCACACAAGTACTTAATGAGAGCTACATTAATCCTTGGTCTTCCTTTTATTGTTTTGGCTTATGTTGAAAAAGATAAATATGAAACAACACAACAGCAATTGATATTCCACAAAGAAAATGAGGATATATACACATAAACAGAAATTCTTTATATCCACACAGCTAAAAATCCAATTTATTTGCTTATATATATATACATTGTTCTTACATAGTGAAGTAGCACCAATAATCAACCCAGACTTCACATAGCTAGGTTCAGTTTATTCCTCTACTGTATCAAATAAATATCAAACGTACACCAAGTTTACCCTTATATATATAAACACTCAGTTCAACACACTCGGACCAAAGTATGCAAAATCATAAACAAAAAAGCAATAAATAAAACAATGACCAAATAAATCCTTGAGGTTAGTACGTAAGTAAACTAAAAGAAGAGATGAGCCAACAATTCAAGAGCTCCAATGGAACAGATAGAAGAACTAAGTAGAACGATTGAAGAAGCGCCACTTGGAGGAGGAGGAGGGGTCTGTTCAGTGGTAGGAGCTGGAGCTGGAGCTGGGACTATCTCTACCGAACCCCAAGGTGGAGAATTAGGAGACTCCTCACCGGTGGGAGCCAGAGCTGGAGATTCTGAAGGCGGCGGAGAAGGTGCAACGATTGTTTGTTTAGAATTGGAAGATTTGTTGTTTCTATCTGCCATCACCACAATCACCATCTTTTCGTTCTTGTGGCAGTTGTCCTCCACTCCACTTATGAAGTAGTAATGCCCCGACTGCTGGAGCTTGAAAACAGTGTGCCCATCAGAATATTTTTCGAGGCATGTTGCTGTGTTGCAATTAGTGTAATCCTCCTTGTCTACATGAAGCACCGAGTCATTGTTCGCCGGGTAAACAAACACTGCAATTGTAAAACGTACAGTAGACAATTAATTAATGTTAAAGAAAATTAATGGAACATATATATATATATATATATATATATATATTATGGATGATCAACTTACGTAGAGTGTCTCCAATTTGAAATCGTTTTGTTTCTGCCCACTGATTGTAGTTGAGAGCATTGGAATCAGAAGCAACTGTCCAACCTTTGGAACCTCCAACCGCGAACTCATATGCACCACTTTTCGGGATCAACAGCAGAAGACTAAAGAGCCCCAAAACATGAAATGCTTTATCATGATGATTTGATCTTAATATGGTGTTGGCCATCGAAAAAGATCAAATTGAAGGGATTTAGATTGAATGATATATATATATATATATATATATATATATATATAGATACACACACGAGTTTTCTAGGAAGAAAGAAAATTTATAGAGAGATCGAGGAGATTGGATGAAACTGATGGGGGTGACAAGAAGATGCTGCTATAAATGGGGTTTTTGTAGGCTAAGTTGCATGAACTTTAAAAGCTGTGGCAGTGAAGCTTTTGCTCCTTTCTATTATTCTTCTTTCTTTTGATTTCTTGGCTTCCACTGCAAAGTATATATTCACTTTTTAAGCTAGCTAGCTAGCTAGCTAGGACGTTGTTCGTAGGCTCTTTTGAATCCTTTCTAAGTAAATGACTTATTGTAGAGGGTTATACGTTGCTTGACCATTTTGAAGAATATTCTTATCTTGCACTTTGGGTTAGATCGATCAGTGACACTAATATCAAACATATATACAAAGAAGCCTATGTTCATATGGCAAATACCAGTTTGGCTTAAATTGCTTCAAAATTCAAAATTTGTGTAAAGAAACAATTCTACAAAAAAGTTTGTGTCAGGTCCAATTGTGAAGTTGATAAACGGACTCCACCATTGTGTCCAAAAGGTCGGAAAGCCTTACGATACACTATCCATTGGGATTGTAATCCCTCCCAAATAACTAATTAACCAAGCTCTAAGACAAGGCAAAACGGTCAAATTTGTACCTTAACTCTTAATTCGATCGCCAAATCAACAAACCGACCTCATCATTTGTCTAAAAGGTCTAAAAATCCCATAACACACTATAGGTTATTGTAATACCCCGCATTTTTATAAATAAATCATTTGGGTTTAATTGGATTTATGGAGAGTTAAATATTTTATTTTTGAATTTAAATGGATTTAATTGTATGTTATTAATTAGGTTTTAATTTAATTGTGTTTAATTATTTAAATATTTTAGTTGAATTTAATTTATTTAATTATTCTATTTATTTGGGTTGGGTTTTGTTTTAGTATATGTTTAGGCTCATGGGTGGAAGAGATGTGTTTATTTTATTTAGGCACAAGCCCATATGTTTTAAGGAATAATATATATATGTTAATATATTAGTGATGGGGATCGGGTTGTTTTTTTTGAAAAATTATCAAAACAGTTTTGCGGAAGCGTGGTTCATTAAAATAAAACCCCAGCACAGTTTAACAACCCAGTTGGTTTTAAATCAACCCAGTGAGCTAGAAGTGAGAATCTTATTTAAGGACCCAAACTCTTATTGACTCTAATGGATTATAATTGGTCCGGTCATCTCATGACCCTAAATTACAATAATCTATTAACTATAACTTAACTCCACTATATAAGTGTGGTTACACTCTAACTTTAGATTGGTTGAACCATGTGTTGTCATTAAACCTTATGTTACTTCAACACATAACACCCGTGTTAATTATACGAAATTTCCTCTCTATGCACAATTGGATATACACGTATAAGTGCCCTCAATTCAAATCAACAATTGAATATTTATTAAGTCACTTGATTACTTTTTATTCAATCAATAACCCTTTAATAAAACTTATGCACTTTGCCAAGGTGCATACCCATTTTATTAAAGCTGAATCAAACACTTTGATTTACCATTGATTAAATTTAATCAAAACATAATAAACTTAGTTAACATAGATGTAAATATTGGGAGGATGTTCCAAAGATCAATCAACACCTAACATATTTGAATTTTAGACCCTGAAGCCCATCATATATATCAAAGTGTTAACCAACCATGCCTAGGGTTCATCTCTCCCTTATATTTGAGGATAACATTCGACATAATACTGATAAGTAGTAATTGTAATAATGACCTTATAATTACTTTGATAATGAGTTGTCGACAATCTTATTATGTTCTTTATCAATAGGGAGTCCATCCATTATTGCTGAACGAAAAAAACACTTTATGATAGCGCAATAGAAGTGACTTGTGCTCCTAACTTTGGTAAATATACCATGCACGCACCAAGTCATTGTATAGTCAATGTACACTATGATTCGGGGTCTTGAATCGAATCAATACACAGCATTCATAATATATAAACAGTGTTTTTGATAAGAAAACAAATTCTTATTGATAAGCTAATGTAATTACATCCCAATTGGTGGTATAAAGGGCATACAATTCCAACAATCTCCCACTTTCACTTTATAGCTAGTTTTCACATATAAATTCCATAATATCTAAATGTCAATCAAATATTTTGATCGGCAGTGCCTTAGTAAATGGATCAGAAAGGTTGTTCTCCGATGTGATCTTAGCTACCATTACGTCTTTGCGCTGCATTATGTCTCTGCTTAGATGATACTTCGTCTCAATGTGTTTTCCATGCTTATGGTTTCTGGGATCCTTGCTTTCAGCAACAGCTCCACTATTGTCACAACAGCAACAGCTCCACTATTGTCACAATGAAGTACAATATATGAGCTTACTTGTCGCATAACTTCCAAATCAGAGAAGAATTTTCTCAACTAAACGGCTTCCTTTGTTACTTCAAAAGCTGCAACATATTTAGCCTCCATAACTAATCAGTAATACATGATTGCTTATAGCTCCCCATATAGTATAAACACAAATCCCAAGGTAGATTTTCTAGAATCCTCATCTGATTGAAAATCATAATTTGTATAACCAACTGGTACTAGCTCATCACCTTGATAGACAAACATATAATCCTGAGTCCTTCTCAAATATTTAAGAATAATTTTTACCACAGTTCAGTGATATCGATTGGGGTTAAATTGGAACCTCCTGACAACTTCCACTACATAGCATATGTCTGGTCTTGTACACAACATAGCGTACATGAGACTGCCTACTACCGAAACATATGGTACTTGTCTCATCTCTTCTTCCTCTTCAGGAATATTGGGACATTGAGCCTTAAAAAGAGATACTCCATGCCTGAAAGGTAAGAAACCTTTCTTTGAGTTTTGCATAGCAAACCTGACGTGGATCTCATCATTGTCACACCCTAATTTCTGACTCCCAAAAATCAAGGGTGATTAGGTCATAAACCCACACTCCTAATCATAATTATTCTAAACTTGCCCATGTCTCCTACATGGAACACTTGGGTTTAACTCTCAATCATCATTCTTATAACACAATGAAAACTTTACAAACTCACCATGGGCCCCTAAGTAGAACACATGAACTCCCAATACTCAACAATGCATTTTAAGCTCACATTTAGGTTTCAGACAGTTGATGGATGTCCCACAACTGGCTGAAACCTAGACAATCCATCGGCTGACTACGTACCCTTCAGTTTTGGTCAGTTCAAGGATGTTTTTTGGTCAGCTGAAAGATTGTTTCGGTATGCCAAAATAGGTATATGCAGAGTCTGCAATTGCAAACATTCGGTATCTCATTATTTCGGTCGGTTGAAGGAAGTTTCAGCCAACTAAAACTCTCCAGAACCTATTTTCCCTTGTTTATAATTTTTAATTCATCCTCCACAAGGTTCATAATTCAAAGGGATCATTATAGACATGTATACATCTCATTTTACCAACTCATTCACAACCATTCTCACAAGTTTATACATATAGAAAATAAACATCAATGAAGGATCATCATTTAAATATTTAGCGTTCTATGAAGCTCAAAACCATGCATATAATGTATAAAATCATAAGTCATGAACAACACATGCTTAGAAATCGTATTTAAATATATCTGTCACGCCCCGGAATCCGAACCGCCGGGACTCCCCCGAACAGACCCGAATCTCGAGTGTGAACCCGTTCACTCAACCCCGTCTTAACCACACTCATGCGATAGTATCAAGCTTTGATACCATGTGGTCACGCCCTTGCCCCCGACTCCCGAGAAACCAAGATCCATTAAGCCCTAATGGACCATTTTAACCTTTCATCACCATGGAAGCCTAGTCACCCACTTGTATTTACCTATGCAAAAATCAACATCACCTAGCCTCAATGGCCTAAACCATACAATTATTCTGATGTGGCTAAACTTGAAGTATAATTGTAAGCTTATTTTTGCCCTTTTTCAAAATATAATTTAACCACTCGCAAGAGCACGAATCTTTGTAGATACAGTTCTATATAGAGGGTATCGATCCCACGAGGACTAGTTGTTAATTGTCTTGAAGAAAGATTAATTCCACTTTAATTCTAAAAACAAAGTTTTGATTTTTTGTTTATAAAACTATTGCATGAATGTAAAAATAATAAATTTAAAAAGTTAAAAGTTGGGAGAGAGAACTAGGGGTGGTTTCCACCACTAGCCATTCACATGTCCATAAGTGTAGCAAGCTTGGGATTTATAAATTAAATGTCTAACAATGTCATTAGGCTTGTGACCTCAATGACATATCAAAAGATTAATGTGTATGCAAACCTATCATAATCCATCTTCAACAAGCATAGCTCTTCAACCTAACTAATTACCCTACTCTCTAAGTGAACCTACATGCATCCAAACTACCTTATCTTGGCATGGTTTATACAAGCAAGAACAACACATTCATTTAAACACCATTACCTAGCCATCATTTGTATTTCTTGCGGAAGATGCAAATGTTGTGCATTCAAAAGATAGATTCTACTCTAAGACAAGAATAAAACCAACATCAAATGAATATATATAAGAAATGTATAAGTGTACATTGTCACTAGACTAAATAATCAATATTTAAATACAAATCCCAAAATGCTACAAAAATGAACAAGTTTACATGGCTAGGGGTTTCACCACACCCTAGTGGAGAAGTTAGTTGGTCATGGCAGCCTTGTACTCTTCTATTGATGGAGAAAATGAAGCTTCAAGGTCTGGTTCAGCTTCCTCTTCCCCTCTCCCGAAAGTTTCTATGTGTGTATTTTGTATATGAGAGAAAAAATGGCTTCATTTGTGCTTTATGTGACTACTTTTCATCCTTGGGGCCCACCATGTATATATATATATATCAATATATATACCAATTATATCACTAATATATCCAAGTGTCTTGTTCAAGTCAGACAATCCCTCCAAGTCATGCAAAAAGGGGGATTTTGTTACAAGTGGGAAGAGCAGGTGAGCAAGTGGACAAGTGGGTCTGCAGAATCTCGATTGATCGAGATTGGAATCTCGATTGATCGAGATTTCGATCAATTGAAATTCAAGTCTCGATCAATCGAGATCTCGATTGATCGAGATCAACATCTCGATTGATCGAGATGCCTTGGCTTCAATTCTGAATTCTGCTCTTCAGCTGCAGATGGCCTCCAACATTGCTCCTTTTGGTACAAAACCTGCAATACATCAAAAACACAAAAATACCGTAAACGTATCTCGGTAAACGTAAAAATGGGACTACCAATGCAATAAAGAGGGTTCAAATGCATAGTATTGAACACTTTTCACACCCCCAAACTTACACATTACTAGTCCCTTAGCAATGCAATATTACAAAAATGAAATTAACTGTCTTATGGTGCCATACATCTTCAACACATACACTTTTCTTAACTCATTTACTTGAGGAAAATCCATACATATAGTCATAACATGCGAAGAGGTTATGACTTTACATTCAAAATGTTTCAAAACATAAACCTTGTCCAAGAAATACATCCCAATGCGATGGATTCTGAGTTTATATAGTCATTACAAGGATTTCACGCATAAAGTCCAAAAATGCTAAAAATCCTACCATGACTACAAATACAAGATCAACGTGCCACAAGCCGACACGAATAGACAAATATACAATATCCAAATGATCAACATACTCCAATTGAGTTTCCAAAATGCCCATAAGAACTATGAAGTCCCTTTTTCATCCAATATTGGTGCACAACCTGAAAAATGTTGGGGGGAGCAGGGTGAGCACCACGGCCGCTCAGTAGAGATACCCCAACCCCACCTAAGCGCCAACTCGATGCCGACTTACATGAGTGCAAGTCATGGCATCCCTATCGGCTACATGACATATGATAGAGCATTTAAACATACATAACATATTCATTAAGTGCAAGTAAGCAATTTCTATCACATAGACAATTCAAAGCAATACATGTTTAATCATACAACTTAAATCATGCACATAAGCATTTTGTCAATCACTATGTATGCAACATATTCATGTACAATGCTTACACTTCATGGATAATCATAGCTAATCATTGATAGGCGTTGAATGTTGCGCATTCTAGCCTCTTAACTTATGTATTTTATTCTCTTAGTGATAGATTATTTTGTGATTTTACTTTGTTTTAGTGTTTTCTAGTATTTTCAGGGCCTTAATGATTATTTCAGTTAAAACCAAGCTTTTGGGTTTTTAAAGAAGACATCCAAGATGGTGAGATGAAGCCTACATCAAGGAGAATCATTCAACCATTTATTTTAACTCAAATCAGCCCAAGGAAGAGGTCCAAGAGAATTACAACTGCTTAAGAAGGTTTCGGGCCTGAAGCCCAAATCTGCGCATAATACAGTCTTAATCCTGTTTTGGAAAATGGATCAGAAGTCTTATTTCTAAGCCTAAAATAGATATTATTTTTGTGCAAGGTTGAACAAAATTTGATTCTGCACAGTTTTGTATTTCACGAAAATTCCGTAAATCGGACTTCTAGTGGATCAAAAGTTGGGCCGAAGTCAGCAGGAAAAACCCACCTGATTAGTGCTGTGGGAAACCCTAATTTATTCCTAATTGGATTAGGACTTTGGTGTATTCTCTTGGGGAATAAAGTGAAGACTTGGAGGCTGAATTGGGGGAGATTTTAACAGAGAGAGATTAGAGAGATTGGAGAGTTTAAGATGACTGAGAAGAGAATAGAAACATATTTGCAGAGCCATTGGAGAACGAAGTCAAACGCATAATTCATGAAGATGATGCCTTCTTCCTCAACAGTTGAAGCTTCTTCTTCTACCATGAGCGGCTAGTTCATCCACTAGGGTTTTGATGTAGCCCTAACAAAGCATCAATGGTTTGATTGTTTTAGTTATTGGGGACCTTTATATACATGCATAGATTGTGTAATTCAGAGGATTCTTATTATAGAATTAAGCAATAAAAGTCTTGTAAATTCAGTTTCAATGATTTCTTATCTTGTCTTAGACACTTAGTTGTTGTTATTGAACTCAATCTCTCTTGTTTTCTGTGATCATGAGAGAGATTATTACACAATGGTAATCACTGAATATATTGTTAAGAGCTTTGATGGATTATGCCCAGAGAAGATGAACCATACTGCACCCTAGATTAGAGTAGTTAGGCAGATGGCCCATGCCAATCGAAGATAGTCCATGGCTTAGCCTTAATCATATATTATCTTCTTGACGAATGAAGGTGAGCTTGTAGCCACCGACACCACTTATGTATGATGTAATTCCCTATAGTTGATTCAATTGACCATTGATTGTGGAGTTAGTAGTGAAGTCAAACACCCTAGATTTCTCTCATATTATCTTCACTCTCTTTTTTACTTCAATTTATTTTATTTTACTTTTTAATTAATTTAATTTAAAAATCAGAATTCTTTTCTTATAAATTTAATTAGAATTAATTCCGTATTCCAACTCATCAGACCATAATCCCTGAGGTACGATACTCTTTCAATAGCCCTATTCTGCAAGGAATTCGTTCTATTGCGAAATGTGAAAAATTTTAATTGGTATACTTTTTGAGTCACACTCACACATGAATCAATTTTTAGCGTCGTTGCTGGGGATTATCTATTTGATTGATTGGATTTTACAGAATTAGTTTTAATTGAATTTTTAGTTTAGGAAATTTTTATATTTTATTTTTAATTTTGTTTTTGTTTTCTTTTCAGGTGCTTTTGGTTAATATATGCAAGGTCGTCGTTCTGTAGATGATCCTTTGATACCTCTTGATCCTGAGCCTGAACGTACTCTTAGACAATAGAGGAACATCCCTGTTGATACCATTGTGCAAGAGGAAGAAATAATTGAAGACATGACAGAAGAGAGGAATAACAACCTTGTTCCTAATGCTGATTGTAACGCCCCGTTCGCCCGACTCCAGGGGAACCGGAGGTTAAACTGTCTATTTAGCCCAATAGACCCTCATTACCCTCATTCCCCCACGGAAGCTTAACCTGATTCTTGCATATGAATGCACACAAATCCATCTTAACCAACCCCCATGGGCCCTACATCAATTCACACACCTTAGTGAACATTTACACGCCCGCACTTTTGAGAATCACTCACTTTCGAGCCTCAAAACTTTCTGTGTTTGGAATCTGGAACTGAGGCTTATACCATTGGATAGAGAATCCAAAAATACTCAAGTTCAAAAAAAACCACGCTCAATTCCGATCTAGAACGAAGAAATTACGGCGAAATGAAGTTTTGGAAAAAGATGTGAATAGTAAACTCGATTGATCGAGATTAAATCTCGATTAATCGAAATTCAAGCGAGATTTTCACCCTTTCGGGACCCCAGACCTGCAATATCTCGATTGATCGAGATAGGGGTCTCGATTGATCGAAATTCCTCCTACCAGGACTCCAAAAATCACCATAAATAATCACCCTTTCGATCAATCGAAATGGGAACTTCGATTGATCGAAATAGGCATCTCGATTGATCGAGATTAAATCTCGATTGATCGAAATGCACCTCCTGGGACTTCCAACAGCCCTATACATGATCCAATTGGAACCCAATCAACATTCTATCATCCTAGAACCCCTCAAACATGATTAATAACATAAATGGAAGGTTCTAACATCAATTTCACTCTCAAGATCACATCCATAATTGAATTCATACACCCAAAATGAATCATTTTCTTTCACAAACACCATTCATTCATAAGGGAAACATCATCAAATGAATCAAGTGCCGCCATGGGCATTACATAAATTAAACCGTTGTCTTTTCACACCCAACAAGTTTAAAATCCCATACATACATCCAAATTACATATGTCCAAAGTACAACCACAACTAAAAGGGAAGTCACATGCCACAAGCCGGCATGGATAGCCACAAAAATGCTCAAAACTCAAAAGATAGCAAAACCACCACTAGTGTTCCACTTGGACACTCATGTCCCATCCGTCATCGGCGCTTTATCTGTAAAATATTTAGAATAAAGGGGTGAGCACCACTGCGGCTCAGTAGAGATACCCCAACCCACCTAAGTGCCGACCCGACACGACCTACATGGATGCATGTCACAACTTTTCACATATCATTCAACATATATCATGTTCACTCACAACAATGCATATATACATATAGGGATGCATTAAACACTTATCATGCTTCATAATTCAAATGAAGGCAATAATCATACACTTGTCTCTCTCTCGGACTCAACCCGACATCCCAACATAATTCTTGACCGAATCATGAAACCGAGACACTTTTCCACACCATTCCAATTCCGCCACCGAGTATTTACCTACTCCAAGGTGGATAGACCACCGTCACCGAGTATTTACCTACTCCAAGGTGACTTGGCCCCCTTTCTTGAATTCTCACCGAGTATTTACCTACTCCAAGGTGACTAACCACAATCACCGAGTATTTACCTACTCCAAGGCGATTGGGCAACCTTTTTAAAATCTCCACCGAGTATTTACCTACTCCAAGGTGAGTAAACCACCATCACCGAGTATCTACCTACTCCAAGGTGAAGCAACCACTCCAACGCCCTCTCCGAGTATCGACCTACTCTAGGCAATTCAACCACACTTCCCCGTTTCCTCACAACGGCCCCAATATATGCATTTTCGAACATATAAACTTCAAGCATTTAATTTTATGCCTCACAATGCACATGCTAATTAATAAAAACATATAGCATGTATTTTATCTCCACTACACCACACATATATTTACCTATATATGCCACCCTAGCATAATATCCATATATGCTCACAAAACTTCACTTAAGCACATTTTAATCATGCTTTACAAATGCACATATTTTCTATACAAATATAGCATGCATTTAACTCACTTACCACATATAGCACATATATGCCCAATATAACACATTTCCACATATATGCACAAGAGCTAACATATAAGCATACATGCTCTCATTCTCCCACATTCTCATGCATTTGTCACTCACATCATGCATACTAGGAGATACACATCTATTGCACACAAGAGACTCAAGAGAAGAATAAAAACACCTTATCCCATCCCTCTTACATCTCTAAAACATGCAATACTCAACCTTAGCTCTCACCACTTCACCCGAAACCCTAGAATCGACAAGTAGATGAGAAAGAACACCCCTACCTCGAAAATGAAGGCCTTCCAAGCACTTCTCAAATTTCCAGCAATGTCAACTTTGCCAAACCGTAACTTTGATCGGTTCAAAGGGAAGCCCTAGCCGTCCCCTACGTATCTCCCTCCTTCGGCAAGCCTTGAATCCAAGCCGAAGACCTCCAAAATCTAGAGAGAAGGAAGAGAGAAGAAGTGGGAGCAATATAGAGAGAGAAGCAGCCATGAGATATGAAATATCTCTGCAAATTTTGACCATTTAAGGTCCCTAGGTCACGAAAAGACCAAAATACCCCTAGGCCACTTAACGCACCTTCCCGGACTCCTTTTTCGATTCCGAAAACTCCTACGGTCTCGAAATCACTTCCTTAACTCTCTAAACATTTTATCTAAGCCATTCCCAAAAATAATTATTTTTGAGAATTTTCCGGATTTCCGGGCCCACTTAAGTCGCATCCCGGGCCCCGGTTTGACCAAAAAGTCAAACTTCTCTGATTCTCCTGAAAACTTCCCAAAACCTTAAGAACACTTCCCAAACATGTTTTCCAGACTCAAAACATGTTAAACATCACTCAAAATGCATTTATGCCAATTAAAATGCAAAAAAATGCAAAACCGACCAAAATTGGTCACGGTCTCTACAACCTCCCCCCCTTAAGGGAATTTCGTCCCCGAAATTAGAAACATACCTCAAGTAGTGAACAACTCAGGGTATTTTGAGCGGACTTCTTGTTCTCGCTCCCATGTAGCCTCCTCGACTCCGTGATGCCTCCAAAGGACTTTAACCAATGGAATCGTCTTGCCCCGAAGCACTTGCTCCCTAGCATCCAAAACCTGTACCGGTCTCTCCTCATATGACACATCCTCCTCTATCTCAAGATCTGTCCAATCTAACACGTGTGAAGGATCCGGCTCATACTTTCTCAACATCGAAACGTGGAAAGTATTGTGCACACTTGACAATTGCGGTGGCAATGCCAAGCGATATGCGACCTCACCCACACGATCCAATATCTCGAATGGACCGATAAACTGTGGGGCTAGCTTTCCGCTACTCCCAAACCTCATCAAACCCCATCGTGGTGAGACTTTCAAGAAGACATGGTCCCCCACCTCAAATGCCAAAGGCCTCCGCCTTTTGTCAGCATAGCTTTTCTGACGACTCTGAGCCGTAAGCAAACGCTGCCGTATAATCTTAATCTTTTCTGTAGTCTCTCTGACTATATCTGGCCCCAAAGCCACTGTCTCACCAACCTCTGTCCAACAAACTGGTGACCTACAAGGTCTACCGTACAAGGCCTCAAATGGAGCCATCTCAATACTAGCTTGGTAGCTATTATTGTATGCAAACTCCACTAATGGAAGGTGATCCTCCCAACTGCCTCGAAAATCAAGTGCACATGCTCTAAGCATATCCTCCAAAATCTGTATAGTACGCTCCGACTGACCATCTGTCTGGGGATGGAAAGCCGTACTGAAATGGAGGTCCGTATCAAGTGCAGCCTGAAAACTCTGCCAAAATCGTGATGTGAATCTCGGATCTCTATCAGACACAATGGAAACTGGCACTCCGTGCAGTCTCACAATCTGGTCAATATACAACCGACTAAGGGTATCCACATCATCTGTCACTCGAATAGGAAGGAAATGAGCCACCTTGGTCAACCTATCCACAATGACCCAAACTGCATCATGACTCTTCCTTGTCCTAGGTAACCCCGTCACAAAGTCCATAGTAACGTGTTCCCATTTCCACATAGCTACCGGTAAGGGCTGTAACCAACCTGCCGGTCTCTGATGCTCGGCCTTCACTTGTTGACAAGTGAGGCACCTCGCCACAAACCTTGTAACGTCCTTTTTCATGCCCTTCCACCAATACTGTCTACGAAGGTTGTGGTACATTTTGGTACCACCGGGATGTACTGCAAGTCTGGAGCTATGAAACTCCCTCAGGACCTCATCCCTACAAGCCAATAGAACAACCATTCTGCCTCTGAACCTCAGACCTCCGTTTGAATGGATAACCCAATCCTCCACTGCCTCGCTACCTGTAATCTGAGTGCGAATGCTCTCTAACTCTGTGTCATGCCTCTGCTCCTCAACCACCCTACTCACTAGAGTTGGTTGCGCTATGAGTGTGAACAAAGTGGCATGTCCATTACTCTCACTGAAGCACAATCCCATTTCTGAGATGTCTTCCATCATCTTCCATTCACAAATGGCGATGCTAGCCAAAGTACCATGTGATTTCCTGCTCAATGCATCGGCAACCACATTAGCTTTCCCTGGGTGATACTGAAGATCAAAGTTGTAATCTTCCATGTATTCAACCCATCTCCTCTATCTCATATTCAAGTCCTTTTGCGTAAAAAGGTACTTCAAACTCTTATGATTGGAGAAAACCTCAAATTTCTCTCCGTAGAGATAATGCCTCCACGTTTTCAAAGCAAAAATTACCGCCGCCAACTCCAAGTCATGAGTGGGGTAATTCTGCTCGTGGATCTTCAACTGTCGGGAACCATATGCAACAACCTTCTCGGTCTGCATCAATACACATCCCAAACCATCCCGTGAAGCATCACAGTAGATGACATAACCCAAACTGCGCTCGGGAATTGTAGAGACCGTGACCAATTTTGGCCGGTTTATCAGTTTTTCATCATTTTCGCTATAAATGCGTTTTGAATGATGTTATGGATGTTTCGAGAGTGGAAAACATGTTTGGAAGGTTAATTTGACGTTTTTGAAAGTTTTTGGAAGATTTGGAGAAGTTTGACTTTTTGGTCAAACCAGGGCCCGGGATGCGACTTAAGTGGGCCCGGGAATCCAGAAAATTTCCAAAAATAATTATTTTTGAGAATGACTTAGATGAAATGTTTAGAGAGTAGAGGAAGTGATTTTGAGGCCGTAGGAGTTTTCAGAATCGAAAACGGAGCCCGGGAAGGTACGTTAAGTAGCCCGAGGGGCATTTTGGTCTTTTTGCAGCCTAGGGGCTTTAAATATCAGTGGCTGGGATATTTCTGCAGATCTCACGCCTCTTTCTCTCTCTAAATTTCTTCATCTTCATAGCTCTCCCTTCTCTCTACATTTCGGGCCCGTTCGGCTTGGATTCAAGACTCGCCGAAGGAGGGAGATACGTAGGGGACGGCTAGGCCTTCGGTTTGAACCGAACAAAGTGGTGATTCGGCAAGGTAGACTCCGCTGGAAAATTGGTGAAGTGCTTGGAAGGCCTTCATTTTCGAGGTAGGGGTTCTTCTTCTCTTCTAATTGTCGATTCTAGGGTTTCGGGTGAAGAGGAGAGGTGTAGGTTGTGTATTACATGTTTTAGGAGAGTGAGAGGGGTGGAAAGTCAGATTTTCTCCTTCTCTTGAGTCCTATCTTTGCACATTTGGTTTTCCTTGTGTTGGTTTTAACATGTGGGTTAAAGTGTGTGAAATGAAGAAATTGGGTATATAGGTTTTATGTGCTCAATTTGGGGTTTATGTGCAAATGCCTAACCTTGTGTCATATATGTGATTATATGTGAAATATGTGGTGGTTGAATGCATGTTAGTTCCATATGCTAAAATTATGCATTTAGTGTGGCATGAGTAAAGTATGCTAATTTTGAAGTTGTATGCATATGAGAGGTTATATGTATGTGTTTACATATATGTGGTATATGTGGTTTTGTGGAGATGAAATGCATGCTATGTTTCTTTATAACTAGGTAATGCATTGTGAAGCATGAATATTGAGTGCTTGAGTACAATATGTTCGAAATGCATATATGGGACCGTTGTGAGAAAATGGGGAAAAGTGGTCGAATTGCCTAGAGTAGGTTAATACTCGGTGAGGGCGTTGGAGTGGTCTAACTACCTTGGAGGTAGGAGTTCTCGGTGAAAATCTTGTAAGGGTCTCATCACTTGGTAGGACCGATGTTCTCGGTGGTGTAGTCCGAAGATATCTCATCACTTGGTAGGACCGATGTTCTCAGTGGTGCATTCCGAAAATGATCTCATCACCTGGTAGGACCGATGTTCTCGGTGGTGTGTATTAAAATGATCTAATCACCTGGTAGGACCGATGTTCTCGGTGATGCGTGTTAAAACAGTTTCATTACTTGGAAGGACCGATGTTCTCGGTGATGAAAATTCTGAGCTTGGGTGTAAAATAGCCTAGGTTGTGTGGTTGGTCAAGAATCATGCTAGGGTCTCGGGTTGAGTCCGAGAGAGAGACAAGAGTGTGGTTAATGCTTCCATTCTAAATTATGAAGTATGCTATGTGTTTAATGCATTCTTTTATATATGCATTGCTTGCGAATGAACATGGTATATGTTGGATGATACATGTAATGTAGTGGCATGCATTCATGTAGGTCGTGTCGGGTCGGCACTTAGAAGGGTTGGGGAAACCTCTACTGAGCCGCAGTGGTGCTCACCCCTTTATTCTAAACTATTTTACAGATAAGGTGCCAACGATGGATGGGATTGGAATGTCCAAGAAGAGTTCTAGCTATGTTTTGCTATGTTTTGGATATTTGTACATTTGGCTATCCATGCCGGCTTGTGGCATGTGGATTATGTTGGGTTATAATTACATTCATGTTATATGTAACTTGTATGTTCATTTGGACCTTGTATGTATAATAAATGATGTTAGTGTATGGATATATGGTTTGAATGAATGATATGTACCTTTTGGGAAAAGTGTGTGTGTTGGAGATGTATGGTACCATAGGACCATTTTCCTCTTTAGCTATGATTTCTTATATGGTTAATCATGAGCAAATGGAGTATGGAAAGTATGTATGTATGAGTTGTTGAGTGAGGATGGTAAGAAAAATGGATGGAATTGCATTTCAAGTATAAAATGCATGTTATGTGAAATTACTTGATGGCCATTGAGGCATTAGAGTAGCCATTGGGGGGACACATGCCCAAAAATGTCCCTTTTGAGTTCAAGGAGTGAATGGAATTTATGTATATAGTAAGAGAATTGTGTTAGATCCATTTTGATAGGTCATGGACCTTGTTTGGATTTAAATTGAGGAGGATATGCATGTTTTGGTGCAAGGGTGGATAATCTGACCCACAGTCACTAATTTGAGCATAACTTGAGTTGTGATTGGTATTTTTGGATGATTCAAATCGGGTTAGAAACTAGACATGTTAAGGATGACCCATGTCAAATTTCAAGTCAAACGGACTTACGGATTGTGAGATATTAGCATTTGAAGTCAGGTTGAGGAATGCTGTCAAAAACTCAGGCACAGGTATTTTCAGCCTGCTGAAAGTCCACTTTCAGCCAGCTGAAAGTGCACTTTCAGCCTGCTGAAAGTTCACTTTCAGGCGACTGAAAGTGCCAGTTTTGAAAATGCAAGCTCTTTGGAAGTTTCAGGCGACTCAAACTCAATTTTCAGGCGACTGAAAGTCCTGTAACCCTTAAAAATGTGTTTTTTTGTGATTTTTCATGATCTAAGAGTAGAAATTGAATGTCGTGGATGCATAAATCGATGTGTGGCCCATTGGAATGGATAGTGATGAGTATACGCATAGATAATTACTTGCGTATGATTAGCTTCCGCGGTAATCGAGAAATAGGAGGAGGTTCATTGGGATTTAAATGAACAAGTTCACCTCCAATTTTCTAGGAGTCGAGAATTGGGGTGTGACAGGATGGTATCATGGCATGGTACCTTATAGAGGGTAAAAAGGGTCCATTGGGACTAATGGACGGGTTAACCTCTGGTTTCCCGGAGTCGGGGGAACCGGGGCGTTACAGAATGGTATCAGAGCTCAAGGTTAGAATACCTAGGGACGACGGGGAATGAACATATCATGTGTATGGTTGAGAAGGTTGGGTTATGTACCTGATACCAGAATTGTATCAGAGAACTAGGTTGGAAAACCTAGGGACGACGGGTAGTGGTCATACTACGTGTGAAATTGTGAAATGCCTGATACAAAAAGTTGAGCACTAGGTTGGAATACCTAGGGATGAAAGGAAATGGTTAAACCATTTAAGGACTTGAAATGACTTGTTGAGTCATGGAATGTAATTGAGGTACTAGGTTTGGAAACCTAAGAACGAGAAGTAATGATCCAATTATGTGATAGATTGGAGTTGTGAATTGACGTGTGAATTGTCATAGCTATAGGTATGAATACCTAGATGAATGGTGAGAAATGATTGTGAACTCATTTGAGGATGAGGATTGAGGCATTCTAGTGTCTACTAGAGTACTAAGGGAAATCTGGGCCGTGTTATCACGTTTGCTCAGGCAGTGGATGTGCCGGGACCATGCGTGGTCAAGGGTACTTATCTAGTGTTAGCCTGAGGGCTGGGATATTGGATTGTTTAGATGCATTACATCCCACATCATGCATCTTATGTGCTTATTTGATTTAACATGCTATATGTTACGTGTTATGTGAAATATATGATTCATGTGACCATGCATTAACATTGTGTTACATTGTGTGTCACGTGGTCAGTAGTGACATATAGTCACTATTTAGAAATCCTAGATTTCGAGGATTGGTGAACCTAGGTAGAGGTTTGGAGTGTAGTGGATTGTGATGTCGAGGTAGACATGTGAATATAGACTTCAAAAAGACAAGTCTAGAGTTGATGGAAATGGGGTATGAATTACCTTGAAGATTCAAAACCAAGAGTTGGTGGTTTAGAATTTGTGTTGCATTGATTGCACGATTATTGAGGATAGAGTTTAGTCAAATGACTAAGACTATTGGTGATATCGTGATACCGAAATTCTAGACATGGTATGTCTAAGGAGTGACTATTGATATAGTCGAATGTGGACTCAGAAATGACCAAATTCCTAGAGTCGGTGAACATTTGATGATTTTTTTACGTCTGAAAATAAAATGTTGGGATTATGTGAAAGAAAGTGAGAAATTGTATCATTGGTTGGACATGATGGTTAAGTAAAGGATAAGTTGAGAGTCGGTTAGAACCCGGACATGTAGTGTCTGAAGCAAGGATGATTTCTTTCCGTGAGTGGGAAGGGTGGACGCAATGGACGCAGTCCAGGATATACGCCGGGTTGGGTGTATGTGACTGTAGGTGATTGTAGGTGACCCAGAACTCTCATTGGAAGGGGTTGTCTGAGGTGAAGCTTTATATGAAAGGAATTCTCTCTAATTGTCAACTGGTTCCTTGGTGTGAAAGATGAAAATGGGAAATAATTCTCCTCTTGAATAATGAGATTGTGAAACCAGTGGGATGTAAGATCCTGAACTTGGCATTGGATCCTAGCGGGTTGTCGTCTATGAGACTGGGCAGGATTATGTGGCTTGCTGCGGCGAGTACATTGTTATGTGGTTTTGATCGGCGAGTACACTGTCATGTGCCTTGCTGGTCAGTGCGCTTGTGATGTGCACTGGATTGATACGGTTTGTGTTGTGATGATGCCCAGGATATTGGACTAAGCCCGGGGATGGTATGCGAGAGATTGAAAGTCATATTTGATAATGAAAGAATGACTTTGAGTATTGATGATCCCAGATGATAGGGATGTATCACTGTGAGTGATTGGTATGATTAGTCGAAGGTGTGGCCTTAGACTAGTGATAGAGATCGATTGGATAGATCTTGAGGTAGGGACTGTGGACTCAAGGAAGCAAGTGCTTCAGAGGATTGTGAAGGTGAACCGTACATGGGCTTAGGAGTCACTCAGCCATGTCACGGAAGTGGTTATGTTGCCTTAGGGCAGTTGAGACACATTGATTGTGTGAGACGTAAGTGTTGTGAGTTAGGTGTTACAAGTGTAGCGCCTAGGGTATATGAGAAGAGAAAGTGATGATTATTGGTGATAATAATGTCTGGTATGGATTGGTTTTCAAAAGACCATGAGTATTCTAATTTCGAGGACGAAATTCCTTGAAGGAGGGGAGGTTGTAGAGACCGTGACCAATTTTGGCCGGTTTATCAGTTTTTCATCATTTTCGCTATAAATGCGTTTTGAATGATGTTATGGATGTTTCGAGAGTGGAAAACATGTTTGGAAGGTTAATTTGACGTTTTTGAAAGTTTTTGGAAGATTTGGAGAAGTTTGACTTTTTGGTCAAACCAGGGCCCGGGATGCGACTTAAGTGGGCCCGGGAATCCAGAAAATTTCCAAAAATAATTATTTTTGAGAATGACTTAGATGAAATGTTTAGAGAGTAGAGGAAGTGATTTTGAGGCCGTAGGAGTTTTCAGAATCGAAAACGGAGCCCGGGAAGGTACGTTAAGTAGCCCGAGGGGCATTTTGGTCTTTTTGCAGCCTAGGGGCTTTAAATATCAGTGGCTGGGATATTTCTGCAGATCTCACGCCTCTTTCTCTCTCTAAAGTTCTTCATCTTCATAGCTCTCCCTTCTCTCTACATTTCGGGCCCGTTCGGCTTGGATTCAAGACTCGCCGAAGGAGGGAGATACGTAGGGGACGGCTAGGCCTTCGGTTTGAACCGAACAAAGTGGTGATTCGGCAAGGTAGACTCCGCTGGAAAATTGGTGAAGTGCTTGGAAGGCCTTCATTTTCGAGGTAGGGGTTCTTCTTCTCTTCTAATTGTCGATTCTAGGGTTTCGGGTGAAGAGGAGAGGTGTAGGTTGTGTATTACATGTTTTAGGAGAGTGAGAGGGGTGGAAAGTCAGATTTTCTCCTTCTCTTGAGTCCTATCTTTGCACATTTGGTTTTCCTTGTGTTGGTTTTAACATGTGGGTTAAAGTGTGTGAAATGAAGAAATTGGGTATATAGGTTTTATGTGCTCAATTTGGGGTTTATGTGCAAATGCCTAACCTTGTGTCATATATGTGATTATATGTGAAATATGTGGTGGTTGAATGCATGTTAGTTCCATATGCTAAAATTATGCATTTAGTGTGGCATGAGTAAAGTATGCTAATTTTGAAGTTGTATGCATATGAGAGGTTATATGTATGTGTTTACATATATGTGGTATATGTGGTTTTGTGGAGATGAAATGCATGCTATGTTTCTTTATAACTAGGTAATGCATTGTGAAGCATGAATATTGAGTGCTTGAGTACAATATGTTCGAAATGCATATATGGGACCGTTGTGAGAAAATGGGGAAAAGTGGTCGAATTGCCTAGAGTAGGTTAATACTCGGTGAGGGCGTTGGAGTGGTCTAACTACCTTGGAGGTAGGAGTTCTCGGTGAAAATCTTGTAAGGGTCTCATCACTTGGTAGGACCGATGTTCTCGGTGGTGTAGTCCGAAGATATCTCATCACTTGGTAGGACCGATGTTCTCAGTGGTGCATTCCGAAAATGATCTCATCACCTGGTAGGACCGATGTTCTCGGTGGTGTGTATTAAAATGATCTAATCACCTGGTAGGACCGATGTTCTCGGTGATGCGTGTTAAAACAGTTTCATTACTTGGAAGGACCGATGTTCTCGGTGATGAAAATTCTGAGCTTGGGTGTAAAATAGCCTAGGTTGTGTGGTTGGTCAAGAATCATGCTAGGGTCTCGGGTTGAGTCCGAGAGAGAGACAAGAGTGTGGTTAATGCTTCCATTCTAAATTATGAAGTATGCTATGTGTTTAATGCATTCTTTTATATATGCATTGCTTGCGAATGAACATGGTATATGTTGGATGATACATGTAATGTAGTGGCATGCATTCATGTAGGTCGTGTCGGGTCGGCACTTAGAAGGGTTGGGGAAACCTCTACTGAGCCGCAGTGGTGCTCACCCCTTTATTCTAAACTATTTTACAGATAAGGTGCCAACGATGGATGGGATTGGAATGTCCAAGAAGAGTTCTAGCTATGTTTTGCTATGTTTTGGATATTTGTACATTTGGCTATCCATGCCGGCTTGTGGCATGTGGATTATGTTGGGTTATAATTACATTCATGTTATATGTAACTTGTATGTTCATTTGGACCTTGTATGTATAATAAATGATGTTAGTGTATGGATATATGGTTTGAATGAATGATATGTACCTTTTGGGAAAAGTGTGTGTGTTGGAGATGTATGGTACCATAGGACCATTTTCCTCTTTAGCTATGATTTCTTATATGGTTAATCATGAGCAAATGGAGTATGGAAAGTATGTATGTATGAGTTGTTGAGTGAGGATGGTAAGAAAAATGGATGGAATTGCATTTCAAGTATAAAATGCATGTTATGTGAAATTACTTGATGGCCATTGAGGCATTAGAGTAGCCATTGGGGGGACACATGCCCAAAAATGTCCCTTTTGAGTTCAAGGAGTGAATGGAATTTATGTATATAGTAAGAGAATTGTGTTAGATCCATTTTGATAGGTCATGGACCTTGTTTGGATTTAAATTGAGGAGGATATGCATGTTTTGGTGCAAGGGTGGATAATCTGACCCACAGTCACTAATTTGAGCATAACTTGAGTTGTGATTGGTATTTTTGGATGATTCAAATCGGGTTAGAAACTAGACATGTTAAGGATGACCCATGTCAAATTTCAAGTCAAACGGACTTACGGATTGTGAGATATTAGCATTTGAAGTCAGGTTGAGGAATGCTGTCAAAAACTCAGGCACAGGTATTTTCAGCCTGCTGAAAGTCCACTTTCAGCCAGCTGAAAGTGCACTTTCAGCCTGCTGAAAGTTCACTTTCAGGCGACTGAAAGTGCCAGTTTTGAAAATGCAAGCTCTCTGGAAGTTTCAGGCGACTCAAACTCAATTTTCAGGCGACTGAAAGTCCTGTAACCCTTAAAAATGTGTTTTTTTGTGATTTTTCATGATCTAAGAGTAGAAATTGAATGTCGTGGATGCATAAATCGATGTGTGGCCCATTGGAATGGATAGTGATGAGTATACGCATAGATAATTACTTGCGTATGATTAGCTTCCGCGGTAATCGAGAAATAGGAGGAGGTTCATTGGGATTTAAATGAACAAGTTCACCTCCAATTTTCTAGGAGTCGAGAATTGGGGTGTGACAGGATGGTATCATGGCATGGTACCTTATAGAGGGTAAAAAGGGTCCATTGGGACTAATGGACGGGTTAACCTCTGGTTTCCCGGAGTCGGGGGAACCGGGGCGTTACAGGAATAATCAATATTGGAGCACTAGTCAATCTATGCTTCAATTCCATAAAGGAATGCTCGCAAGCCTCGTTCCACTCAAACTTAACTCCTTTACGAGTAAGTTTGGTCATCGGCGCCGCTAACTTCGAAAAGTCTTTCACGAAACGTCGGTAATATCCTGCTGATTCGTGTGTGAGTGTGACTCAAAAAGTATATCAATTAAAAATTACCACACTTCGCAATAGAACGAATTCCTTGTAGAATAGGGCTATCGAAAGGAATGGGTATCGAACCTCAAGGACTGTGGTCTGACTGTGTTGGATATAAGAAATTAATTCTAATTAAATTTAAAAGAAGCAAATTCTGATTTTTAAAACTAAATTAACTAATGAAGCAATTGAACAAAAGCAAGAAAAACTAAGGAGTGTAGAGAATATAAGATAAGTCTAGGGTAATTGATTTCACCACTAACTTCACAATCAATGGTCAATTGAACTAACTATGGGGCATCATATCATGCATAAGTGGTGTCGGTGGCTACAAGCTCACCTCCATCCGTCAAGAAGATAAAATATGATTAAGGCTAAGTCATGGACTATCTTCGATTGGCATGGGCCATCTGCCTAACTACTCTACTCTAGGGTGCAGTATGGTTCATCTTCTCTGGGCATAATCCATCAAAGCTTTTAATGATATATTCAGTGAAAACCATTGTGTAATAATCACTCTCATGATCACAGAAAACAAGAGGGATGAGTTCAATAACAACAATCAAATATCTAAGACAAGATAAGAAATAATTGAAACTGAATTTATAAGACTTTTATTGCTCAATTCTATAATAAGAATCCTCTAAATTACACAATCTATGAATGAATACAAAAATCCCCAATAATTAGAACAATCAAACCAGTGATGTTTAGTTAGGGTTCCATCAAAACCCTGGTGGCTGAACTAGCCGCTCATGATACGCCTTGTTCTCCAATGATTCTCTATTCCAAAAGCTCTTCAAAGATGCTGCCAAGCCTCCTCAATACAGCCCCAATTTGTCACTTTAAATAGCCAAGAGAATACATCAAAGTCCTAATCCAATTAGGAATAAATTAGGGTTTCCCGCAGCACTAATCAGGTGGGTTTTTACTGCTGACTTCGGCCCAACTTTTGACCCACTATAAGTCCGATTCACGGAATTTTTGTGAAATACAAAAGTGTGCAGAATCAAATTTCGTTCAACCCTACGCGAGAATTAAGTCGATTTGAGGCTCAGAAATAAGACTTCTGGTCCGTTTTCCAAAACGGAATTAAGACTGTATTATGCGCAGATTTGGGCTTCAGGCCCGAAACCTTCTTAAGCAGCTGTAATTCTCTTGGACCTCTTTCTTGGGCTGAGTTGAGTTAAAATATGGAGTTCAATGGATCCCTTTGATGTAGGCTTCATCTAACTATCTTGCATGTCATCTTTAAAAGCCCAGAATCACGGTTTTAACTGAAATAAGCATTAAGGCCCTGAAAATACAGAAAACACTAAAACGAAGTAAAATTACAAAATAATCTATCACTAAGAGAATAAAATACATAAGTTAAGAGGCTAGAATGCGTAACATTCAACGCCGATCACACCCCCAAACTTACATATTGCTAGTCCCTTAGCAATAGAATAAAACAAAACTAAAACAAAAGAAACTACTACATACTAACTAAACTACCCAACTCCACTTTCGTGGGAGAAACGATTGCATTTAGCATATGCAACAAGCCTTTAAACCCCTAGGTTTCCCCTAGTGGACGAGTATAGTCTCGTGAGGGTTTCCAGAAATGTTACCCACAAACATTCAAAATTCTGTTTCAACATTAATTCAAGAAGAAGATTACAATACATAGTTACAAACTTGCATTCAAGAATAATTTCAAACTTTCAAATTCCATAATTCAAATCAATGGTCCCCATGCATAATTCACATCAACATATCTCAAAATAATCAACTCTAGTCCCCTCGTGTAAAGTGAACTAGCAGTCATCTCATGTAGCATAACCAAGCTCTGAATATATTAAGGCACATACCCCTTCAACTCACTAGCTCCCCTTATTGAAATCATACTTCCAAACATGAATACATGACTTTTCTATATTTTTTCATCATTCCTTTTTTTTTTTATTGCTTTATTGGTTGTGCAATGTCTTGATTTATTAAGCTTTTTGAAAGATCCATGTAGCAAGCTTTCAGTCAGTGACTCCCAAACCAGATGGCTTTAGGGCACTAGGCTTTAAGATACCCTGAAGACCTAATTACTCGAATCAGTCAGGCTACAAATCAAGACAACCAATGCTCATCTTTTCTCACCCTTTCACTTTTGACGCGAACACTCCGTGCTTCCTGAGGCATAGAGGGCCGGTTACTCATGAAAAGGATCAAATTGATTTGCTTATTCATCACTTTTTTTTTTCACTTCTTTTCTTTCTTTTTTTTCATTGAAGTCAAGTATAACACATCATCGGTACTCATTCTCAAGAGATACTAACTAATATCAAGCATATGTAACTCAATAACTCAAAACCAAAGTTTATACCCCACAAGATTATGCTAGTGTGTTTGTGCATGTAAGAGAACTAAAATCAATCACTCCAAACATGTTATTGCAAACCATGATTAAAACCACTTAATTCAAACCATAGTTTCCAAAAATTTAAATCTACTCAAAAATTGCAAGTTAAGCACCTACATAAGGTATTAATCCCTTGAATAATGTAAAAATATTCTACCTAAAAATAAAAACAAAAGAAAATAAAAAACAAATTAAGAAAATAAAATAAAATAAAATAAAATCCTAATACAAGAAGAATTTCACAAATTTTCCCCATATGCAATAAAGCTCAAAAATAGGCATCGCCTCACCCCCAAACTTAAACTGTACATTGTCCTCAATGTACACCCAATTAAAGCATAGAGAAGAGTAAGAACGATGTTACCATGATCATGGAGTAATGGCGAGAAAATAGAGCACACCAAGTTGTATGAAGGCAATGCAAGCACACCCCCAAACTTGGATGTTACAACCTGTCAAAATAAACCACTATACCCCAAAGACCAAGTGAAATAATATGGGTGAAAATAAATATGAAATAATTTTTTTTTTTTATAACTGAAGAAGAAAGAGAAAAAAAAACAATATGAAAAATAAAATAAAGAAGAAAGAAAGAAAAAAAAATAAAAATACAAAAAAAAATAGTTACCTCCGAAAAAATCAAGGAGAAAGTGGTGTCGAAGCATCTAGGTCATGGCCGGAATGGAGCACCAAAAGCAACTAACTAGCCCATAATCAATGTGCAAGGTCCTCCCCCAAACTTGTAGCACAAAACCTCTCAAAGAAATCCAACCAATTTTTCAAACAAAGTCTACTTCCTTGTGAAGAAGAAACTTGAGAAAATTGATCATTGAATGAGGATGGAGAAAAATAGATTGGAATGGATGATGATGGTGATGAATGATGATGATCAAGTAGTGTTATGAAATATTTTGAGAGTGTATTTTGATGTTGGAGAGGCACAAAGAGTCACCAAAGTGATGTATTTTCAAGTGGGAGCATATAAGTATTGAAGAGGGAGCAAAAGGAGACAAAACAGGTCAGATTGGGCCTTTAGGGGCTGGGGCGATCGATCCCCCTAGGGCTGGGCGATCGATCGCCCAGCTGGTTGGTCTCCCAGCTTGGGAAAAAATGGGGGCGATCGATCCCCCCTTGCTTGGGCGATCGATCCCCCCGGCTGATGCCTGTTTTGCCCTCCATCGCCCAAGGTCGACCGGGACGTGTATTTTTGGAGTCTCCATCGCCCAAGGTCGACCGAGAGCTCATTTTTTCACCCGTCTTGAGTCCAAATACCTCGGTACACCTCTTGGCATCCTCCGGAAGCAACTTATACATCAAAAACTCAAAGAAAAAACATTAAAACGCAACTAGAATTGAAAGAAAACTAAAGAAAAACATAAACTAAAAAAAAAATAAAAATAAAAAAATAAAAATAAAATAAAATAAAAAAATAAAAGAAAACTAAAGAAATCAAAGGATAGAAATACATACAAATCCTACAATTTAACGTCCGTAGGCGACGATCATCGACTTCAATTGAAAGTTCACCCAATGCCACATCTCTTGAGGAGATTTAACTTCGTCCCCCTCATATGATCCTCACCTCCTTGTGTCGAACTCAAAGTAACCGGAATGGTCTCATTGGCTTCAAAAAATACATCTCTTTGCCTTGACGGAAGATATTTCAATTCAACCCGTGGAGGAGACTCTAATGATGGCATCGGAGGAGTGCTAGAAAGAATAGGCAATGGCTCAATCGGAATCCTCCAAGGTGGAGTATTTTTCATGGCCACTACATCAAGTAAATCATTCACCCCCTCAATGGGCTTCTCAACATCATGTGATAGAGCAACCGGATCAACTTCTTCAACATAATCATCAAAGTCATCCATGAAGAAACAATCACTCTCATCTAGAGGATGTTGAATGACATTAAAAGTATTCAATTTCACTTTAGGCTCATGAGAAATTTCCGCATTAGAACTCTTTGTCACCTCTTCTTCATCAAGCTTCTTCTCCCCCACCTTGTTGTCACTTAATTCTCCACTTCTAAGAGTGGTGATGGCTTGAAATTGTTCATGGTGTGGGTTGCTTGAAGAAGAAATATTGTCGAGGACATGAACCCCTCTTGGGTTGGCAACTGGTTGAGTTGGTAGTTTCCCCTCTTCTCTTCTACTCACGGCATTGACAAGTTGTCCAAACTGAGATTCCAGTTTGTCAATCGACTGAGAGTGAGAGTGAACTAGTTGAGCAGTGAATTGAAGTGTTGCTGCAGTGGCTTGCACTGTCTCTACAATAGAGTCAAGCTTCTCAAGTTTTTCTAGGACAATTGTCATCTTGTCCTCAATGGCTGAATACCTCTGTGCCATAGGAACTTGTTCTTGATATAATTGTGAAGGCACATAGTTCTGAGGTTGAAAAGTGGGCTGAATTGCTGCCCCTTGCTCTTGTGGAAGATAAAAAAATTGCCCAAGTGAAGGACAATTATTGACATGGTGCATAGGTCTCGAGCAAAAATCACATGGCTCAAAAATAGAAGGATATGAAGATTGATTAGGAACATGACCAGCCGCCATGAGTTGCACCACTCTCTGTGCCACAACATCCACAATGGTAGACATAGCATCTGTAGAACCAACCTCAAAAATATCTTCTGCCTTCCTTGAATGGGTTGGTCTGCTAGAACGAGATGAAGACACATGTTGTAAAGAATTGTCACTGAGGTTCTCGAACAAAGTCCATGTTTCATCTTCACTTTTTAACATTAAAGTGCCTCCACATGATGCATCCACCATATGTCTGTTACCTTCTGTCAGTCCCTCATAAAAACATTGCACTAACTGCCACTTTGGAACTTGGTGATGAGGACACTTCCTAAGAAGGTCCTTGAATCTCTCCCATGTCTCAAAAAATTGTTCTCCCTCAAATTGAGAGAAACCAGTGATAGCTCGTCTGAACTGATTGGTCTTCCCTATCGGAAAATACTTCTTGAGAAACTCATGTTGCATCTGAGTCCAAGTCGTGATAGAACCAGCCGGTAGAGAGTTGAACCAATACTTTGCTTTGTCTTTCAGAGAGAATGGAAAAAGTCTCATTCTGAAAGCATCTTCAGAGAAGTTGTGAATTTTTGTAATTGAGCACACTTCAATGAAGTCATCCAGATGCTTGTAAGGGTCTTCTTGAGTCAGCCCAAAATAAGATGGCAGCATCTGAATAATGCTGGACTTGATCTCATAATTCTGTGCTGTGACATTGGGCAGTTGAAAACCTGCTGGTGAGGTATATGTCTCAGGAACATAGTAGTCCCTGAGCAATCTCGCTCTTTCTCCATCAGCATTAGGAACAAGGTTGTTATTCCTCTCTTCTGCCATGTCTTCAATTATTTCTTCCTCTTGCCCAATTGTATCAATAGGGATGTTCCTCTGTTGTCTAAGAGTACGTTCAGGTTCCGGATCAAGAGGTATCAAAGGATCAGCTACAGAACGACGACCTTGCATATATTTACCAAGAGCACCTGAAAAGAAAACAAAAACAAAATTAAAAATAAAATATAAAAATTTCCTAAACTAAAAATCCAATTAAAACTAATTCTGTAAAATCCAATCAATCAAATAGATAATCCCCGGCAACGGCGCCAAAAATTGATTCGTGTGTGAGTGTGACTCAAAAAGTATATCAATTAAAAATTACCACACTTCGCAATAGAACGAATTCCTTGTAGAATAGGGCTATCGAAAGGAATGGGTATCGAACCTCAAGGACTGTGGTCTGACTGTGTTGGATATAAGAAATTAATTCTAATTAAATTTAAAAGAAGCAAATTCTGATTTTTAAAACTAAATTAACTAATGAAGCAATTGAACAAAAGCAAGAAAAACTAAGGAGTGTAGAGAATATAAGATAAGTCTAGGGTAATTGATTTCACCACTAACTTCACAATCAATGGTCAATTGAACTAACTATGGGGCATCATATCATGCATAAGTGGTGTCGGTGGCTACAAGCTCACCTCCATCCGTCAAGAAGATAAAATATGATTAAGGCTAAGTCATGGACTATCTTCGATTGGCATGGGCCATCTGCCTAACTACTCTACTCTAGGGTGCAGTATGGTTCATCTTCTCTGGGCATAATCCATCAAAGCTTTTAATGATATATTCAGTGAAAACCATTGTGTAATAATCACTCTCATGATCACAGAAAACAAGAGGGATGAGTTCAATAACAACAATCAAATATCTAAGACAAGATAAGAAATAATTGAAACTGAATTTATAAGACTTTTATTGCTCAATTCTATAATAAGAATCCTCTAAATTACACAATCTATGAATGAATACAAAAATCCCCAATAATTAGAACAATCAAACCAGTGATGTTTAGTTAGGGTTCCATCAAAACCCTGGTGGCTGAACTAGCCGCTCATGATACGCCTTGTTCTCCAATGATTCTCTATTCCAAAAGCTCTTCAAAGATGCTGCCAAGCCTCCTCAATACAGCCCCAATTTGTCACTTTAAATAGCCAAGAGAATACATCAAAGTCCTAATCCAATTAGGAATAAATTAGGGTTTCCCGCAGCACTAATCAGGTGTGTTTTTACTGCTGACTTCGGCCCAACTTTTGACCCACTATAAGTCCGATTCACGGAATTTTTGTGAAATACAAAAGTGTGCAGAATCAAATTTCGTTCAACCCTACGCGAGAATTAAGTCGATTTGAGGCTCAGAAATAAGACTTCTGGTCTGTTTTCCAAAACGGGATTAAGACTGTATTATGCGCAGATTTGGGCTTCAGGCCCGAAACCTTCTTAAGCAGCTGTAATTCTCTTGGAGCTCTTTCTTGGGCTGAGTTGAGTTAAAATATGGAGTTCAATGGATCCCTTTGATGTAGGCTTCATCTAACCATCTTGCATGTCATCTTTAAAAGTCCAGAATCACGGTTTTAACTGAAATAATCATTAAGGCCCTGAAAATACAGAAAACACTAAAACGAAGTAAAATTACAAAATAATCTATCACTAAGAGAATAAAATACATAAGTTAAGAGGCTAGAATGCGTAACATTCAACGCCAATCACCTGCCAATCCCAAGAAGCTACGTATCTCGAATACGTTCTTAGGCCTCTCCCAATCCATTACCGCTTCAATCTTAGAAGGGTCTACCGATACTCCTCCTTCCGACACCACGTGTCCTAGGAACTTCACCTCCGTTAGCCAAAATTCACATTTTTCGAATTTGGCATACAAATGGTGCTCTCTCAATGTCTGTAACACTGTCCTCAAATGGATCTCATGCTCTTCCATAGAAGAAGAATACACAAGAATGTCATCCACGAAGACCACCACAAACCTATCCAAGTACACCCTGAATATCCGGTTCATCAAATCCATGAACGCTGCTGGTGCGTTCGTTAAACCAAACAGCATCACTAGAAACTCATAGTGGCCATATCTAGTCCGAAAAGCTGTCTTCGGAATGTCCTCTTCCCTTACCCTCAACTGGTAATACCCCGACCTCAAGTCGATCTTCGAAAAACAAGTCGAACCCTTAAGCTGATCAAACAAGTCATCTATCCTTGGCAAAGGATACTTATTCTTAATCGTTGCTTGGTTCAACTTACGGTAGTCTATGCATAACCGTAAAGATCCGTCCTTCTTTTTAGCAAAAAGGACCGGAGCTCCCCAAGGCGATGTACTAGGTCGTACAAATCCCTTATCCAACAATTCTTGCAATTGATCTTTCAACTCCATCAACTCTGCCGGTGCCATCCGGTACGGTGCCATAGAGATAGGCGCGGTACCAGGAGTAAGATCAATGCTAAACACAACATCTCTCATCGGAGGTAACTCTGTCAAGTCCTCCGGGAACACATCCACAAACTCTCTAACCACCGGTGGAAATCCTCCACTAGTCACAATCTCATCCTCCTCGGCTAACAAGCTAGCTAGGAAGTATCCAACCCCATCCCTCGCACCGGAACCAAACAGAGACGGAACATAGAAATCATCCCGTTCTCCCACAAAATAAAAGCAATCACCCTCAGGTGTGCACACTGTCACTCTCCTACGGAGACAATCAATCGTGGCTCTAAATGTAGATAGCCAGTCCATACCTAGAATGACATCAAAAGTGGTCATGTCTAGTAACACAAAGTCGAACACTAGTCGACGCCCAGCAACCTCGATCTCGCAAGACCGACACACTCTATCCAGGGTAACCCTACCCCCAAATGGTGTATCAATGGACAATGGTGACTCCAGTGATGACACCCGCAGCCCCAAGGCACAAGGAAATGCAACAGATATGAATGAATGTGATGCACCCGAATCTATCAACACCCTAGCCCACGAGCTAGAAACCAGGAAAATACCTCTGACCACTGACGGTCCCGGTACATCCTCTGCCGGAGAAAGTGTGAACACACGGCCCCCTGACTGCTGACCAGTCCCCTGTAACCCTGACTGCTGACTAGAAGCAGGCGTGGGACCCCTCGCTACCCGCGATCCCTGTACTGACTGTGCTGGCTGCGGTGGCGGTAATGCCCTGAAGCCAGACTGAACTGTAGTCGTCTGCCCAGCTCTCTGCAGAGTCCCTATACCACTCTACATCACCTGCCTCCGTGGGCAGTTAGCTTTCACATGTCCGGGTTGTTTACAAGAGAAACACACCCTTTCCCCCACTATCCCTGTTGGCACTGGTGCCACTGTATGTCCCTGTGGGCACTCCCTGCTGAAATGACCAATCTGATGGCAATTATAGCACACCGCAGAAGATCATGAAGATCCAAAAGGCAAGGCCAATGAAGGTACCGGGCGAGCTTGTTGCTGCCCCTGGAAACCTGTCTTGCCCTCCCTATTCCTCTTCCGTCCTTGACTACCCGAGGATGCCCCCGCATTCTTCGCTTGCTGTTTAGACTCCCATATTCTTTGGGTGTCTCTGTCATCTTCCTCAGCCACTAAGGCTCTGTCAACCACTTCATTGTAGGCCCTTAGACCTAAAATGGATACCCTCTTTCTAATAGAGGTTTTGAGTCCCTTCACGAACCTTTTCACTTTTAGCTCTTCATTAGCTACCATCTCCGGGGCAAAACGAGCCAATGATGTGAATTTGGTCTCGTACCCCATCACATCCAAGTCCCCTTGGACCAAGTCTATGAACTCTTGCCTCATCCGGTCTCTCACCGAAGTCGGAAAGAATTTGTCAAAGAATAAACCCTTAAAGGTTTCCCAGTCCATAGTCTCGGTATTGTGGACATTCCCGATGAATTGCCACCACCGATCAGCTTCTCCTTGTAAGTGAAGCGCCGCTACCCCCACTTTCAAATCCTCATCGATTGCAAGAGCAACCATGAGTTTGTGAGTTTGGTCTATCCAACTCTCAGCCACAAGAGGATCACGCGCGCCATCAAAGGTAGGCGGCTTAAATTTCACATATTCCTTCATTGCTACCATTTGTCGGCTCAAGGCAACCCTAGGTAATGCCTGAACCTCCTCTTCTCTGGCTTCCCTAGACATTCTCCTCATCGTATCAGCCATGTCACGCATAAATTGCATTCCATCAGTTGGCTCTTGAGGAGCATCAGCGCCTATGTCTCGTGCTCTTCTTGGAGGCATTTCATTCTATATGCACAACAAGAAAGATTTTAAGTCCAACGAATTTGCACTTCTCACATATATCCATCATGCTTACATATGCCATCTCAATTTAATCCATAAAAACATGTTATGAAAACGTAAGCATACATAGAGTTCCACATAAGCAATTTATAATCTCAAGCTCAAATCCTTATGTTCCGATCCTTACCCTCAAGTGATCACTAAGTGAAGTCTCACCCTTCGTCCCTAGGTATTCCAACCTAGTGCTCTGATACCATTCTGAAACGCCCCGTTCCCCCGACTCCCGGGAAACCGGAGGTTAAACTGTCTATTTAGCCCAATAGACCCTCATTACCCTCATTCCCCCATGGAAGCTTAACCTGATTCTTGCATATGAATGCACACAAATCCATCTTAACCAACCCCCATGGGCCCTACATCAATTCACACACCTTAGTGAACATTTACACGCCCGCACTTTTGAGAATCACTCACTTTCGAGCCTCAAAACTTTCTGTGTTTGGAATCTGGAACTGAGGCTTATACCATTGGATAGAGAATCCAAAAATACTCAAGTTCAAAAAAAACCACGCTCAATTCCGATCTAGAACGAAGAAATTACGGCGAAATGAAGTTTTGGAAAAAGATGTGAATAGTAAACTCGATTGATCGAGATTAAATCTCGATTAATCGAAATTCAAGCGAGATTTTCACCCTTTCGGGACCCCAGACCTGCAATATCTCGATTGATCGAGATAGGGGTCTCGATTGATCGAAATTCCTCCTACCAGGACTCCAAAAATCACCATAAATCGTCACCCTTTCGATCAATCGAAATGGGAACTTCGATTGATCGAAATAGGCATCTCGATTGATCGAGATTAAATCTCGATTGATCGAAATGCACCTCCTGGGACTTCCAACAGCCCTATACATGATCCAATTGGAACCCAATCAACATTCTATCATCCTAGAACCCCTCAAACATGATTAATAACATAAATGGAAGGTTCTAACATCAATTTCACTCTCAAGATCACATCCATAATTGAATTCATACACCCAAAATGAATCATTTTCTTTCACAAACACCATTCATTCATAAGGGAAACATCATCAAATGAATCAAGTGCCGCCATGGGCATTACATAAATTAAACCGTTGTCTTTTCACACCCAACAAGTTTAAAATCCCATACATACATCCAAATTACATATGTCCAAAGTACAACCACAACTAAAAGGGAAGTCACATGCCACAAGCCGGCATGGATAGCCACAAAAATGCTCAAAACTCAAAAGATAGCAAAACCACCACTAGTGTTCCACTTGGACACTCATGTCCCATCCGTCATCGGCGCTTTATCTGTAAAATATTTAGAATAAAGGGGTGAGCACCACTGCGGCTCAGTAGAGATACCCCAACCCACCTAAGTGCCGACCCGACACGACCTACATGGATGCATGTCACAACTTTTCACATATCATTCAACATATATCATGTTCACTCACAACAATGCATATATACATATAGGGATGCATTAAACACTTATCATGCTTCATAATTCAAATGAAGGCAATAATCATACACTTGTCTCTCTCTCGGACTCAACCCGACATCCCAACATAATTCTTGACCGAATCATGAAACCGAGACACTTTTCCACACCATTCCAATTCCGCCACCGAGTATTTACCTACTCCAAGGTGGATAGACCACCGTCACCGAGTATTTACCTACTCCAAGGTGACTTGGCCCCCTTTCTTGAATTCTCACCGAGTATTTACCTACTCCAAGGTGACTAACCACAATCACCGAGTATTTACCTACTCCAAGGCGATTGGGCAACCTTTTTAAAATCTCCACCGAGTATTTACCTACTCCAAGGTGAGTAAACCACCATCACCGAGTATCTACCTACTCCAAGGTGAAGCAACCACTCCAACGCCCTCTCCGAGTATCGACCTACTCTAGGCAATTCAACCACACTTCCCCGTTTCCTCACAACGGCCCCAATATATGCATTTTTGAACATATAAACTTCAAGCATTTAATTTTATGCCTCACAATGCACATGCTAATTAATAAAAACATATAGCATGCATTTTATCTCCACTACACCACACATATATTTACCTATACATGCCACCCAAGCATAATATCCATATATGCTCACAAAACTTCACTTAAGCACATTTTAATCATGCTTTACAAATGCACATATTTTCTATACAAATATAGCATGCATTTAACTCACTTACCACATATAGCACATATATGCCCAATATAACACATTTCCACATATATGCACAAGAGCTAACATATAAGCATACATGCTCTCATTCTCCCACATTCTCATGCATTTGTCACTCACATCATGCATACTAGGAGATACACATCTATTGCACACAAGAGACTCAAGAGAAGAATAAAAACACCTTATCCCATCCCTCTTACATCTCTAAAACATGCAATACTCAACCTTAGCTCTCACCACTTCACCCGAAACCCTAGAATCGACAAGTAGATGAGAAAGAACACCCCTACCTCGAAAATGAAGGCCTTCCAAGCACTTCTCAAATTTCCAGCAATGTCAACTTTGCCAAACCGTAACTTTGATCGATTCAAAGGGAAGCCCTAGCCGTCCCCTACGTATCTCCCTCCTTCGGCAAGCCTTGAATCCAAGCCGAAGACCTCCAAAATCTAGAGAGAAGGAAGAGAGAAGAAGTGGGAGCAATATAGAGAGAGAAGCAGCAGTGAGATATGAAATATCTCTGCAGATTTTGACCATTTAAGGTCCCTAGGTCACGAAAAGACCAAAATACCCCTAGGCCACTTAACGCACCTTCCCGGACTCCTTTTTCGATTTTGAAAACTCCTACGGTCTCGAAATCACTTCCTTAACTCTCTAAACATTTCATCTAAGCCATTCCCAAAAATAATTATTTTTGAGAATTTTCCGGATTTTCGGGCCCACTTAAGTCGCATCCCGGGCCCCGGTTTGACCAAAAAGTCAAACTTATCCGATTCTCCCGAAAACTTCCCAAAACCTTAAGAACACTTCCCAAACATGTTTCCCACACTCAAAACATGTTAAACATCACTCAAAATGCATTTATGCCAATTAAAATGCAAAAAAATGCAAAATCGGCCAAAATTGGTCACGGTCTCTACACTGATGGAGAAAGAGCTAGATTGCTGAGGGACTACTATGTTCCTGAGACATATACATCACCAGCAGGTTTTCAACTGCCCAATGTCACAGCACAGAATTATGAGATCAAGTCCAGCATTATTCAGATGCTACCATCTTATTTTGGGCTGACTCAAGAAGACCCTTACAAGCATCTGGATGACTTCATTGAAGTGTGCTCAACTACAAAAATTCACAACTTCTCTGAAGTATTTTCCGATAGGGAAGACCAATTAGTTTAGACGTGCTATCACTGGTTCCTTCCAACATGAGGGGGAACAATTTTATGAGACATGGGAAAGATTCAAGGACCTTCTTAGGAAGTGTCCCCATCATCAAGTTCCTAAGTGGCAACTAGTGCAGAGTTTTCATGAAGGGCTGACAGAAGCCAACAGACAGATGGTTGATGCGTCGTGTGGAGGTACTTTTATGTTGAAGAGTGAAGAAGAGGCATGGACCTTATTTGAAAATCTCAGTGACAACTCTCTACAACATGTGTCCTCTACTCGTTCTAGCAGACCTGCCACTACAAGGAAGACTGATGGGATTTTTGAGGTTGGTGCTTCAGAAGCTATGCCAACCGACATTGATTTAATTGCAAAGAAGGTAGTAGCACTTATGGCTGCCAATCAAACTCCTTCTACTTCAAATTCTATATTGCTAGGCCCATGTGAATTTTGCTCTAGTCCTATGCATAATGTGAGCAATTGTCCTTCGATGGGGCAATTTTCTAATATTCAACATGAGCAAGTCCAAGTTACTTTCACTGGACTAATGAATCCTCCACAAGGTAATACTTACAATCCCACATAGAGGAATCACCCTGGTTTTTCTTACAGTAATCAAGGGGCAGCAATGCAACCATCATATCAACCTAGGACTTTTGTGTCTCAACAACAATATCAAACACAAAGTCCTATGGCCCAAAGAATTTCTGCTATTGAAGACAAGCTGACTCTTACCTTGTCTAAATTTGACAAGCTTGATTCGCTTATAGAGACGGTGCAAGCTACTACAGCAACAGTACAATCTACAGTTCAGCTAGTGCACTCGCATTCTCAATCCATTGCCAAACTGGAATCTCAGTTTGGACAGCTTGCTACTTCATTGAGTAGAAGAGAAGAAGGGAAGCTCCCTAGTCAACCAATTGCTAATCCAAGAGGGATGCAAGCTTCCACAAGCAACCCACACCATGAGCAAGTTCAAGCTATTACCACTTTGAGGAGTGGGAAAATAATTGATAATAAGGTGGGTGAGAAGAAAGAAGAAGAAAAAGTGACCACAAGTCCAAGTGCTGAAATTTCTTATGAGCCTAAGGCTCCCTTCCCATAACGTTTCCTTGAAGCATCTAGATTGGGGAAGCAAGGGGACAAGCTGCATGACATGATGGAGGTGTTTTGACAAGTGAAGATTAATTTGCCACTCCTTGATGCCATCAAGCAAATTCCTCCTTATGCTAAATTTTTGAAGGACTTGTGCACTCAAAAAAGGCGTTCTAAAAGTCATGTGCCAAAGAAAGTGATGCTGCCACAACAAGTAAGTTCAATAATCCTCATGAGTGCCCAGATGATTTGTCTCATATCTATACTCCTCTACCTGACGAGTTGTCAGTGGGTAATGTGGTTGCACGATTGTGTGCCAACCAATTTTCTGGGCCAAAAAGGAATGCAGCTTCCAAGTCTTCAATGCCAAATCATTTATGGTTCCTTGACGTTGTTCTACTCAAGAATGTATATCCAATTGGACATAAGACTGAGAGACGTCAAGAGTTCCTCAGAGCCTTATATGATATACATTTTGGGCATTGGCTGTCATTCCCACAGATTGTCTGGGGACAAATGGAGAAGTTCTATTCCAAGGTTGTAGCCAAGGCACTAGACAGTGCAAGTGACTGGGAGTTTCCATTCCCTACTATTATTCACCAGTTGCTTGTGGCACAAGGGTATGCAGTGAGGACGAGCTTGCCTTTCCACGTGATCTTCATTATGGCACGCATGACTAGAATTTGAGCCGATCTCATATGCACCAAAGAGTCATAGCGGCACTTGGTGAGGTATCTCGGTTGGCCCAGGGAGGAGAGCATATAGATATACCACCACCGGTGGAAGATCCTGAGGAGATGGGAGCAGAGGAAGAGGAGGTGCATGCACAGGCTGGTGGCCATGATTATCAGTATTTAGAGGGGCAGATTGCTGGGTTGACAGCCCAGTTTGGCACCCTGCGGACAGAGGTATCCACACAGTTTGGAGCAATGAGGACTGAGATGGCGGATCACTTTCGTGACACTCGCCAAGAGCAACTAAAGATGAGGAGGATGATGCGTGCACTGATGCGCCAAGCAAACTTGGATCCGGATGCTCAGTCACCACCACACCCTTGACAAGAAGGTAACCATCTTTTGTATTTTATTTTATTTTTAGTTTTTTATTTTATTTTATTTTATTATTTTTATTTTTCTTTTTGTAGTTAGATTTTAGTTATAAAAAAAAAATTTGAAAAATGACAAAAAAATATTTTATTTTATTTTATTTTTTTAGAATTTTTCTCTTTCATATTTATTTTCACCCATACTATTTCACTTGATCTTTGGGGTATAGTGGTTTGTTTTGACAGGTTGTAACATCCAAGTTTGGGGGTGTGCTTGCATTGCCTTCATGCTAGTGGTGTGCTCTATTTTCTTGCCACTCGTTCTCTAGATTTTTGGTAACATCGTTCTTACTCTTCTCTTTGCTTTGATTGATAGTACATTGAGGACAATGTACAGTTTAAGTTTGGGGGTGAGGCGATGCCTATTTTTGTGCGTTATTGCATATGGGGGAAATTTGTATGAAATTCTTTTTGTATTAGGATTTTATTTTATTTTATTTTCTTAGTTTGTTTATTTTATTTTGTTTTATTTTGTTTTGTTTTTAGATAGAATGTTTTGACATTATTCAAGGGATTAATACCTTATGTAGGTGCTTAACTTGCAATTTTTTAGTATGTTTTAAATTTTTGGAAACTATGGTTTAAATTATGTGGTTTTAATCATGGTTTGCAATAACATATTTTGAAGTGATTGATTTTAGTTTCCTTACATGCACAGACACACTAGCATAATCTTATGGGGTATAAACTTTGGTTTTGAGTTATTGAGTTACATATGCTTGATATTAATTAGTATCTCTTGAGAATGAGTACCGATAATATGTTTTACTTGACTTCAATGAAAAAAAAAAGAAAAAGAGAAAAAAAAATGATGAATAAGCAAATCAATTTGATCCTTTTCATGAGTAACCGGGCCTCTATGCCTTACGAAGCACGGAGTGTTCGCGTCAAAAGTGAAAGGGTGAGAAAAGATGAGCATTGGTTGTCTTGATTTGTAGCCTGACTGATTCGAGTAATTAGGTCTTCGGGGTATCTTAAAGCCTAGTGCCCTAAAGCCGTCTGGTTTGGGAGTCACTGACTGAAAGCTTGCTACATGGATCTTTCAGAAAGCTTAATAGATCAAGACATTGCACAACCAATAAAGCAATGAAAAAAAAGGAATGATGAAAAAAAATGAAAAGTCATGTATTCATATATGGAAGTATGATTTCAATAAGGGGAGTTAGTGAGTTGATGGGGTATGTGCCTTAATATATTCAGAGCTTGGTTATGTTACATGAGATGATTGCTAGTTCACTTTACACGAGGGGACTAGAGTTGATTATTTTGAGATATGTTGATGTGAATTATGTGTGGGGACCATTGATTTGAATTATAGAATTTGAAAGTTGAAATTATTCTTGAATGCAAGTTTGTAACTATATATTGTAATCTTTTTCTTGAATTAATGTTGAAACAGAATTTTGAATGTTTGTGGGTAACATTTCTAGAAACTCTCACGAGACTATACTCATCCACTAGGGGAAACCTATGGGTTTAAAGGCTTGTTGCATATGCTAAATGCAATCGTTTCTCCCACGAAAGTGGAGTTGGGTAGTTTAGTTAGTATTTGTTAGTTTCTTTGTTTTAGTTTTGTTTTATTCTATTGCTAAGGGACTAGCAATATGTAAGTTTGGGGGTGTGATAGGCGTTGAATGTTGCGCATTCTAGCCTCTTAACTTATGTATTTTATTCTCTTAGTGATAGATTATTTTGTTATTTTACTTTGTTTTAGTGTTTTCTGTATTTTCAGGGCCTTAATGATTATTTCAGTTAAAACCAAGCTTTTGGGCTTTTAAAGAAGACATACAAGATGGTGAGATGAAGCCTACATCAAGGAGATTCACTCAACCTTAAGAAGGTTTCGGGCCTGAAGCCCAAATCTGCGCATAATACAATCTTATTCCTGTTTTGAAAAATGGATCAGAAGTCTTATTTTCGAGCCACAAATCGACATTATTTTCATGACGGGTTGAACGAAATTTGATTCTGCACAGTTTTGTATTTCACGAAAATTCCGTAAATCGGACTTCTAGTAGGTCAAAAGTTGGGCCGAAGTCAGTAGGAAAAACCTACCTGATTATTGCTGCGGGAAACCCTAATTTATTCCTAATTGGATTAGGACTTTGGTGTATTCTCTTGGGGAATAAAGTGAAGACTTGGAGGCTGAATTGGGGGAGATTTTAACAGAGAAAGATTAGAGAGATTGGAGAGTCTAAGAGGGCTGAGAAGAGAACAGAAACATATTTGCAGAACCATTGGAGAACGAAGTCATACGCATAATTCATGAAGATGATGCCTTCTTCCTCAACAGTTGAAGCTTCTTCTTCTACCATGAGCGACTAGTTCATCCACTAGGGTTTTGATGTAGCCCTAACAAAGCATCAATGATTTGATTGTTTTAATTATTGGGGACCTTTATATACATGCATCGATTGTGTAATTCAGAGGATTCTTATTATAGAATTGAGCAATAAAAGTCTTGTAAATTCAGTTTCAATGATTTCTTATCTTGTCTTAGATACTTAGTTGTTGTTATTGAACTCAATCTCTCTTGTTTTCTGTGATCATGAGAGAGATTATTACACAATGGTAATCACTGAATATATTGTTAAGAGCTTTGATGGATTATGCCTAGAGAAGATGAACCATACTGCACCCTAGATTAGAGTAGTTAGGCAGATGGCCCATGCCAATCGAAGATAGTCCATGGCTTAGCCTTAATCATATGTTATCTTCTTGACGGATGAAGGTGAGCTTGTAGCCACCGACACCACTTATGCATGATGTAATTCCCTATAGTTGATTCAATTGACCATTGATTGTGGAGTTAGTGGTGAAGTCAAACACCCTAGATTTCTCTCATATTATCTTCACTATCTTGTTTACTTTGATTTATTTTATTTTACTTTTTAATTAATTTAGTTTAAAAATCAGAATTCTTTTCTTATAAATTTAATTAGAATTAATTCCGTATTCTAACTCATCAGACCATAATCCCTGAGGTACGATACCCCTTTCGATAGCCCTATTCTGCAAGGAATTCGTTCTATTGTGAAGTGTGAAAAATTTTAATTGGTATACTTTTTGAGTCACACTCACACACGAATCAATCATAAGCATTATCAAGTCAAGCATTTTGCATACGTTCTTTAAAACCATACATTTTAATTTGAATTCACATACTTTAATAAACACAAACTCATGCCTTCACATAGCTTCATCTCAAGGATTTCATACTTGTTCACATGTCTCAATACTATCATATAGAGCACATATACATATCAAATTTAGCATGCAATTAACACAAGAGCAACTAGAAAGTTAAAGCCCAAATCTCAACTCTACTATGCATGCTAACCCACCAAGGAAACCACATAATTCTTATAGAATTGACGTTAGGGAGGAAAGAATACCCCTACCTCAAATCCAAGCTTGGTTGTTGAAGACCCAATTTCCACCAAGCTTTAAATTCCTCCAATGGTAACTTTCCACTGATCAAATTGAAGAGGAGAGTGAGGGGAGCAACTTTAATTCTTGGCTCCACCCCCAAATCCCACTTCTAGACTCTCAAATTGAAGAGAGAAGGAGAGAAGAGGAGCTTTGTAAAGAGAGAAAGTGAGAGCCGCCCAAGAGAGTGAGAGAGTGCCCTGAAAATCTAATTTTTTCCCTCTTTTGCTATATATATATATATATATATATCTATATAATACATATATTTGGTCATTTGCAACTAAACCCTCTATCTATCCCTTATTTGTTCTGTTATGGGCCATTTGCACTTATTCGCAAACTAGCCTTTCCTCTCTTTTCAAAATTTCACTCATGCCCTTAAAGTTACATCCACACCCCTACGCCATTTTCAAGTGTTCGTAGTTACCTCCCGATTTACCCGGATCCATTCCGATCCCACACCCGGAACAAAAAACATAAAAAGGATTATTTAAATCTACCAAGCACGTCATTAAGTGACTAATTATGCTTAAAAGTCACCAACCCGTAATTATAATTCGAAAAAAATTTCGGGTCATCACAACCTCTCCACCTTCAAGGAATTTCATCCTAAAAATTAGCATAGTCAAGGCCTTTCCAAAATCAATCCATACCAGACATTATTCTTACCAATAATCATCACTTTCTCCTTCCATATACCTTTGGCGCTACACCTGCAACACCTAACTCACAACACTCAAGTCTGGTACAATTAGTGCATCTCAACTACTCTGAAGCAATATGACTACTTCTGTGACATGATTGGGAAATCCTGAACCCCATGTACGACTCACTTCCACAATCCTCTGAAGCACTTGCTTCTAGAGTCCACAGCCTCTACCTCAAGACCTATCCAGTCCACTTCTATCTATAGTCTAAGGCAATATCCTCGACTAATCATATCCATCACTCACTGTGATATTTCCCTATAATCTGGGATCATCAATACTCTGTATCGTTCCTTCATTGTCAAACATGACTCTCAATCTGGCATATCATTCTCAGGCTTAGTCTAATATCCTGGGCATCATCATAGCATAAATCACATTAATCCAGTGCACATCACAAGTGCACTCACCAGCAAGGCACATGACAGTGTACTCGCCAATACAAACCACATAAGTGGTGTACTTGCCGCAGCAAGCCACATAATCCTACCCAGTCTCATAGACTACAACCCATCGAAATCCAATGTCAAGTCCAGGATCTTACATCCCACTGATTTCACAATCTCATTACTCAAGAGGAGAACTATTTTCCATTTTCATCCTTTACACCAATGAACCAGTTGACAGTTAGAGAGAATTCCTTACATATTAGCACTTCGCTTTAGACAACCCTTACCAATGAAAGTTTGAGGTCACCTACAGTAGCCATACAGTAGCCACAAGCCACTGCATCTACACGTCCACTGCGTCCACCTCTTCCCTTTCACGACAAGAAACTATCCTCACTTCAGATACCATATGTCAGAATCCTCGTCTACTATTAACTCATCCTTCTCTTAACATCATATCCACACTATGATCTAACTATATCAATCATGCACATATCACAGTACACCACTAATGTCAAAGCACATAAGGAGTGCACTTGTCAAAACAAATCATCCAGTCCTGTCCATCTTTGTGGACTACTATCCATTGGCATTTAGTGCCAAGCTTAGGGTTTTACGTGCCCTTAACTCCCCAATCTCATCCCATCCTTTCACTCCAAGGAATTAGCTAACAGTTAAAAAGAATACCTTTCATATAGAGCTTCACCTCAGACAACCCCTTCCAATGAGAGTTCAGTGTCACCTATAGTCACATACACCAACCCGGCGTATATCCTGGACTGCGTCCATTGCGTCCACCCTTCCCTCTCACAGAAAATAAATCATCCTTGCTTCAGACACTACATGTCAGGGTTCTGATAGGCGTTGAATGTTACGCATTCTAGCTTCTTAATTTATATATTTTATTCTCTTAGTGATAGATTATTTTGTGATTTTACTTCGTTTTAGTATTTTCTGTATTTTCAGGACCTTAATGATTATTTCAGTTAAAACCGTGATTTTGGGCTTTTAAAGATGACATCCAAGATGGTTAAATGAAGCCTACATCAATGAGATTCATTCCACCATTTATTTCAACTCAAATCAGCCCAAGAAAGAGGTCCAAGAGAATTACAACTGCTTAAGAAGGTTTCGGGCCTGAAGCCCAAATCTGCGCATAATACAGTCTTAATCCCGTTTTGGAAAACGGACCAGAAGTCTTATTTCCGAGCTTCAAATCGACATAATTCTCGAGTAAGGTTGAACGAAATTTGATTCTGCACACTTTTGTATTTCACGGAAATTCCGTAAATCGGACTTCTAGTGGGTCAAAAGTTGGGCCGAAGTCAGCAGGAAAAACCCACCTAATTAGTGCTGCGGGAAAACCTAATTTATTCCTAATTGGATTAGGACTTTGATGTATTCTCTTGGCTATTTAAAGTGACAAATTGGGCCTGTATTGAGGAGGCTTGGCAGCAGCTTTGAAGAGCTTTTGGAATAGAGAATCATTGGAGAACAAGACGTATCATGAGCGGCTAGTTCAGCCACCAGGGTTCTGATGGAGCCCTAACTAAACATCACTGGTTTGATTGTTCTAATTATTGGGGATTTTTGTATTCATTCATAGATTGTATAATTTAGAGGATTCTTCTTATAGAATTGAGCAATAAAAGTCTTATAAATTCAGTTTCAATGATTTCTTATCTTGTCTTAGATACTTGATTGTTGTTATTAAACTCGTCCCTCTTATTTTCTGTGATTATGAGAGTGATTATTACACAATGGTTTTCACTGAATATATCTTTAAAAGCTTTGATGGATTATGCCTAGAGAAGATGAACCACATTGCACCTTAGATTAGAGTAGTTAGACAGATGGCCCATGCCAATCGAAGATAGTCCATGACTTAGCCTTAATCATATGTTATCTTCTTGACGGATGGAGATGAGCTTGTAGTCACCGACACCACTTATGCATGATATGATGGCCCATAGTTAGTTCAATTGACCATTGATTGTGAAGTTAGTGGTGAAATCAATTACCCTAGACTTATCTTATATTCTCTACACTCCTTAGTTTTTCTTGGTTTTGTTCAATTGCTTCATTAGTTAATTTAGTTATAAAAATCAGAATTCTTTTCTCTTAAATTTAATTAGAATTAATTCCTTATATCCAACTCAGTCAGACCACAGTCCTTGAGGTTCGACATCCCTTCCTTTCGATAGCCCTATTCTGCAAGGAATTCGTTCTATTGCGAAGTGTGGTAATTTTTAATTGGTATACTTTTTGAGTCACACTCACACACGAATCAATTTTTGGCGCCGTTGCCGGGGACTGTCTATTTGATTGTTTGGACTTTTAGAATTAGTTCTAATTAGATTTTTAGTTTAGGAAATTTTATTTATTTATTTTATTTTATTAATTTTTTTTTGTTTTCTTTTCAGTTACTAATTAGTTTTATTTTGTTTTTATTTTTTATTTTTTATTTTTATTTTTTTTATTTTCTACTAACCTAATTTTTTTATTTTTTTTTTATTTTTTTCTTTTCTTTTCTTTTCTTTTCCGGTACTTCAATCACCATACCATTGAGCAAGAGGAAGAGATTACTGATATCATGGATGGTGTGTGTGGGAATAATGAGGACAACAATATTGTGCCTAATGCTGTTGTGGAGAGGGCGAGATTGCTCAGAGATTATTATGTCCCAGAGACATATAATTCGCCAGCTAAATTCCAATTGCCTAATGTCACTGCACAGAACTATGAGATCAAGCCCAGTATCATTCATACGTTGCCATCCTATTTTGGGTTGACTCATGAGGATCCGTACAAGCACTTGGATGAATTTTTAGAAGTTTGCTCATTAACAAAAATTCATAACTTCTCAGAAGATGCTTTTCGGATGCGACTCTTTCCATTCTCTTTGAAGGAGAAGGCCAAGTATTGGTTCAGACCGGTGTGTTCTATCACTACATGGACTCAAATGCAAAATGAGTTTTTTAAGAAATATTTTCCGATAGGGAGGACCAATCAATTCAGACGAGCTATCACTGATTTCTCTCAATTTGAGGGAGAACAATTTTATGAGACATGGGAAAGATTCAAGGACCTTCTTAGGAAGTGTCCTCATCATCAAGTTCCAATGTGGCAGTTAGTGCAATGTTTTTAGGAGGGACTGACAGAAAGTAACAGACAGATGGTGGATGCATCAAGTGGGGGTACTTTAATGTTAAAAAGTGAAGATGAAGCATGGACTTTGTTCGAGAATCTCAGTGACAATTCTTTGCAATATGTGTCTTCATCTCGTTCGAGTAGACCATTGAATACAAGGAGGACAGATGATATTTTTAAGTTTGGTTCTGCAGATGCTATGTCTACCATTGTGGATGCTGTGTCACAGAGAGTGGTGCAACTCATGGCGGCTGGTCAAGTTCCTAATCAATCTTCATATTCTCTTATATTTGAGCCATGTGCTTTTTGCTCGAGTCCTATGCATCATGTGAATAATTGCCCTTCACTTGGGCAATTTGTTAATCTTCCACAAGAGCAAGGGACAACAATTCAGCCCAATTTTCAACCTCAGAACTATGTGCCTTCACAATTATATCAAGAACAAGTTCCTATGGCACAAAGAATTTCTGTTATTGAGGACAAGATGACAATTGTCCTAGCAAAATTTGAGAAGCTTGACTCTATTGTAGAGACAGTGCAAGCTACTGCAGCAACACTTCAATCCACAACTCAACTGGTTCATTCTCATTCTCATTCGATTGCCAAACTGGAATATCAGTTTGGACAACTTGTCAATGCCGTGAGTAAAAGAGAAGAGGGGAAGCTACTAAGTCAACCAGTTGCCAACCCAAGAGAGGTTCATGTTCTCAACAATATTTCTTCTTTGAGCAACCCACACCATGAACAATTTCAAGCCATCACCACTCTTAGAAGTGGAGAAATAAGTGACAACAAGGTGGGGGAGAAGAAGCTTGATGAAGAAGAGGTGCCAAAGAGTCCAAATGTTAAAATTTCTCATGAGCCTAAGTCCGTTGAGGGGGTGAATAATTTACTTGATGTAGTGGCCATGAAAAATACTCCACCTTGGAGGATTTCGATTGAGCTATTGCCTATTCTTTCTAGCACTCCTCCGATGCCATCATTAGAGTCTCCGCCATGGGTAAAATTGAAACATCTTCCGTCAATGGAGAGAGATGTGTTTTTCAAAGCCAATGACACCATTCCAATTTCTTTGGGTTTGGTACAAGGAAGTGAGGATCATATAGGAGCGGTGAAGTTAAATCTCCTCAAGAGATGTGGCATTGGGTGAACCTTGAATTGAAGTTGATGATCGTCGCCTACGGACGTTAAATTGTAGGATTTGTATGTATTTCTATCCTTTAATTTCTTTAGTTTTCTTTTATTTATTTTTTTATTTATTTTTATTATTTTTAGTTTATGTTTTTTTTTATTTTTCTTCCATTATTAGGTGTGTTTTAATGTGTTTTCTTTGAGTTTTTGATGTATAAGTTGCTTCCGGGAGATGTCAAGAGGTGTACCGAGGTATTTGGACTCAAAATAGGTGAAAAGAAGAGGTCTCGGTCGACCTTGGGCGACGGACCCTCCAAAAATTGCACTCTCGGTCGACCTTGGGCGATAGATGCCCAAGGAGCATCAGCTGGGGCGATCGATCGCCCAGCCCAAGGGGGATCGATCGCCCCTTGAATTTTTTGGGATCACCATACAGCAGCATGGGCGATCGATCACCCATGCCTAGGGGGATCGATCGCCCAGCCTAGGAAGCCCCAGCTGATCCGTTTTGCTTCAATTTCAAAGCCTTCTACTTGCCCCCCACTCAGATTTACATGTTTTGATGCATTTTGTGCCTCTCCTACATCAATATACACTCTAAAATCTTTCATTTTTATTTTCATACACCTACTTGATCATCATCATTCATCACCATCATCATCAATTACAACTTTTTATTCTCCTTCATCATTAAAATTTCAACTTTTTCATATTTCCTTCTTCACAAGAGGTGTGCATTCATCGTGTAAGTGAGCAGATTTCTTTGAGAGGTTTTGTGCTACAAGTTTGGGGGAGGATATTACACATTAACTGTGGGCTAGTTGGTTGATTTTGGTGCTCCATTCTGGCCATGACTTAGATGCTTCGGCACCACCTTCTCCTTGATTTTTTTGGAGGTAACTATTTTTTTTGTATTTTTATTTTTTTCTTTTCTTCTTTATTTTATTTTTCATATTGTTTTTTTCTTTCTTTCTTTCTTCAGTTTAAAAAAAAAAAAAAAAAGAAAACAAATTTATTTCATATTTACTTTCACCCATACTATTCACTTAATCTTTGGGGTATAGTGGTTTATTTTGACAGGTTGTTGCATTCAAGTTTGGGGGTGTGCTTGCATTGCCTTCATGCTATTGGTCTACTATATTTTTTCGCCACTACTCCATGATCATGGTAACATCGTTCTTACTCTTCTCTATGCTTTTATTGGGTGTACATTGAGGACAATGTACAGTTTAAGTTTGGGGGTGAGGCGATGCCTATTTATGTGCTTATTGTATATGGGGAAAAATTTGTGAAATTCTTCTTGTATTAGGATTTTATTTTATTTTATTTTCTTAGTTTGTTTATTTTATTTTATTTTGTTTTATTTTTTTAGATAGAATGTTTTAACATCATTTAAGGGATTAATACCTTATGTAGGTGCATAACTTGCAATTTTTGAGTATGTTTTAATTTTTTGGAAACTGTGGTTTAAATTATGTGGTTTTAATCATGATTTTGCAATAATATGCTTTGGAGTAATTAGTTTTAGTTTCCTTACATGCACAAACACATTAGCATAGTCTTATGGGGTATAAACTTTGGTTTTGAGTTATTGAGTTACATATGCTTGACATTAATTAGTATCTCTTGAGAATGAGTACCGATGATATGTTTACTTGACTTCAATGAAAAAAAAAAGAAAAAAAAAGAAGAAAAAAAAGAGAAAGAAAAAAATGTGATGAATAAGCAAATCAATTTGATCCTTTTCATGAGTAACCGGGCCTCTATGCCTCAGGAAGCACGGAGTGTTCGCGTCAAAAGTGAAAGGGTGAGAAAAGATGAGCATTGGTTGTCTTGATTTGTAGCCTGATTGATTCGAGTAATTAGGTCTTCGGGGTGTCTTAAAGCCTAGTGCCTTAAAGCCATCTGGTTTGGGAGTCACTGACTGAAAGCTTGCTACATGGATCTTTCAGAAAGCTTAATAAATCAAGACATTGCACAACCAATAAAGCAATGAAAAAAAAGGGAATGATGAAAAAAAATGAAAAAGTCATGTATACATGTTGGGAAGTATGAGTTCAATAAGGGGAGCTAGTGAGTTGAAGGGGTATGTGCCTTAATATATTCAGAGCTGGGTTATGCTACATGAGATGACTGCTAGTTCACTTTACACGAGGGAGCTAGAGTTGATTATTTCGAGATATGTTAATGTGAATTATGTGTGGGGACCATTGCTTTGAATTATAGAATTTGAAAGTTTAAAATTATTCTTGAATGCAAGTTTGTAACTATATATTGTAATCTTCTTCTTGAATTAATGTTGAAACAGAATTTTGAATGTTTGTGGGTAACATTTCTGGAAACCCTCACGAGACTATACTCGTCCACTAGGGGGAACCTAGGGGTTTAAAGGCTTGTTGCATATGCTAAATGCAATCGTTTCTCCCACGAAAGTGGAGTTAGGTAATTTAGTTAGTATTTAGTAATTTCCTTTGTTTTAGTTTTGTTTTATTCTATTGCTAAGGGACTAGCAATATGTAAGTTTGGGGGTGTGATAGGCGTTGAATGTTACGCATTCTAGGCTCTTAATTTATATATTTTATTCTCTTAGTGATAGATTATTTTGTGATTTTACTTCGTTTTAGTGTTTTCTGTATTTTCAGGACCTTAATGATTATTTCAGTTAAAACCGTGATTTTGGGCTTTTAAAGATGATATCCAAGATGGTTAAATGAAGCCTACATCAATAAGATCCACTCCACCATTTATTTCAACTCAAATCAGCCCAAGAAAGAGGTCCAAGAGAATTACAACTGCTTAAGAAGGTTTCGGGCCTGAAGCCCAAATCTGCGCATAATACAGTCTTAATCCCGTTTTGGAAAACGGACTAGAAGTCTTATTTCTGAGCTTCAAATCGACATAATTCTAGAGTAAGGTTGAACGAAATTTGATTCTGCACACTTTTGTATTTCACGGAAATTCCGTAAATCGGACTTCTAGTGGGTCAAAAATTGGGCCGAAGTCAGCAGGAAAAACCCACCTAATTAGTGCTGCGGGAAAACCTAATTTATTCCTAATTGGATTAGGACTTTGATGTATTCTCTTGGCTATTTAAAGTGACAAATTGGGCCTGTATTGAGGAGGCTTGGCAGCAGCTTTGAAGAGCTTTTGGAATAGAGAATCATTGGAGAACAAGACGTATCATGAGCGGCTAGTTCAGCCACCAGGGTTCTGATGGAGCCCTAACTAAACATCACTGGTTTGATTGTTCTAATTATTGGGGATTTTTGTATTCATTCATAGATTGTATAATTTAGAGGATTATTCTTATAGAATTGAGCAATAAAAGTCTTATGAATTCAGTTTCAATGATTTCTTATCTTGTCTTAGATACTTGATTGTTGTTATTAAACTCGTCCCTCTTGTTTTCTGTGATCACGAGAGTGATTATTACACAATGGTTTTCACTGAATATATCTTTAAAAGCTTTGATGGATTATGCCTAGAGAAGATGAACCATACTGCACCTTAGATTAGAGTAGTTAGGCAGATGGCCTATGCCAATCGAAGATAGTCCATGACTTAGCCTTAATCATATGTTATCTTCTTGACGGATGGAGGTGAGCTTGTAGCCACCGACACCACTTATGCATGATATGATGGCCCATAGTTAGTTCAATTGACCATTGATTGTGAAGTTAGTGGTGAAATCAATTACCCTAGACTTATCTTATATTCTCTACACTCCTTAGTTTTTCTTGGTTTTGTTCAATTGCTTCATTAGTTAATTTAGTTATAAAAATCAAAATTCTTTTCTCTTAAATTTAATTAGAATTAATTCCTTATATCCAACTCAGTCAGACCACAGTCCTTGAGGTTCGACATCCCTTCCTTTCGATAGCCCTATTCTGCAAGGAATTCGTTCTATTGCGAAGTGTGGTAATTTTTAATTGGTATACTTTTTGAGTCACACTCACACACGAATCAGGTTCTAACTGACTATCAACTTATCCTTTACTTAACCATCATATTCCACCTATGATACAACTTCTCAATTCTTTTCACATAGTCCCAACATCTTATTTTCAAACGTAAAGATCATTATGTCTTTCACCGACTCAAGAAATTTGGTTATTTCTGAGTCTACATCCGACTATCTCAATAACCACCTCTTAGACATACCTTGCCTAGAGTCCCGGTATCATAATACCACCAATTATCTTAGTCTTTTGACTAAATCCCATCCTCAATAATCGTCCAATCAATGCAATGCAAATTATAAATCACCAACTCTTGGTTTTGAATCTTCAAGGTAATTCATACCCCATTTTCATCAACTCTAGACTTGTGTTCTCAAAGTCTATCTTTGCGTGTCTATTTCGACATCACAATCCACTAAACTCCAAACCTCCACCTAAGTTTTGTCAATACTCAGAGTCTAGGATTTCTAAACAGTGACTACATGTCACAATTGACTACATGATGCATAATGCAACACTAATGCTAATGCACAATCACATGAGTCATATATTTCACATAACACATAACACATAGCATGTTAAATCAAATAAGCACATAGGATGCATGATATGGCATGTAATGTATCTTAACAACTCAATATCCCAACCCTCAGGCTAACACTATATAAGTACTCTTGACCACGTATGGTCCCGACACATCTTCTACCTGAGCAAACGTGATAACACGGCCCAGATTTTCCTAGTATACTGACACATACTAGAATTGAATATCTAGAGTGGTTTATACCAACCTACTCTCATCCATTGTACTCATTGGTAAACACCTACCAATCTATCCACATATCATAAGCCCCTGAGTATCTGTAAGGACTCAAACACTTGCAACATTCCTTGTGGTATCTATTTGTTACTCACTCAACAAGATTGAATCATCAACTCAAAATCTAAACTCAACCAACTTTGGGAGTATTACCAAATTGAAATCGATTTCTCACATCAACACTTTGATCTTTCCTCATGATTACTCAAACCGAGTTAATCATTCCACTATTGTCCATAGGTAATCAAACCTATCATCTAGACAACTGTCAACCATTGCCCATCTCCAAACTATGCGTTGGTTTGGCCATTCCTCTACGTCCTTAGGTATTCGAACCTATGACTTTGATACCCTAGATTTTTCAAACCTAGTGCTTTACTAGCAATCTATAAATTCTCAAATCCTCAACCCTTACCCTAATATGATTTTTGACCACTCATGTAACTGAGATACTTCCCACATAATTCCAACACCGCCACCGAGTCATCATATACTCCAAGGTGGTAAGGTAGTTTATCACCAAGTCATTACATACTCCAAGGTGATTGGATAGTTTATCACCGAGTCATCACATACTCCAAGGTGATTAAATGGGTCATCACCGAGTCATCACATACTCCAAGGTGATTAAATAGATCATCACCGAGTCATCACATACTTCAAGGTGATTAAATAGATCATCACTGAGTCATCACATACTCCAAGGTGATTTAATATGTTATCACCGAGTCATCACATACTCCAAGGTGATTAAATGGATCATCACCGAGTCATCACATACTCTAAGGTGATTTAATGTGTTATCACCGAGTCATCACATACTCCAAGGTGATTAGGCTACTCTCTCACATTTCCCCATTTTTCTCACAACGGCCACATACATGTTTTCTAGACATATATGAATCAAGCACCTAAGAGTCGTGCTACACAATGCATAAACTAGTTATAAAGGAACATAGCATACATTTCATCTCCACCAAGCCACACATATATTCACCTATACAGGTAAAAAAACTAGCATACAATTAGCATATGCTCATAAACCTCACTTAAGCACATTTTAGTCATTCTTCACCAATGACACATTTTCTATAAATAGGTATAATGCATTTAACTCACATAAACCCACATATAATCATGTATATGTCAAATCATGTATATAAATCACATATGCACATATACTAGCATAAATATCATCATGTTTCACTCAATGCATGCATTTACTACAAATAACTGGCATGCTTTTCATCCACAATATATAACCCCCTATATATTCCATCACCCATTGTCCTTAGGTTTTTTAACCTAGAGCATTGATACCATTCTGGTATCAGGTACATAATCCAACCTTTTGAACTATACACACGATATGTCCATTCCTTGTCGTCCCTAGGTGTTCCAACCTAGAACTCTGATACCATTCTGTCACGCCCCGAAATCTGGACCGTCGGGACTCCCCCAAACCAACCCGAATCCCGAGTGTGAACTCGTTCACTCAACCCCATGAACAACCTTAACCACACTCATGCGATAGTATTAAGCTTTGATACCATGTTATCACGCCCCTGTCCCCCGACTCTCGGGAAACCAAGAGGTAAACCCGTCCATTAAGCCCTAATGGACCATTTTAACCTTTCATCACCACGAAAGCCTAGTCACCCACTTGTATTTGCCTATGCACAAGTCAACATCACCTAGCCTCAATGGCCTCAATTATACAACTATTCAATTGGTTCTATCTCACAAAAATGAATACATAAATCCTTGTGAGTTTATAATAAATTTTTATACATGTAGCCATTGGAAAGAGGGTTTAAAAATACACAATTTAAAAAAAAATCATCAAAATTTGATTTGAAACGAAGAAGATATGCCTCTTTGAAGTTAGACAAAAACACTGTTTGATTAGTCCATGCTGTACAAGGGGGATCAGTCGCCCAAGGTCGACCGAGGTTGGTTTTTGGCCTTTTATAGGGGCGATCGATGGTCATAAAAGATGGAGATCGATCGCTGTTAATCCTGGCAAAATTCTGGAACACAATTTTGGCTAAAACTTCACCCTAACTTCAAATTTGAATATCTCACAATCCATAAATCCGTTTCACTTAAAATTTGGCATGGATCATCCTCAACATGTCTAGCATCCAACCCAATTGGAATCATCTAAAAATACCAACCAAAACCCAGGTTATACTCAAATCAACGGGTATAGGTCATATTACGAACTCTTGCACTAAAACATGCATATCTTTCTCAATTTCAATCCAACCAAGGCCCACGACCTATCAAATTGAAGCAATACAATTATCCACATATGTATATATATTCCATTCATGCATTGAACTTAAAATGTATACTTTTGGGCAAGTGTTCCCCCCATGGCTACTCTAATGCCTCTATGGACATCAAGTATATTCACCTAACATGCATTTCAGATTTGAAATGTAATTCCATCAAATTTTTTCTAACCATATTCATTTAAAAACTCATACATACATACATTCCATAATCCATTAACTCATAAATTATACATACAAGAAGTCATAACTCAAGAGTAAAATGGTCCTATGGTGCCATACATCTTCAACACATACACTTTTCTTAACTCAATTACTTGAGAAAAATCCATACATATAGTCATAATATACGAAGAGGTCATGACTTTACATTCAAAATGTTTCAAAACATAAACCTTGTCCAAGAAATACATTCCAATGTGATAGATTCTGAGTTTATAGAGTCATTACAAGGTTTTCACGCATAAAGTCCAAAAATGCTAAATATTCTACCATGACTACAAATACATGATCAATGTGCCACAAGCAGACACGAATAGCCAAATATATAATATCCAAATGATTATCATACTCCAATTGAGTTTCCAAAACGCCCATAAGAACTATGAAGTCCCTTTTTCATCCAATCTTAGTGCACAACCTGAAAAATGTTGGGGGGAACGGGGTGAGCATCACGGCGGCTCAGTAGAGATACCCCAGCCCCACCTAATGGCCAACTCAACGCCAACCTATATGAATGCAAGTTATGGCATCCCTATCAGCTACATGACATATGCTAGAGCATTTAAACATACATAGCATATTCATTAAATGTAAGTAAGCAATTTCTATCACATAGACAATTCAAAGCAATACATGTTTAACCATACAACTTAAATCATGCACATAAGCATTTTGTCAACCACTATGTATGCAACATATTCATGTACAATGCTTACACTTCATGAATAATCATAACTAATCACAAGCATTATCAAGTCAAGCATTTTGCAGACGTTCTTCAAAATCATACATTTTAACTTGAATTCACATACTTTAATAAACACAAACTCATGCATTCACATAACTTTATCTCAAAGATTTAATACATGTTCACATGTCTCAATACTATCATATAGAGCACATATACCCATCAAATTTAGCATGCAATTAACACAAGAGCAACTAGAAAGTTAGAGCCCAAATCCCAACTCTACTATGCATGCTAACCCACCAAAGAAACCACATAATTCCTATAGAATTGACGTTAGGGAGGAAAGAATACCCCTACCTCAAATCCAAGCTTGGTTGTTGAAAACCCAATTTCCACCAAACTTCAAACTTCTCCAACGGCAGCTTTTCACCTATCACATCGAAGAGGAGAGTGAAGGGAGCAACTTTAATTCTTGGCTCCACCCTCAAATCCCACTTCTAGACCCTCAAATTGAAGAGAGAAGGAGAGAAGATGAGCTTTGTAGAGAGAGAAAGTGAGAGCCGGCCAAGAGAGAGAGAGAGAGCCCCAAAATTTTGATTTTTCCCCTCTTTTTCTATATATATATCTATATAATACTTATATTTGCTCCTTTGCAGCTAAACCCTCTATCTTTCCCTTATTTGCTCCTTATTATGGGCCGTTTGTACTTATTCGCAAACTAGCCTTTCCTCTCATTTCAAAACTTCACTCATGCCCTTAAACTTACATCTACACCTTTACGCCACTCTCAAGTGTTCGTAGTTACCTCCCAGTTTACCCAGATCCATTCCAATCCCACACCCAGAATCGAAAATATAAAAAAGATTATTTAAATCTACCAAGCACGTCATCAAGTGACTAATCATGCTTAAAAGTCACCGACCCGTAATTATAATTCAAAAAAAAATTTGGGTCGTCACAATATCAAACCATGAAGCATAGGAAATATATGTTCTCGAAGCATAAATGGTGTTTACATATTTTTCATATGCATATAGTCCACAATCTGGACATACATTCAAATAAAGGAATGACAAGTCTTTAAATGAAGCCGAAATCTGCTCCACATCAATACTCTATTGGTGAGACTCCATCACTTCTTTTTCATTTTCTGAAAGGGTTAATCCTCATAGGATGAGCAACCACACGCTAAATAGGAATGTCTAAAACATAATTTCGCAAGTCTCATAATTACCACATAAACATACATTTGCATTTAATCATATTAAGCAAATATCCATATAAGATAACTATATCATAAGCAAAGTGTAATGCAACATGATATGCGCAACTCCCTCATCCTCTCTACACATCCATTAGTCTCCAATTCTCTTAGACAACCAATCCCACCTAACAAGGGTTGTCTTTACCGAAATACCTCATGAGGGTTACCTTTACTGGAATACCTCATTACTAACCAATCCATGAAGGTACCTTTATTGGAATACCTTACGAGGGTTACCTTTACCAGAATACCTCCTCGTTTTACCAAATAGATTTCATCGTCCGATCAAGTCACCACCTTCACCATACACTTTCCAATGAATGAACGTGAATTTCAAAATGTTCATAATAAAACGTACACATGTAATTCAAGCTAATGTAGCATTTATTCATTATGCTTGCATAATTTTATATAAACACCATACATACACATTGAACATTTTCCACATCTTTCACATTTCATATGATTCACATATTGGCATTTAAACCATAAATTTCACTTAAGCATGCCTCCAAAACAATTTATTAAACACATAGATGTCACCTTCACACACACACACACACACACATATATATATATAAACACATTATTTCTTCACAATTCAATCTCAACATGCTTATCTAATCCTCTAAAGCATTTATAATCATGTAATTATATTATTTAACATTAATAACATATTTAATGACACAATCGAGCATGCTTTAATATTAAAAAATATCTAATTATACCCACATAACCAATTGGTTGCCTTAACAACCAATATACTCACAAAAATCCCGAATTCAATGGGTTAGGCATCCCTACCTCAAGTGATTTCCCCAATTCTCTCAACAATAAACTTTCTCTAAAATTGATTCTGGATTTATCAATCTTGAGCCCTCAACACGTACATCATTTCTCTCTTCTTCAGTATCGCCCAATTCTCGGCGTAAGCTTCTCAAATTCAATGGAGTAGAGAGATACATGTTGTATCCATATTGCTCTCATGGCTAGTGGAGAAAATCATAAATGAATTGAGAAATCTCTAACTTTGCTATTTATAGGTTGGGTCATTTAATTACAAAATGTCACTTCCTTTTCACTAAACTTTCCCAAACTCAGTTTTCAATTTTTGCAACTCTGATTGACACAAAATCAGCTCCGTAGTGCGTCAAATATTTTTTAAGCTACTCGCCAAATTTGAATTCATTCTGACACTTTCAAATTTTCTAATCCCATGGGGCTCGCGTCCGGTCAACCGAACCCAAAAAAGTTAATTTTTTTCAAACGCTCTGAAAACTTTTCCGAACCCTTATACAAATCTTTAAACATGTATTTTACATTTAAAATCATTTAAGTCATTTATATGCGTTTAAATAAAATAAAAAGATAACCGGCCAAAAATGGCCACGGTTCTTACAACCTACCTAACATAAAAGGATTTCGTCCCTGAAATCAAGCCATACCTGAAGGAAACAAGTCCGGATATTTAGAGAAAACTTTTTGCTCTTGCTCCCAGGTAGTCTCCTCAACATTGTGATGATGCTATAAAACCTTGACCAAAGGAATGGTTTTACCTCTCAAAACTTGCTCTCTACATCAAGAATTTGAACCAATCCCTCCTTATAGGTGACATCCTCATCGACCTCAACGTCTACCCAACTTAAGACATGTGATGGATCAGCCTCATATTTTATTAACATTTAAACATGGAATACATTGTAAACCTTTTTCAACTGTGGTGGCAAAGCTAATTTGTAGGCCACCTCACCGACACACTCAAGGATCTCAAATGGTCCAATATATCTTGGTGACAACTTGCCACTCCACCCAAAGTGTATCAATCCTTTTTATGATGAAACCTTTAAAAATACATGGTCTCCCACCTCAAAGGATAATGGTCTCCTCCTCTGATCGGCATAGCTCTTTTGTCGATTTTGAGCTGTCAACAATCGTTGCCTAATCAACTTAATCTTTTCAGTAGTCTCATGCACAATATTCGCCCCTAAGGCTACGGTCTCGTCCACCTCAGTCCAACAAATTGGAGATCTACAAGGTCTGTTATACAATGCTTCAAATGGTGCCATCTCAATACTAGCCTAATAACTGTTGTTGTACACAAACTCCACAAGTGGAAAATGGTCTTCCCAACCACTGTCAAAATCAAGAATACAAGCATGAAGCATATCCTCCAATAATTGTATAGTACACTCTGACTGGCCATCAGTCTGAGGATGGAATGTCATGCTAAAGTGTAACTCGGTGCCCAGCACTGTCTAAAATCCCTGCTAAAATCTTGAAGTAAATTGTGGATCCCTATCTAATATTGGAACCCACGTAATCTCACAAGCTGCGCTACATATTGTTTACTGAGCCTCCTCACATCATCATTCAACCTCATAAGCAAGAAATGAGTTATTTTGGTCAATCTGTCCACAACAACCCAAACTATGTCGTTGCCCTTGTTTGATCTCAGAAGACTTGTAACAAAATCCATGGTAATATGTTTATATTTCCACTCTACCACTGGTAATGGTTGCAACAACCCAGCTGGCTTTTGATGTTCCGCATTTACTTGTTGACAGGTAATGCACCTCACCACAAACTGTGCCACATCCTTCTTCATACCTCACCACCAATATTGATGTCTCACATTGTGATACAGTTTGGCACCACTAGGATGAACTGCAAAACAAGAATGATGAAATTCCCCGTAATACATCATCACGACAATCAGAAGGAATCACCATCAGTCCTCTAAATTGTTGACCCCCATCAGAATGCAAAGCCAAATCTCTCACTATCATACCACTAGCAATATGTGAGTGAATAGACTCTAACTCACTTCTCATTTCTGTGCCTTAATCACCTTGCTCACAAGCATAGGTTGAGCTACCAAGCTAAACAACCAGTGAGACTTTCTGCTCAACACATCCGCCACCATATTTGCTTTTCTCGGATGGTACTAGAAATCAAAATTGTAATCCTCTATGTACTCAACATATCGCCTCTGTCTCATGTTCGAGTCCTTTTGGAAGAAAATGAACTTGAGACTTTTGTGATCCGAATACACCTCGAATCTCTCACAAAACAAGCAGTGTCTCCACCCTTTCAAGGCAAAGATCACCACTGCTAGCTCTAGTTCTATAATACTTGTTGCATTTGCCAAATGTGAAATGAACGGATGATCACCCTTTATCTAGTTGATGGCTGAGCACGATTAAACTTTTGTATAAGATAGTTAATTTTATTTTTGTAATATCGTATTGCTAAGGGACTAGCAATATGTAAGTTTGGGGGTGTGATAAGTGTTCAATTCTATGCATTTGAACCCTCTTTAGTGCATATGTTAGTTCCGTTTTTGCGTCTACCGAGATATGTTTACGGTATTTTTGTGTTTTTGATGTTTTGCAGGTATTGGAGTAAATGGAGCAAAGTTTGAAGCTTTCTGCAGTCAAGGGAAGAAATCAGAAAATGCAGCCAAAGGCATCTCGATCAATCGAGATGTTGATCTCGATTAATCGAAATCTCGATTGATCGAGATCTCATTTCGATTGATCGAAATCTCGATCAATCGAGATTCAATCTCGATCAATCGAGATTCTGCAGAATCCACTTGGCCACTTGCTCACCTGCTCTCCCACTTGCAACAAAATCCCCCTTTTTGCACGACTTAGGGGGATTGTCTGACTTGAACAAGACTCTTGGGGGCCTTATTAATGCAATAGATATATATAGTGATATATATATATATATGGTGGGGCCCAAGGTTGAAAAGGAAGCCAAAAAGCACACAAAAAGGGCCATATCTCTCATATCTCACATATCTCTCAACATCATCAGAATACTTGAGGAGAGACCTTCGGGAGAGGAAGAGGAGAAGCTGAACCAGACCAAGAAGCTTCACTTTCTTCATCAATGGAAGGGTGCAAGGCAACCATGAGCAACTAACTCTTCTACTAGGGTGTTGGTTTCAACCCCTAGCCATGTAAACTTGTTCATCTTTGTAGCTCTTGGGATTTGTAATTAAATGTTGATTATTTAGCCTAGTGATTATGTACACAAATACATCTCTTATATATATTCATTTGGTAAGGAATTTATTCTTGTCTTAGAGTAGATTTTGTCACTTGAATGCACAACATTTGCATATTCCATAAGAAGTGCAAATGATGGCTAGATAATGGTGTTTAAATGAATGTGTGATGTTAGTTTGTATAGACCATGCCAAGACAAGGTAGTTTGGATGCATGTAGTGTTCACTTAGAGAGTAGAGTAATTAGGTAGTTGGTTAGGTTGAAGAGCTATGCTTGTTGAAGATGGATTATGATAGGTTAGCACACACATTGATCTTTTGATATGTCATTGAGGTCACAAGCCTAATGACATTGTTAGGCATTTAATTAATGAATCCCATGCTTGCTACACTTATGAACATGTGAACGGCTAGTGGTGGAAACCAACCCTAGTTCTCTCTCCCAACTTTAAACTCTTTACTTTTCTTGTCATTTCATTCATGCAATAGTTTATAAACACAAATTTAAAAACCTGTTTTTAGAATTAAAGTGTAATTAATCTTCCTTTAAGACAATTGCGACTAGTCCTCGTGGGATCGATACCTTCTATATAGAACCTTATCTACAAAGATTCGTGCTCTTGCGAGTGGTTAAATTATATTTTGATAAAAAGGGCAAAATTAAGCTTACAATATAATTTAGTTCCGACCACATCAAAATTTTGGCGCCATTGCCGGGGACTACGGTTTAATTGTCGCCATTGGAAGATTAATTCTGGTTTAATCCTTAGGCTAGAAATTCTTTCATTCTTTTTGTAAATATCCTGTTCTTATTTCTCAAACTTCTTGATTTTAGGTATACCACATAGCGGGCATCTACAAGGAGTAAACTTGGAACCCTTTGTGAGTATAACGCCTAAAATTAGTGGTTTGAATTCATTCATTCTTTTTGTATAGATTATTGTTACTTTGTGTATTAAGGTGTTGTTCGATTGTTAATGCATGCTAGGTAGACGGTCCTTGTCACTTCCTTTGCTTCCGTGTAATATTGAACTTGAACGAGCACTTAGACAACGTAGAGGAACCTCTAGGGACCCTATATTGCCTAGGACTGAAAACATGGATACAAATGAGAGACAACCTCCTGGACTACCTCCTTTTAATCATGAACAACCACCTCCACCACCACCTCCTCAAGGAGAGTTGCTTATGGACTTTTACCTTTCGACTACATTTGAAGTACCTTCATGTATTCAATTTCCGGATGTAGTGGCAAATCAATTCGAAATAAAGTCCTCCACCATCAATCTTCTTAATAGCTTCCACGGTCTTCCTAGTGAGGATCCGCACCGGCACTTAGATTACTTCCTTTCCGTGTGTTCCACTATTCGTGTACCACACTTTACGGAGGATGACCTAAAGCTGCGTATGTTCCCCTTCTCCCTGAAAGATAAAGCTATAAGTTGGTTCAACTCCTTAGAACCTAACTCAATCCATTCTTGGGCGGAGATGCAAATAGAGTTCTTAAAAAAATACTTCCCAATGGGTAAGACAAGTGATATTCGGCGAGCAATCACCGGATTCACCCAAATTGACCAAGAACAATTCCATGAGACGTGGGAGAGGTTAAAAGATCTTTTAAAATCTTGTCCGCATCATGCTGTCCCAAAATGGCAGCTAGTGTAAAGCTTTTTTGATGGGGTGAGTGAGCAACATAAACAAATGATAGACTCCGCGTGTGGGGGTGGATACCTTTTGAAAAGCCCCGATGAGGCATGGAAACTCTTTCAAACCCTAAGCAACAATTCAGCTCAACGCTGCTCCACTAGGAAAGGGAAGGCCACCCAACCTTGTAGAGGAGTGCATGAGATTTCACGGGTAGATGAGGTAGCCATGCAAGTAGAAGCCTTGTCCCAAAAAATGGATTTAATCATGAAAAATGGGCTGCCTACTCCAAACCAATCTGTCCAAAATCAGGAAGGGTGTTCGTTTTGCTATAGCACTTCGCATTTTGTGCGAGATTGTCCTATTGCCGGGCAATCTCCCAATTATGCTCAAGAGCAAGCGAATGCCTTGTACTCTAAACAAATGAATGATCCATATTCAAACACGTACAATCCTGGTTACAAGAACCATCCAGCTTTTTCATGGAAACCTCAAGAATCAAGTCCCTCTTTCCAAGGGCAAAATTCTTTCAATTCCCAATCTCAACAGCCTCATTATAGGCCAAATCCTCAACCTTACAATCAAATATCTAATTACCAACAACCACCACCTCCTCCGAGAGGCCAAAGCTTTGAAGAAAGAGTGATAAGCAATCTTGAGGCCAATACCCGCTTATTGCAAACTCACTCTCAATCAATCTCTAAGCTTGAAGCCAATGCTCAATCTATGGCTAGGTTAGAAGCTCAAATCGGGCAACTAGCCAATGCCTTAAATAGGAGGGAGGAAGGTAAGTTGCCGAGTCAACCGGTGGTGAATCCCAAAGGTGTTCATGTGATTGAGGATCCATCCTCTTCAACTTGTAATGCTCCTCCGGAGCAAGTTCAATCAATCACAACCTTGAGGAGTGGTAAAATCATTAACTCCAAAGTAGGGGAGGAAGAGAGAAAGGAATTCCAAGAGCGACCTAAAAATCCAAAAGAATCCCAATTAAATCCAAAATTGTTTCCGTTAAATCCAAATTTGCAAAATACCCCTTCAAATCCAAAAGGAAAGGCAAGTGAAGTTGTGTCATCATCGATTCCAAATCTTGACACCTCTTATGAACCTTCGGTTCCTTTTCCTCAAAGATTGAAGGAACCTTCTCATTTCGGGAAGCAAGGAGAGAAAATCCAAGACATGATGGAGATCTTCAAACAAGTAAAGATCAATCTCCCTCTCCTTGATGCTATTCGACAAATTCCCTCCTATGCGAAATTCTTGAAGGACTTGTGCACTCAAAAGCGAAAATCTAGGAATAATGTTCCTAAGAAAGTCCTCTTAACTAAGCACATAAGCTCCATTTTTCAACACCAAGCCCCTCCTAAATTCAAAGATCCGGGTGCTCTGACCATTTCGTGCACCATCGGAAATCAATCTTTTGAAAAAGGCACTTCTTGATCTAGGGGCTAGTGTCAATTTGCTTCCATTCTCAATTTACCAACAACTAGGTTTGGGGGAACTCAAGCATACCACGGTTGTGTTGCAACTTGCCGACCATTCGGTGAAGCAACCACGTGGCATCATTGAGGATGTTATCTTTCAAGTGGACAAATTCTATTTTTCGGTGGACTTCATAGTCCTTCACACGGAACCGGTCGAAAATCCGAATCGTCATATTCCTATCATTCTAGGTCGTCCATTCTTGGCCACGGCAAACGCTTGCGTTAATTGCCGTACCGGAGTGATGGACATCTCTTTCGGGAATATGAAAGTCCGCTTGAACATCTTCAATGCTTCCCACCACACATCCGACGATGAAAGTGAGTGCTTTTGTGTCGATGTTGTGGAAGACCTTGTTCAAGAAGCACTTCCTTCTATTCTTTCCAAGGATCCTTTAGAGGCATGCCTAAATCACTTCAACTATGATGATTTTGACATTGAGCAATCCATATGTGAAGTCAATTCCATGCTCGATGTTAATACTGTCATGGATTTGCCCGAATGGAGATTTCCAAGAGAACCCTTTCCTCCGTTGGTTAATTCCGTCGCTCCCCACGGAGCGGTGGAATTAAAGGACTTGAAAGATGGCTCGTTGTTCAAAGTAAACGGGCAGCGCTTAAAAGTGTGCGTGGATGACCAAGTCACCACCGAATACGTGGATGTCGTCACTTTGACGGATCCCGTGTACTTTGACTCGTGAGCCGATCCGGACGTCGCGCCACAGACGTGTAAGGTGGCGAAGCCATGGTAGCTATCATGCTTCCATGATGTCCCTTTAATCCAAAGTAGGTTTGTATCTAAGCAATGTAGTATCTAATTCCCAAATATCCAAGTCCCTGAAGCATACTTGAAGCTGACTGTTTTTGAGCATCTCGATTGATCGAAACCAAGATCTTGATCAATCGAGATTTCGATTGATCGGGATTTCAGTATCGATCGATCGAAAAATTGCAGAGAATTTGCCAAGTCCAAAGTCCCGAGAGGTAGTATTCTTCGATTGCACTTCGATAGGTCTTCGATCGATCGAAATAAAATTTCGATTGAATGAATTAAAAGTTCGATTGATCGAAGTAAAAACTCGATTCAGTGAAGGAATTTTCGATTGATCGAGGAAGGAATTTCGATCGATCGAAGCTGATTTCGATTGATCGAAGTGAGATTTCGATCAATCAAAATCTCGATTGATTGAAATGCACATCTCGATCAATCGAGATGCACGCGACGCCTGCACGTGATCCGAAAGCTTATTTAAACTGTTGGGCTTCCCTCTCATTTCAAAACAACCATCCGACTTCCTTCTCTCCTCCGTGCGATCCAGACCTTCTCCAAGCACTCCCGAGCACTCGATCTACCATTCCCGATCATCCGCCGCTATTCGACACAGTACGAAGCTGCCGCTAGCGCTCGCGCTATCTTCTCTTCGCGGCTGCGAGTGGGTCTTCTTCTGTTTGAGCCGTTCATCTTCTTCCTCTTGAGGTAAGTGATGCATGGTTAATTTTTGTATACTTTTTCACAATTTTTGATAGTTTTACGGCGTAATAAACATATTTAGATGATATTGGGTTGGATGGGTGCATTTGCGGTGTTTGTAATGAGATTTTGCAAGTTTCGGGGGGGTAGGAGTATATGTTGGAGTGAGATTTGACATTCTTTTTGTTTAAAATGCTTAGTGTACGGTGTGTAACCACGGCACCTTCGTTTCGGTTGCATCCGTTCACACTGCCTCTTTAAGAGCGACTTTTTGAATTCTTGTCAGCACCATGGACTAGGACTTCATTTTCATTTTTATTCTTTTATTTTTATTCCTAGTTTAGCATTCCTTTCATTTTCTTTTTATTTACGTAATTTTTGGAATACAGTGCAGACTGTTCCGAGACTATGGCGAGGGTGAAGAACGCCACCGGTTCTGTTCGAGACGTGCCCGGGCGAGCCTTCCGGTCTCGGAAGTTCCACCCGGAGCAGATTTTTGACTTAGCAGAGTTCGAGAGGTGTCCCGACACCGCGTGGACGGTTGCCGAGCTCAGGAGGCGTCGCCTCGACCGACTGTGTGTGCCTCCCACCGACGTGGCACACGAGCGCTTAGTGCAGGTCTTTTACGATCACATGACCTACTCCTGCACCGCGCTGGATACACTAGAGACGGTTGTGGGCACTGTCACGATCACGATTACGCCAAGCCGGATTGCGCATATGCTCGGCATCCCTCACCAGCAGCCACCGGACATGGTTGGCCCGGACGGTCAGCCACTTTTCAGGGCCGCACTCCCCGCAGACACGACACTGTTCTCGATCATGATGGACATGTGTGGCGGGGCGTTTACCACGCCCAGTCACAACTGCACGTCCAAATCGATGTGCCCGAGCAGGTTTTGGTTCCTGGACACTGTTCTCATCAAGAACGCGTGTCCGCTGCAGCACGTGGCAGAGCGCAGGGGCGACCTCCTCCGTTGCCTCTACGCTTTTGATAGGCGTTGAATGCTATGCATTCTAGCCTCTTAACTTATGTATTTTATTATCTTAGTGATAGATTATTTTGTGATTTTACTTTGTTTTAGTGTTTTCTATATTTGCAGGGCCTTAATGATTATTTCAGTTAAAACCGTGATTTTGGGCTTTTAAATATTACATGCAAGATGGTTGGATGAAGCCTACATCAAAGGGATCCATTGAACTCCATATTTTAACTCAAATCAGCCCAAGGAAGAGGTCCAAGAGAATTACAGCTGCTTAAGAAGGTTTCGGGCCTGAAGCCCAAATCTGCGCATAATACAGTCTTAATCCCGTTTTGGAAAACGGACCAGAAGTCTTATTTTCGAGTCTCAAATCGACATTATTTTCGCGTAGGGTTGAACGAAATTTGATTCTGCACACTTTTGTATTTCATTAAAATTCCGTAAATCGAACTTCTAGTGGGTCAAAAGTCGGGCCGAAGTCAGCAGAAAAAACCCACCTGATTAGTGCTGCGGGAAACCCTAATTAATTCCTAATTGGATTAGGACTTTGGTGTATTCTCTTGGAGAATAAAGTGAAGACTTGGAGGCTGAATTGAGAGAGCTTACACAGAGATTGGAGAGTCTGAGAGGGCTGAAGAGAACAGAAACATATTCGCAGAGCCATTGGAGAACGAAGTCATACGCGTAATTCAGAAAGATGATGTCTTCTTCCTCAACAGTTGAAGCTTCTTCTTCTACCATGAGCAGCTAGTTCATCCACTAGGGTTTTGATGTAGCCCTAACAAAGCATCAATGGTTTGATTGTTTTAATTATTGGGGACCTTTATATACATGCATATATTGTGTAATTGTGAGGATTCTTATTAAGGAATTGAGCAATAAAAGTCTTGTAAATTCAATCTCAATGATTTCTTATCTTGTCTTAGACATTTAGTTGTTGTTATTGAACTCAATCCCTCTTGTTTTCTGTGATCATGAGAGAGATTATTACACAATGGTAATCACTGAATATATTGTTATGAGCTTTGATGGATTATGCCTAGAGAAGATGAACCATACTGCACCCTAGATTAGAGTAGTTAGGCAGATGGCCCATGCCAATCGAAGATAGTCCATGGCTTAGCCTTAATCATATGTTATCTTCTTGACGGATGAAGGTGAGCTTGTAGCCACCGACACCACTTATGCATGATGTAATTCCCCATAGTTGATTCAATTGACCATTGATTGTGGAGTTAGTGGTGAAGTCAAACACCCTAGATTTCTCTCCTATTATCTTCACTATCTTGTTTACTTTGATTTATTTTATTTTATCTTTTTAATTAGTTTAAAAATCAGAATTCTTTTCTTCTAAATTTAATTAGAATTAATTCCGTAATCCAACTCGTCAGACCATAATCCCTGAGGTACGATACCCATTCCTTTCGATAGCCCTATTCTGCAAGGAATTCGTTCTATTGCGAAGTGTGGAAATTTTTAATTGATATACTTTTTGAGTCACACTCACACACGAATCAATTTTTGGCGCCGTTGCCGGGGATTATCTATTTGATTGATTGGATTTTACAGAATTAGTTTTAATTGGATTTTTAGTTTAGGAAATTTTTATATTTAATTTTTAATTTTGTTTTTATTTTCTTTTCAGGTGCTTTTGGCAAATATATGCAAGGTCGTCGTTCTGTGGCTGATCCTTTGATACCTCTTGATCCTGAGCCTGAACGTACTCTTAGACAACAGAGGAACAACCCTGTTGATACAATTGTGCAAGAGGAAGAATTAATTGAAGACATGGCGGAAGAAAGGAATAACAACCTTGTTCCTAATGCTGATGGAGAAAGAGCTAGATTGCTGAGGGACTACTATGTTCCTGAGACATATACCTCGCTAGCAGGTTTTCAACTGCCCAATGTCACAGCACAGAATTATGAGATCAAGTCCAGCATTATTCAGATGCTACCATCTTATTTTGGGCTGACTCAAGAAGACCCTTACAAGCATCTGGATGACTTCATTGAAGTGTGCTCAACTACAAAAATTCACAACTTCTCTGAAGATGCTTTCAGAATGAGACTTTTTCCATTCTCTCTGAAAGACAAAGCAAAGTATTGGTTCAACTCTCTACCGGCTGGTTCTATCACGACTTGGACTCAGATGCAACATGAGTTTCTCAAGAAGTATTTTCCGATAGGGAAGACCAATCAGTTCAGACGTGCTATCACTGGTTTCTCCCAACATGAGGGGGAACAATTTTATGAGACATGGGAAAGATTCAAGGACCTTCTTAGAAAGTGTCCCCACCATCAAGTTCCTAAGTGGCAATTAGTGCAGAGTTTTCATGAAGGGCTCACAGAAGCCAACAGACAGATGGTTGATGCGTCGTGTGGAGGTACTTTTATGTTGAAGAGTGAAGAAGAGGCATGGACCTTATTTGAAAATCTTAGTGACAACTCTCTGCAACATGTGTCCTCTACTCGTTCTAGCAGACCTGCCACTACCAGGAAGACTGATGGAATTTTTGAGGTTGGTGCTTCAGAAGCTATGCCAACTGATATTGATTTAATTGCACAGAAGGTAGCAGCAATTATGGCTGCCAATCAAACTCCTTCTGCTTCAAATTCTACATTGCTAGGCCCTTGTGAATTTTGCTCTAGTCCTATGCATCATGTGAGCAATTGTCCTTCGATGGGGCAATTTTCTGATATTCAACATGAGCAAGTTCAAGCTACTTTCACTGGACCAATGAATCCTCCACGAGGTAATACTTACAATTCCACATGGAGGAATCATCCTAGTTTTTCTTACAGTAACCAAGGGGCAGCAATGCAACCATCATATCAACCTAGGACTTTTGTGCCTCAACAGCAATATCAAACACAAAGTCCTATGGCCCAAAGAATTTCTGCTATTGAAGACAAGCTGACTCTTACCTTGTCTAAATTTGACAAGCTTGATTCTCTTATAGAGACAGTGCAAGCTACTGCAGCAACAGTACAATCTACAGTTCAGCTAGTGCACTCGCATTCTCAATCCATTGCCAAACTGGAATCTCAGTTTGGACAGCTTGCTACTTCATTGAGTAGAAGAGAAGAAGGGAAGCTCCCTAGTCAACCAATTGCTAATCCAAGAGGGATGCAAGCTTCCACAAGCAACCCACACCATGAGCAAGTTCAAGCCATTACCACTTTGAGAAGTGGGAAAATAATTGACAATAAGGTGGGTGAAAAGAAAGAAGAAGAAAAAGTGACCACAAGTCCAAGTGCTGAAATTCCTTATGAGCCCAAGGCTCCTTTCCCACAACATTTTCTAAAAGCATCTAAATTGGGGAAGCAAGGGGACAAGCTGCATGACATGATGGAGGTGTTTCGCCAAGTGAAGATTAATTTACCACTCCTTGATGCCATCAAGCAAATTCCTCCTTATGCAAAATTTTTGAAGGACTTGTGCACTCAGAAAAGACGTTCTAAAAGCCATGTGCCAAAGAAAGTAATGCTACCACAACAAGTAAGTTCAATAATTCAGCAGTGTACTCCTCCCAAGTACAAAGATCCTGGTGCTCCAACTATCTCATGTATTATTGGGGAGCACCATGTGGATAAAGCTCTTCTTGATTTGGGTGCAAGTGTGAATTTGCTACCTTATTCAGTTTATTTACAATTGGGCTTGGGAGAATTGAAGCCTACCTCGGTGGTATTACAATTTGCAGACAGATCAACAAAGCAACCCCGAGGAATCATAGAAGATGTGCTCATTAAAGTGGACAAGTTCTACTTTCCTGTTGATTTCATTGTACTTGACACTGAGCCGGTTCACAATCCGAAGAGGCACATTCCTGTGATCCTTGGTCGACCTTTCTTAGCTACTGCTAATGCTTGCATAAATTGTAGGTCGGGGATCATGGATATTTCATTTGGCAACATGAATGTCAAGCTTAATGTGTTCAATGCTATCCAACACCCTCCAGATCAGAGTGATGTGTTCTGCATGGATGATATTGATGAATGTATGGAGGAATTTGTTTCATCCTCTATATCTCGAAACTCCCTGGAGATATGTAAGTCTTTTTATGACTTTGAGAACATTAATGATGAAGGGTTGTGTGAGGAAGTGCATGCTATGCTGGAAGTGGATGCTATTTAGAATACTCCACCATGGAGAATTCCAATTGAGCCACTACCTTTTCTCTCTAGCACTCCCTTAATGCCTTCATTGGAGTCCCCTCCAGAATTAGAGTTGAAGCCTTTGCCTGACAAATTGAAGTATGTGATAAGTGTTCAATTCTATGCATTCGAACCCTCTTTATTGCATACGTTAGTTCCGTTTTTGCGTTTACCAAGATATGTTTACGGTATTTTTGTGTTTTTGATGTTTTGCAGGTATTGGAGTAAATGGAGCAAAGTTGGAAGCTTTCTGCAATCAAGAGAAGAAATCAGAAAATGCAGCTAAGGCATCTCGATCAATCGAGATGTTGATTTCGATTAATCGAAATCTCGATTGATCGAGATCTCATTTCGATTGATCGAAATCTCGATCAATCGAGATTCTGCAGAGCCCACTTGGCCACTTGCTCACCTGCTCTCCCACTTGCAACAAAATCCCCCATTTTGCACGACTTAGGGGGATTGTCTGACTTGAACAAGACTTTTGGGGGCCTTATTGATACAAGAGATATATATATCGATATATATATATATATATATGGTGGGCCCAAGGTTGAAAAAGAAGCCAAAAAGCACACAAAAAGGGACATATCTCTCATATCTCATATATCTCTCAAGCAACATCATATAGGAGAAGAGAGACCTTCGGGAGAGGAAGAGAAAGAGCTGAACCAGACCAAGAAGCTTCATTCTTTTCATCAATGGAAGGGTGCAAGGCAACCATGAGCAACTAACTCTTCTACTAGGGTGTTGGTTTCAACCCCTAGCCATGTAAACTTGTTCATCTTTGTAGCTCTTGGGATTTGTAATTAAATGTTGATTATTTAGCCTAGTGATTATGTACACAAATACATCTCTTTTATATATTCATTTGATATGGAATTTATTCTTGTCTTAGAGTAGATTTTGTCACTTGAATGCACAACATTTGCATATTCCACAAGAAGTGCAAATGATGGCTAGATAATGGTGTTTAAATGAATGTGTGATGTTAGTTTGTATAGACCATGCCAAGACAAGGTAGTTTGGATGCATGTAGTGTTCACTTAGGGAGTAGAGTAAGTAGGTAGTTAGTTAGGTTGAAGAGCTATGCTTGTTGAAGATGGATTATGATAGGTTAGCACACACATTGATCTTTGGATATGTCATTGAGGTCACAAGCCTAATGACATTGTTAGGCGTTTAATTAATGAATCCCATGCTTGCTACACTTATGAACATGTGAATGGTTAGTGGTGGAAACCAACCCTAGTTCTCTCTCCCAACTTTAAACTCTTTACTTTCCTTGTCATTTCATTCATGCAATAGTTTTTAAACACAAAACCAAAAATCTGTTTTTAGAATTAAAGTAGAATTAATCTTCCCTTAAGACAATTGCGACTAGTCCTCGTGGGATCGATACCCTCTATATAGAACCTTATCTACAAAGATTCGTGCTCTTGCGAGTGGTTAAATTATATTTTGATAAAAAGGGCAAAATTAAGCTTACAATATAATTTAGTTCCGACCACATCAAAATTCTGGCGCCGTTGCCGGGGACTACGGTTTTATTGTCGCCATTGGAAGATTAAATCTGGTTTAATTCTTAGGCTAGAAATTCTTTCATTCTTTTTGTATATATCTTGTCCTTATTTCTCAAATTTCTTGATTTTAGGTATACCACATAGCGGGCATCTAAGAGAAGTAAACTTGGAACCCTTTGTGAGTATAACGCCTAAAATTAGTAGTTTGAATTCATTCATTCTTTTGTATATATTCGTTTATTTTGTATATTGAGGTGTTGTTCTATTGGTAATGCATGCTAGGTAGACGATCATTGTCACTTCCTTTGCTTCCGTGTAACATTGAACTTGAACGAACACTTAGACAACGTAGAGGAACCTCTAGGGACCCTATATTGCCTAGGACTGAAAACATGGATCCAAATGAGAGACAACCTCCCGGGCTACCTCCTTTTTATCATGAACAACCACCTCCACCACCACCTCCTCAAGGAGAGTTGCTTATGGACTTTTACCTTCTGACTACATTTGAAGTACCTTCATGTATCCAATTTCCGGATGTAGCGGCAACTCAATTCGAAATAAAGTCCTCCACCATCAATCTTCTTAATAGCTTCCACGGTCTCCCTAATGAGGATCCGTACCGGCACTTAGATTACTTCCTTTCCGTGTGTTCCACTATTCGTGTACCACACTTTACGGAGGATGATCTAAAGCTGCGTATGTTCCCCTTCTCCCTAAAAGATAAAGCTAGAAGTTGGTTCAACTCCTTAGAACCTAACTCAATCCATTCTTGGGCGGAGATGCAAATAGAGTTCTTGAAAAAATACTTCCCAATGGGTAAAACAAGTGATATTCGACGAGCAATCACCGAATTCAACCAAATTGACCAAGAACAATTCCATGAGACGTGGGAGAGGTTAAAAGATCTTTTAAAATCTTGTCCGCATCATGCTGTCCCAAAATGGCAGCTAGTGCAAAGTTTTTATGATGGGGTGAGTGAGCAACATAGACAAATGATAGACTCCGCGTGTGGGGGGGATATCTTTCGAAAAGGCCCGATGAGGCATGGAAACTTTTTCAAACCCTAAGCAACAATTCAGCTCAACGCTCCTCCACTAGGAAAGGGAAGGCCACCCAACCTTGTAGAGGCGTGCATGAGATTTCACGGGTAGATGAGGTTGCCATGCAAGTAGAAGCCCTATCCCGAAAAATGGATTTAATCATGAAAAATGGGCTGCCTACTCCAAACCAATCTGTCCAAAATCAGGAAGGTTGTTCGTTTTGCTATAGTACTTCACATTTCGTGCGAGATTGTCCTATTGCCGGGCAATCTCCCGATTATGCTCAAGAGCAAGCGAATGCCTTGTATGCTAAACAACTGAATGATCCATATTCGAACACGTACAATCCTGGTTACAAGAACCATCCGGCTTTCTCATGGAAACCTCAAGAATCAAGTCCCACTTTCCAAGGGCAAAACTCTTTCAATTCCCCCTCTCAACAGCCTCCTTATAGGCCAAACCCTCAACCTTACAATCAAAGATCTAATTACCAACAACCACCACCTCCTCCGAGAAGCCAAAGCTTTGAAGAAAGAGTGATAAGCAATCTTGAGGCCAATACCCGCTTATTGCAAACTCACTCTCAATCAATCTCTAAGCTTGAAGCCAATGCTCAATCTATGGCTAGGTTAGAAGCTCAAATCGGGCAACTAGCTAATGCCTTAAATAGAAGAGAGGAAGGTAAGTTGCCAAGTCAACCGGTGGCGAACCCCAAAGGTGTCCATATGATTGAAGATCCATCATCTTCAACTTGTAATGCTCCTCCGGAGCAAGTTCAATCAATCACAACCTTGAGAAGTGGTAAAATCATTAACTCCAAGGTAGGGGAGGAAGAGAGAAAGGAATTCCAAGAGCAACCTAAAAATCCAAAAGAATCCCACTTAAATCCAAAATCGTTTCCGTTAAATCCAAATTTGCAAAATACCCCTTCAAATCCAAAAGGAAAGGCAAGTGAAGTTGTGTTGTCATCGCTTCCAAATCTTGACACCTCTTATGAACCTCCGGTTCCTTTTCCTCAAAGATTGAAGGAACCTTCTCATTTCGGGAAGCAAGGAGAGAAAATCCAAGACATGATGGAGATCTTCAAATAAGTAAAGATCAATCTCCCTCTCCTTGATGCTATTCGACAAATTCCCTCCTATGCGAAATTCTTGAAGGACTTGTGCACTCAAAAGCGCAAATCTAGGAATAATGTTCCTAAGAAAGTCCTCTTAACTGAGCACATAAGCTCCATTTTCCAACACCATGCCCCTCCTAAATTCAAAGATCCGGGTGCTCCGACCATTTCGTGCACCATCGGAAATCAATCTTTTGAAAAAGCACTTATTGATTTAGGGGCTAGTGTCAATGTGCTTCCATTCTCAGTTTACCAACAACTAGGTTTGGGGGAACTCAAGCATACCACGGTTGTGTTGCAACTTGCCGACTGTTCGGTGAAGCAACCACGTGGCATCATTGAGGATGTCATCATTCAAGTGGACAAATTCTATTTTTCGGTGGACTTCATAGTCCTTGACACGGAACCGGTCCAAAATCCGAATCATCATATTCCAATCATTCTAGGTCGTCCTTTCTTGGCCACGGCAAACGCTTACGTTAATTGCCGTACCGGAGTGATGGACATCTCTTTTGGGAATATGAAAGTCCGCTTGAACATCTTCAATGCTTCTCACCACACATCCGATAACGAAAGTGAGTGCTTTTGTGTCAATGTAGTGGAAGACCTTGTTCAAGAAGCACTTCCTTCTATTCTTTCCAAGGACCCTTTAGAGGCATGCCTAAATCACTTCAACTGTGATGATTTTGACATTGAGCAATCCATATGTGAAGTCAATTCCATGCTCGATGTTAATACTGTCATGGATTTGCCTAAGTGGAGAGTTGCGAGAGAACCCTTGCCCCCTTTGTCCAAAACTTCCCAAACTCCTTCTTTAATTTCCCCACCACAACTTGAGCTCAAGCCCCTACCGGCTACACTCAAGTATATTTTCTTGGGTGCAAATGAGACCCTTCCAGTCATTATTGCTTCCAATCTTACCAATGATCAAGAGATGGAACTTATTAAGGTGCTCAAAGAGCACAAAGAAGCAATAGGCTGGAGTGTGGCAGATCTCAAGGGAATAGATCCTTCTATTTGTATGCACCGCATACACTTGGAAGAGGATGCTAAGACCTCAAGGGAGGCACAACGTCGATTAAATCCAAATATGAAGGACGTTGTCATGAAGGAGGTGGTGAAGTTACTAGATGCGGGAATCATATACCCCATCTCTGATAGCAAGTGGGTTAGTCCCACTCAAGTAGTTCCAAAGAAGTCAGGTATTACGGTGCAAACAAATGACAAGGGTGAATTAGTTCCCCATCGCACCACCACGGGTTGGAGAGTGTGCATAGACTATAGAAAATTAAATTCAGCCACTCGGAAAGATCACTTCCCCCTCCCATTCATTGATCAGATATTGGAGAGATTAGCCGGGCAAAGTTTTTATTGCTTTTTGGATGGATATTCCAGCTATAATCAGGTTGCTATAGACCCGAGGGACCAAGAAAAAACCACCTTTACATGTCCCTTCGGCACATTTGCTTATAGACGCATGCCCTTTGGGTTGTGCAATGCACCGGCGACTTTTCAACGGTGTATGATGTCTATCTTCTCGGACATGGTGGAAAAATTCTTGGAAGTGTTCATGGATGATTTTTCCATTTTTGGGCCTTCATTTGAATCATGCCTCCAAAATCTAGCTTGTGTTCTCAAACGATGTCAAGAGACCAACCTAATTCTTAGTTGGGAAAAGAGCCATTTTATGGTTCAAGAGGGTATTGTCCTAGGGCACATTGTGTCTAAGAGAGGAATAGAGGTTGACAAAGCCAAGGTTGAACTCATTTCCAAACTTCCTCCACCATCAACGGTGAGAGAGATTCGTTCATTCCTTGGGCATGCGGGCTTTTATCGCCGTTTCATCAAAGACTTTAGCAAAATCTCTCGGCCTTTGTGTCGACTTCTTGAAAAAGAGTCTTGCTTTGCCTTTGATGAAGCGTGCCTTAACGCTTTTGAAGAACTCCGCACCATGCTCACAACCGCTCCAATTCTAATCCCTCCAAATTGGGCTCTCCCATTTGAGATTATGTGTGATGCATCCGATTATGCCATGGGTGCTGTCTTAGGGCAACGAATAGACAAACTGCCACATGTCATCTACTACGCAAGTAAAACCCTGTCCGAGGCTCAAATCAATTATACCACCACGAAAAAGGAATTGCTTGCGGTAGTATTTGCATTGGACAAATTTCGAGCTTATTTATTGGGTTCAAAGGTCATTGTCTATTCGGACCATACTGCCCTCCGGCATCTTTTGGCCAAAAAGGACACTAAGCCTAGGTTGATCCGATGGATACTCTTGTTGCAAGAGTTCAATTTTGAAATTAGAGACAAAAAGGGAACCGAAAATGTGGTGGCTGACCACCTGTCTAGAATTCTTGTTGAATCCCTCCATAATTCCATTCCAGTTTGTGAATCCTTCCCGGATGAACAACTCTTTGTCATCTCTCAAGAGAGTATCCCTTGGTATGCAGATGTGGTTAATTACTTGGCAACCGGTAAAATACCATCTTCTTGGACCAAGCAAGAGAAGGATCGTTTTCTCTCCCAATCACGATTATATTGTTGGGACGATCCTCAATTGTTCAAATATTGCCCCGATCAAATAATTCGAAGGTGTGTGCCCAACAGTGAATTCCAAAGCATTCTCAAGTTTTGTCATACACTCGCGTGTGGGGGACACTTTAGTGCTAAGAAAACCGCAGCAAAAATTCTCCAATGCGGATTTTTCTGGCCGACACTTCATCGGGATGCATATTCATTCTGCCGCTCTTGTGAGCGATGTCAGCGCCTTGGCACGATGTCTCGGAAGGACATGATGCCTCTTAACCCTATTCTTATCATTGAAATATTTGATGTGTGGGGCATTGACTTCATGGGACCATTTCCACCCTCTACTGGTCATGAGTACATACTTGTGGCGGTGGACTACGTATCTAAGTGGATAGAGGCCGTTGCTACCAAAACCAATGATCACGCAGTCGTGGTTAAATTCATTCAAGCTAATATTTTTAGCCGGTTTGGTACGCCTCGGGCCATCATCAGTGACGGAGGTAAACATTTCTGCAACCGGTTCCTTCGAACCTTGCTTACCAAATACTCCGTCACACACAAAGTAGCCACCCCATACCATCCTCAAATTAGTGGCCTGGTAGAGGTATCCAATAGGGAGATTAAGAACATTCTTCAGAAAACTGTTCGGCCCGACCGGAAGGATTGGTCATTGCGACTAAACGATGCATTATGGGCATACCGAACTGCATATAAAACTCCCATTGGAATGTCACCTTATCGGTTGGTTTATGGCAAAGCGTGCCATCTTCCGGTTGAATTGGAGCATAAAGCTATGTGGACCACCAAAACTTTCAATTTTGACATGCAAAAGGCCGGCTCTAATCGAAAGCTTCAATTAAATGAATTGGAAGAATTGCGGCATGACGCGTATGAGAATGCGAAAATCTATAAGGCAAAGTCCAAAGCCTTTCATGATCGTAATATTCGAGTCAAAACATTTTTGCCGGGCCAAAAAGTATGGTTGTACAACTCACGCCTCCATTTGTTTCCCGGAAAACTTCGCTCCCGTTGGGATGGTCCATTTTTGATTAATTCTGTCGCTCCCCACGGAGCGGTGGAATTGAAGGACTTGAAAGACGGCTCGTTGTTCAAAGTGAACGGGCAGCGCTTAAAAGTGTGCGTGGATGACCAAGTCACCACCGAATACGTGGATGTCGTCACTTTGACGAATCCCGTGTATTGTGACTCGTGAGCCGATCCAGACGTCGTGCCATAGACGTGTAAAGTGGCGAAGCCATGGTAACTATCACGCTTCCATGATGTCCCTTTAATCCAAAGTAGGTTTGTATCTAAGCAATATAGTATCTAATTCCCAAGTATCCAAGTCCCTGAAGCATAATCAAGCTGACTATTTTTTAGCATCTCGATTGATCGAAACCAGGATCTCGATCAATCGAGATTTTGATTGATCGAGATCTCAATCTCGATTGATCAAAAAATTACAGAGATTTGCCAAGTCCAAAGTCCCGAGAGGTGGTATTCTTCGATTGCACTTCGATAGGTCTTCGATCGATCGAAAATTTCGATTGATCGAAATGGGATTTCGATTGAATGAATTAAATGTTCGATTGATCGAAGTAAAAGTGTGATTCAGTGAAGGAATTTTCGATTGATCGAAGAGACAATCTCGATCGATCGAAGCTGATTTTGATTGATCGAAGTGAGATCTCGATCAATCGAAATCTCGATTGATCGAAATGCACATCTCGATCAATCGAGATGCACGCGGGGCCTGCACGTGAGCCGAAAATCTATTTAAACCGTTGGGCTTCCCTCCCATTTTAAAAGACCATCCGAATTCTTCTATTCCTCAGCGCGATCCAAGCCTTCTCCAAGCACTCCCGAGCACTCGATCTACCGTTCCCGATCACCCGCCGCCATCCGACACAGTCCGAAGCCGCCGCTACCACTTGCGCGATCTTCTCTTCGCGGCTGCGAGTGGACTTTTCTTCTCTTGAGCCGTTCATCTTCTTCCTCTTGAGGTAAGTGATGCATGGCTACTTTTTGTATACTCTCTCGCCATTTTTGATAGTTTTACGGCGTAATAAACATAGTTAGATAATGTTGGGGTGGATGGGTGCGATTGCGATATCTGTAACGAGATTTTGTGGGTTTCGGGGGGGGGTAGGAATTCATGTAGGAGTGAGATTTGGCATTCTCTTCGTTTCAAACGCTTAGTGTACGGTGTGTAACCGCGGCACCTTTGTTTCGGTTGCATCCGTTCACATTGCCTCTTCGAGAGCGACTTTTTGCATTCTTGTCAGTCCCATGGACTAGGACTTTCTTTTTATTTTTATTCTTTTAGTTTATTCGTAGTTTAGCTTTCTTCTTATTCATCTTTTATTTACGTAATTTTTGGAATCAAGTGCAGACTGTTCCGAGGCTATGGCGAGGGTGAAGAACGCCGCCGGTTCTGTTCGCGATGTGCCCGGGCAAGCCTTCTGATCTCGGAAGTTCCACCCGGAGCAGGTTTTCGACTTAGCCGAGTTCGAGAGGCGTCCCGACACCGCGTGGATGGTTGCCGAGCTCAGGAGGCGTCGCCTCGACTGGCTATGTGTGCCTCCCACCGACGTGGCACACGAGCGCCTACTGCAGGTCTTTTACGATCATATGACCTACTCCTGCACCGCGCCAGATACACTAGAGACGGTCGTGGGCACCGTCACGATCACGATTACGCCGAGCCGGATTGCTCATATGCTCGGCATCCCTCACCAGTAGCCGCCGAACATGGTTGGCCCGGACGGTCAGCCACTTTACAGTGCCGCACTCCCAGCAGACACTACGCTCTTCTCGATAGTGATGGACATGTGTGGCAGGGCGTTCACCACGTCCAGTCACAACTGCACGTCCAAATCGATGTGCCCGAGCAGATATTGGTTCCTGGACACCGTTCTCCTCAAGAACGCGTGTCCGCTGCAGCACGTGGCAGAGCGCAGGGGCGACCTCCTCCGTTGCCTCTATGCTTTCCACACGGGCACTTGGTTTTCTGTCCCATCGCTGATCTGGGGGCAGATGTACAAAGTCTGGGACGACCTCGTCAACAAGAGGATGAGGCGAGCAGCTAGTTGGCGGCTTCCCTTCCCTTTCCTGATCGCCGCTTTTCTCAGCAGTGCCAGTATATCGGTCAGTCGGACTGACATCCAGTTGGCACCGCCCACCCGCTTCACATCTACTCAGTGGGAGCGGGTGAGGCGACACTTAGAGCGACAGGACCACTAGGGTGATCCACCAGACGATGTAGACATGGATGCCCCGGTGGAGACAGATGAGGGAGAGCCTGCAGGGGCTGAGTCCGAGGACGAGGAGATGGAGGAGGAGGAGATGGATGTCGCTGCAGAGCGGCATGATATCTTAGCGACGGGCTATTCCTGCCTGGCGGCTGACGTAGAGCGGCTCCAGCAGGGTTTTGACGAGCACGTCCAGGTGACGCAGAGTCAGCTGGCAGGCATTCGGACAGACATTTCTTCTCTGGCACAGGGTCAGAGAGCGATCTTAGACGAGTTCCGAGCCTTCCGGCAGGACCTGCAGTTCCTGTTCGCAGGCCGAGCCTCCACCTCCACTTCTACTCCCACCGAGCCTCCACCACCACCACCCCCCCTCGAGTAGCTGCATTTTATTCCTCTTTTATGCTTTATTTTCTGTATTTTTCTTTCTTTATTTTTCATAGGCCATGTTGGCCATGCTTAGTTTCTTTTTGAGTATTCCACCTACATGTACACTTTGTACTCAAAAATCATTCTCATCTATATGGAATACATTATATTTTCTTTTATAACAGGTGTTATCTTTACTGTCTTTATTTATGCTTTCTGTCAATATTTCTGTTCTCTATACTTTGACTATGTATGTAGTACCACTTGTCTAATTGTTATATGCGATTCAGTTGATGATTTCCATTTATTACCGCCTGGTTTCGATTCCCAATACTGTTGAGATTGCTTCAACACAGTATGGCGGTAATAAAGAAAGGCAGCCCCTTTGCATGCTATACGTTAGCGTGCCTGGATAGTCAATATCTTGTCGCATAGACCTCTTAGCCCATTGGGAAACACCAGATCAGACCCTTAGATATACAATGATATTGGCATTGTCAATTTGTGCATGACTATTTCATTATGTTCTATTTATCTACTTTTTGTTCCTTTTAATGCTCGTGGTATCCAGTGGGTGTTCTGTGCAGGTTTTCCTTATTTACAAGATGACCGCTGCTGTGGAATAGCATTTTTCTCGCATTCTGCCATCCCGGTAACTCCTTTCCTTGTTCTTCTTGTCCAAACATTGAGGACAATGTTGCATATAAGTTTGGGGGTGCGGTATGCTATACCACTTGCATATGTATGCAATGTTCAGTCGTTATATTGAGTGTCATTGTAGAGCAGTTTTCTTTTTCTGGAGATTTTTGCATGCTTGCTATGATGTCTTGCTTTTTAAAGGAAGATCATTCGAATAAATGTCCGAGGTAAATGCAGCAGGTAGTTAAGAACTTTAACATTGTAAATACCCACACTTTTGCAAGCTTTATAGTAGGCTAGAACGGTCTACATTTTTGTCCAAATTCGAGCACGTACAGTTCTTGCCTTAAATTTGTCCTTAACCGCACAAATTCGCACACATGCATTTTAAATTGTGGGGTATAAGTCTGAGGGAGAATTTTTGAAAATTTCTGTTTTTATCTGAACAACTTAAAGAATAAGTTCTTCTGGTTGTTGTAAAAAAAAAAAGAAATAAAAAAGAGAAAAATATGCAATAAGCCTTCTCACCCAATAAACCGGATTTCTATGCCTCAAAGCAGGGAATATTCGCGTATAAGTGTGTAAGGTTGAGCAATAATAAGCGGGTGGCTTGCTTACGCTCATCGCCTTGTAAGCTCGGTCATTAAGTCCGAGGGGTGCTTCTTCACCTAATGCCCTAAAATCAATTGGTTTGGGAGTCATTGGCCCAACGCCGCTACATGGGCTTGCAAGAAAGCAAAAAGAGCTAAGCATTGCACGGTCATCCGCGCATGAGTAATCATGAATGTTTCGTGATAATGAACAGCCGAGTCGAGCATTTTCAATGAGTTGTTCTCTTAAAAACAGATTTGTTCGTTTTCTTCTCCAAATATGACAAAAGCCACACGTTAGAATGCATGTTCACTTTTCAAAGAGGATTTTGGGGTTGGAATTGTTATGTTTGTTCGGGCTGGCCATTATGTGGGGACTGTCGCTTATTTATAGCTTGTGAAAGTCCATTTTGCTAATGACCACATAGTTCTATAATACTTGTTGCATTTGTCAAATGTGAAATGAACGGATGATCGCCCTTTATCTAGTTGATGACAGAGCACTATTAAACTTTTGTATAAGATAGTTGATTTTATTTTTGTAATATTGTATTGCTAAGGGACTAGCAATATGTAAGTTTGGGGGTGTGATAAGTGTTCAATTCTATGCATTCGAACCCTCTTTATTGCATACGTTAGTTCCATTTTTGCGTTTACCGAGATATGTTTACGGTATTTTTGTGTTTTTGATGTTTTGCAGGTATTGGAGTAAATGGAGCAAAGTTTGAAGCTTTCTGCAATCAAGAGAAGAAATCAGAAAATGCAGCCAAGGCATCTCAATCAATCGAGATGTTGATTTCGATTAATCGAAATCTCGATTGATCGAGATCTCATTTCGATTGATCGAAATCTCGATCAATCGAGATTCAATCTCGATCAATCGAGATTCTGCAGAGCCCACTTGGCCACTTGCTCACCTGCTCTCCCACTTGCAACAAAATCCCCCTTTTTGCACGACTTAGGGGGATTGTCTGACTTGAACAAGACTTTTGGGGGCCTTATTGATACAAGAGATATATATATAGATATATATATATATATGGTGGGCCCAAGGTTGAAAAAGAAGCCAAAAAGCACACAAAAAGGGACATATCTCTCATATCTCATATATCTCTCAAGCAACATCATATAGGAGAAGAGAGACCTTCGGGAGAGGAAGAGAAAGAGCTGAACCAGACCAAGAAGCTTCATTCTTTTCATCAATGGAAGGGTGCAAGGCAACCATGAGCAACTAACTCTTCTACTAGGGTGTTGGTTTCAACCCCTAGCCATGTAAACTTGTTCATCTTTGTAGCTCTTGGGATTTGTAATTAAATGTTGATTATTTAGCCTAGTGATTATGTACACAAATACATCTCTTTTATATATTCATTTGATATGGAATTTATTCTTGTCTTAGAGTAGATTTTGTCACTTGAATGCACAACATTTGCATATTCCACAAGAAGTGCAAATGATGGCTAGATAATGGTGTTTAAATGAATGTGTGATGTTAGTTTGTATAGACCATGCCAAGACAAGGTAGTTTGGATGCATGTAGTGTTCACTTAGGGAGTAGAGTAAGTAGGTAGTTAGTTAGGTTGAAGAGCTATGCTTGTTGAAGATGGATTATGATAGGTTAGCACACACATTGATCTTTGGATATGTCATTGAGGTCACAAGCCTAATGACATTGTTAGGCATTTAATTAATGAATCCCATGCTTGCTACACTTATGAACATGTGAATGGTTAGTGGTGGAAACCAACCCTAGTTCTCTCTCCCAACTTTAAACTCTTTACTTTCCTTGTCATTTCATTCATGCAATAGTTTTTAAACACAAAACCAAAAATCTGTTTTTAGAATTAAAGTAGAATTAATCTTCCCTTAAGACAATTGCGACTAGTCCTCGTGGGATCGATACCCTCTATATAGAACCTTATCTACAAAGATTCGTGCTCTTGCGAGTGGTTAAATTATATTTTGATAAAAAGGGCAAAATTAAGCTTACAATATAATTTAGTTCCGACCACATCAAAATTCTGGCGCCGTTGCTGGGGACTACGGTTTTATTGTCGCCATTGGAAGATTAAATCTGGTTTAATTCTTAGGCTAGAAATTCTTTCATTCTTTTTGTATATATCTTGTCCTTATTTCTCAAATTTCTTGATTTTAGGTATACCACATAGCGGGCATCTAAGAGAAGTAAACTTGGAACCCTTTGTGAGTATAACGCCTAAAATTAGTAGTTTGAATTCATTCATTCTTTTGTATATATTCGTTTATTTTGTATATTGAGGTGTTGTTCTATTGGTAATGCATGCTAGGTAGACGATCATTGTCACTTCCTTTGCTTCCGTGTAACATTGAACTTGAACGAACACTTAGACAACGTAGAGGAACCTCTAGGGACCCTATATTGCCTAGGACTGAAAACATGGATCCAAATGAGAGACAACCTCCCGGGCTACCTCCTTTTTATCATGAACAACCACCTCCACCACCACCTCCTCAAGGAGAGTTGCTTATGGACTTTTACCTTCTGACTACATTTGAAGTACCTTCATGTATCCAATTTCCGGATGTAGCGGCAACTCAATTCGAAATAAAGTCCTCCACCATCAATCTTCTTAATAGCTTCCACGGTCTCCCTAATGAGGATCCGTACCGGCACTTAGATTACTTCCTTTCCGTGTGTTCCACTATTCGTGTACCACACTTTACGGAGGATGATCTAAAGCTGCGTATGTTCCCCTTCTCCCTAAAAGATAAAGCTAGAAGTTGGTTCAACTCCTTAGAACCTAACTCAATCCATTCTTGGGCGGAGATGCAAATAGAGTTCTTGAAAAAATACTTCCCAATGGGTAAAACAAGTGATATTCGACGAGCAATCACCGGATTCAACCAAATTGACCAAGAACAATTCCATGAGACGTGGGAGAGGTTAAAAGATCTTTTAAAATCTTGTCCGCATCATGCTGTCCCAAAATGGCAGCTAGTGCAAAGTTTTTATGATGGGGTGAGTGAGCAACATAGACAAATGATAGACTCCGCGTGTGGGGGGGATATCTTTCGAAAAGGCCCGATGAGGCATGGAAACTTTTTCAAACCCTAAGCAACAATTCAGCTCAACGCTCCTCCACTAGGAAAGGGAAGGCCACCCAACCTTGTAGAGGCGTGCATGAGATTTCACGGGTAGATGAGGTTGCCATGCAAGTAGAAGCCCTATCCCGAAAAATGGATTTAATCATGAAAAATGGGCTGCCTACTCCAAACCAATCTGTCCAAAATCAGGAAGGTTGTTCGTTTTGCTATAGTACTTCACATTTCGTGCGAGATTGTCCTATTGCCGGGCAATCTCCCGATTATGCTCAAGAGCAAGCGAATGCCTTGTATGCTAAACAACTGAATGATCCATATTCGAACACGTACAATCCTGGTTACAAGAACCATCCGGCTTTCTCATGGAAACCTCAAGAATCAAGTCCCACTTTCCAAGGGCAAAACTCTTTCAATTCCCCCTCTCAACAGCCTCCTTATAGGCCAAACCCTCAACCTTACAATCAAAGATCTAATTACCAACAACCACCACCTCCTCCGAGAAGCCAAAGCTTTGAAGAAAGAGTGATAAGCAATCTTGAGGCCAATACCCGCTTATTGCAAACTCACTCTCAATCAATCTCTAAGCTTGAAGCCAATGCTCAATCTATGGCTAGGTTAGAAGCTCAAATCGGGCAACTAGCTAATGCCTTAAATAGAAGAGAGGAAGGTAAGTTGCCAAGTCAACCGGTGGCGAACCCCAAAGGTGTCCATATGATTGAAGATCCATCATCTTCAACTTGTAATGCTCCTCCGGAGCAAGTTCAATCAATCACAACCTTGAGAAGTGGTAAAATCATTAACTCCAAGGTAGGGGAGGAAGAGAGAAAGGAATTCCAAGAGCAACCTAAAAATCCAAAAGAATCCCACTTAAATCCAAAATCGTTTCCGTTAAATCCAAATTTGCAAAATACCCCTTCAAATCCAAAAGGAAAGGCAAGTGAAGTTGTGTTGTCATCGCTTCCAAATCTTGACACCTCTTATGAACCTCCGGTTCCTTTTCCTCAAAGATTGAAGGAACCTTCTCATTTCGGGAAGCAAGGAGAGAAAATCCAAGACATGATGGAGATCTTCAAATAAGTAAAGATCAATCTCCCTCTCCTTGATGCTATTCGACAAATTCCCTCCTATGCGAAATTCTTGAAGGACTTGTGCACTCAAAAGCGCAAATCTAGGAATAATGTTCCTAAGAAAGTCCTCTTAACTGAGCACATAAGCTCCATTTTCCAACACCATGCCCCTCCTAAATTCAAAGATCCGGGTGCTCCGACCATTTCGTGCACCATCGGAAATCAATCTTTTGAAAAAGCACTTATTGATTTAGGGGCTAGTGTCAATGTGCTTCCATTCTCAGTTTACCAACAACTAGGTTTGGGGGAACTCAAGCATACCACGGTTGTGTTGCAACTTGCCGACTGTTCGGTGAAGCAACCACGTGGCATCATTGAGGATGTCATCATTCAAGTGGACAAATTCTATTTTTCGGTGGACTTCATAGTCCTTGACACGGAACCGGTCCAAAATCCGAATCATCATATTCCAATCATTCTAGGTCGTCCTTTCTTGGCCACGGCAAACGCTTACGTTAATTGCCGTACCGGAGTGATGGACATCTCTTTTGGGAATATGAAAGTCCGCTTGAACATCTTCAATGCTTCTCACCACACATCCGATAACGAAAGTGAGTGCTTTTGTGTCAATGTAGTGGAAGACCTTGTTCAAGAAGCACTTCCTTCTATTCTTTCCAAGGACCCTTTAGAGGCATGCCTAAATCACTTCAACTGTGATGATTTTGACATTGAGCAATCCATATGTGAAGTCAATTCCATGCTCGATGTTAATACTGTCATGGATTTGCCTAAGTGGAGAGTTGCGAGAGAACCCTTGCCCCCTTTGTCCAAAACTTCCCAAACTCCTTCTTTAATTTCCCCACCACAACTTGAGCTCAAGCCCCTACCGGCTACACTCAAGTATATTTTCTTGGGTGCAAATGAGACCCTTCCAGTCATTATTGCTTCCAATCTTACCAATGATCAAGAGATGGAACTTATTAAGGTGCTCAAAGAGCACAAAGAAGCAATAGGCTGGAGTGTGGCAGATCTCAAGGGAATAGATCTTTCTATTTGTATGCACCGCATACACTTGGAAGAGGATGCTAAGACCTCAAGGGAGGCACAACGTCGATTAAATCCAAATATGAAGGACGTTGTCATGAAGGAGGTGGTGAAGTTACTAGATGCGGGAATCATATACCCCATCTCTGATAGCAAGTGGGTTAGTCCCACTCAAGTAGTTCCAAAGAAGTCAGGTATTACGGTGCAAACAAATGACAAGGGTGAATTAGTTCCCCAACGCACCACCACGGGTTGGAGAGTGTGCATAGACTATAGAAAATTAAATTCAGCCACTCGGAAAGATCACTTCCCCCTCCCATTCATTGATCAGATATTGGAGAGATTAGCCGGGCAAAGTTTTTATTGCTTTTTGGATGGATATTCCAGCTATAATCAGGTTGCTATAGACCCGAGGGACCAAGAAAAAACCACCTTTACATGTCCCTTCGGCACATTTGCTTATAGACGCATGCCCTTTGGGTTGTGCAATGCACCGGCGACTTTTCAACGGTGTATGATGTCTATCTTCTCGGACATGGTGGAAAAATTCTTGGAAGTGTTCATGGATGATTTTTCCATTTTTGGGCCTTCATTTGAATCATGCCTCCAAAATCTAGCTTGTGTTCTCAAACGATGTCAAGAGACCAACCTAATTCTTAGTTGGGAAAAGAGCCATTTTATGGTTCAAGAGGGTATTGTCCTAGGGCACATTGTGTCTAAGAGAGGAATAGAGGTTGACAAAGCCAAGGTTGAACTCATTTCCAAACTTCCTCCACCATCAACGGTGAGAGAGATTCGTTCATTCCTTGGGCATGCGGGCTTTTATCGCCGTTTCATCAAAGACTTTAGCAAAATCTCTCGGCCTTTGTGTCGACTTCTTGAAAAAGAGTCTTGCTTTGCCTTTGATGAAGCGTGCCTTAACGCTTTTGAAGAACTCCGCACCATGCTCACAACCGCTCCAATTCTAATCCCTCCAAATTGGGCTCTCCCATTTGAGATTATGTGTGATGCATCCGATTATGCCATGGGTGCTGTCTTAGGGCAACGAATAGACAAACTGCCACATGTCATCTACTACGCAAGTAAAACCCTGTCCGAGGCTCAAATCAATTATACCACCACGAAAAAGGAATTGCTTGCGGTAGTATTTGCATTGGACAAATTTCGAGCTTATTTATTGGGTTCAAAGGTCATTGTCTATTCGGACCATACTGCCCTCCGGCATCTTTTGGCCAAAAAGGACACTAAGCCTAGGTTGATCCGATGGATACTCTTGTTGCAAGAGTTCAATTTTGAAATTAGAGACAAAAAGGGAACCGAAAATGTGGTGGCTGACCACCTGTCTAGAATTCTTGTTGAATCCCTCCATAATTCCATTCCAGTTTGTGAATCCTTCCCGGATGAACAACTCTTTGTCATCTCTCAAGAGAGTATCCCTTGGTATGCAGATGTGGTTAATTACTTGGCAACCGGTAAAATACCATCTTCTTGGACCAAGCAAGAGAAGGATCGTTTTCTCTCCCAATCACGATCATATTATTGGGACGATCCTCAATTGTTCAAATATTGCCCCGATCAAATAATTCGAAGGTGTGTGCCCAACAGTGAATTCCAAAGCATTCTCAAGTTTTGTCATACACTCGCGTGTGGGGGACACTTTAGTGCTAAGAAAACCGCAGCAAAAATTCTCCAATGCGGATTTTTCTGGCCGACACTTCATCGGGATGCATATTCATTCTGCCGCTCTTGTGAGCGATGTCAGCGCCTTGGCACGATGTCTCGGAAGGACATGATGCCTCTTAACCCTATTCTTATCATTGAAATATTTGATGTGTGGGGCATTGACTTCATGGGACCATTTCCACCCTCTACTGGTCATGAGTACATACTTGTGGCGGTGGACTACGTATCTAAGTGGATAGAGGCCGTTGCTACCAAAACCAATGATCACGCAGTCGTGGTTAAATTCATTCAAGCTAATATTTTTAGCCGGTTTGGTACGCCTCGGGCCATCATCAGTGACGGAGGTAAACATTTCTGCAACCGGTTCCTTCGAACCTTGCTTACCAAATACTCCGTCACACACAAAGTAGCCACCCCATACCATCCTCAAATTAGTGGCCTGGTAGAGGTATCCAATAGGGAGATTAAGAACATTCTTCAGAAAACTGTTCGGCCCGACCGGAAGGATTGGTCATTGCGACTAAACGATGCATTATGGGCATACCGAACTGCATATAAAACTCCCATTGGAATGTCACCTTATCGGTTGGTTTATGGCAAAGCGTGCCATCTTCCGGTTGAATTGGAGCATAAAGCTATGTGGACCACCAAAACTTTCAATTTTGACATGCAAAAGGCCGGCTCTAATCGAAAGCTTCAATTAAATGAATTGGAAGAATTGCGGCATGACGCGTATGAGAATGCGAAAATCTATAAGGCAAAGTCCAAAGCCTTTCATGATCGTAATATTCGAGTCAAAACATTTTTGCCGGGCCAAAAAGTATGGTTGTACAACTCACGCCTCCATTTGTTTCCCGGAAAACTTCGCTCCCGTTGGGATGGTCCATTTTTGATTAATTCTGTCGCTCCCCACGGAGCGGTGGAATTGAAGGACTTGAAAGACGGCTCGTTGTTCAAAGTGAACGGGCAGCGCTTAAAAGTGTGCGTGGATGACCAAGTCACCACCGAATACGTGGATGTCGTCACTTTGACGAATCCCGTGTATTGTGACTCGTGAGCCGATCCAGACGTCGTGCCATAGACGTGTAAAGTGGCGAAGCCATGGTAACTATCACGGTTCCATGATGTCCCTTTAATCCAAAGTAGGTTTGTATCTAAGCAATATAGTATCTAATTCCCAAGTATCCAAGTCCCTGAAGCATAATCAAGCTGACTATTTTTTAGCATCTCGATTGATCGAAACCAGGATCTCGATCAATCGAGATTTTGATTGATCGAGATCTCAATCTCGATTGATCAAAAAATTACAGAGATTTGCCAAGTCCAAAGTCCCGAGAGGTGGTATTCTTCGATTGCACTTCGATAGGTCTTCTATCGATCGAAAATTTCGATTGATCGAAATGGGATTTCGATTGAATGAATTAAATGTTCGATTGATCGAAGTAAAAGTGTGATTCAGTGAAGGAATTTTCGATTGATCGAAGAGACAATCTCGATCGATCGAAGCTGATTTCGATTGATCGAAGTGAGATCTCGATCAATCGAAATCTCGATTGATCGAAATGCACATCTCGATCAATCGAGATGCACGCGGGGCCTGCACGTGAGCCGAAAATCTATTTAAACCGTTGGGCTTCCCTCCCATTTTAAAAGACCATCCGAATTCTTCTATTCCTCAGCGCGATCCAAGCCTTCTCCAAGCACTCCCGAGCACTCGATCTACCGTTCCCGATCACCCGCCGCCATCCGACACAGTCCGAAGCCGCCGCTACCACTTGCGCGATCTTCTCTTCGCGGCTGCGAGTGGACTTTTCTTCTCTTGAGCCGTTCATCTTCTTCCTCTTGAGGTAAGTGATGCATGGCTACTTTTTGTATACTCTCTCGCCATTTTTGATAGTTTTACGGCGTAATAAACATAGTTAGATAATGTTGGGGTGGATGGGTGCGATTGCGATATCTGTAACGAGATTTTGTGGGTTTCGGGGGGGGTAGGAATTCATGTAGGAGTGAGATTTGGCATTCTCTTCGTTTCAAACGCTTAGTGTACGGTGTGTAACCGCGGCACCTTTGTTTCGGTTGCATCCGTTCACATTGCCTCTTCGAGAGCGACTTTTTGCATTCTTGTCAGTCCCATGGACTAGGACTTTCTTTTTATTTTTATTCTTTTAGTTTATTCGTAGTTTAGCTTTCTTCTTATTCATCTTTTATTTACGTAATTTTTGGAATCAAGTGCAGACTGTTCCGAGGCTATGGCGAGGGTGAAGAACGCCGCCGGTTCTATTCGCGATGTGCCCGGGCAAGCCTTCTGATCTCGGAAGTTCCACCCGGAGCAGGTTTTCGACTTAGCCGAGTTCGAGAGGCGTCCCGACACCGCGTGGACGGTTGCCGAGCTCAGGAGGCGTCGCCTCGACTGGCTATGTGTGCCTCCCACCGACGTGGCACACGAGCGCCTACTGCAGGTCTTTTACGATCATATGACCTACTCCTGCACCGCGCCAGATACACTAGAGACGGCCGTGGGCACCGTCACGATCACGATTACGCCGAGCCGGATTGCTCATATGCTCGGCATCCCTCACCAGTAGCCGCCGAACATGGTTGGCCCGGACGGTCAGCCACTTTACAGTGCCGCACTCCCAGCAGACACTACGCTCTTCTCGATAGTGATGGACATGTGTGGCAGGGCGTTCACCACGTCCAGTCACAACTGCACGTCCAAATCGATGTGCCCGAGCAGATATTGGTTCCTGGACACCGTTCTCCTCAAGAACGCGTGTCCGCTGCAGCACGTGGCAGAGCGCAGGGGCGACCTCCTCCGTTGCCTCTATGCTTTCCACACGGGCGCTTGGTTTTCTGTCCCATCGCTGATCTGGGGGCAGATGTACAAAGTCTGGGACGACCTCGTCAACAAGAGGATGAGGCGAGTAGCTAGTTGGCGGCTTCCCTTCCCTTTCCTGATCGCCGCTTTTCTCAGCAGTGCCAGTATATCGGTCAGTCGGACTGACATCCAGTTGGCACCGCCCACCCGCTTCACATCTACTCAGTGGGAGCGGGTGAGGCGACACTTAGAGCGACAGGACCACTAGGGTGATCCACCAGACGATGTAGACATGGATGCCCCGGTGGAGACAGATGAGGGAGAGCCTGCAGGGGCTGAGTCCGAGGACGAGGAGATGGAGGAGGAGGAGATGGATGTCGCTGCAGAGCGGCATGATATCTTAGCGACGGGCTATTCCTGCCTGGCGGCTGACGTAGAGCGGCTCCAGCAGGGTTTTGACGAGCACGTCCAGGTGACGCAGAGTCAGCTGGCAGGCATTCGGACAGACATTTCTTCTCTGGCACAGGGTCAGAGAGCGATCTTAGACGAGTTCCGAGCCTTCCGGCAGGACCTGCAGTTCCTGTTCGCAGGCCGAGCCTCCACCTCCACTTCTACTCCCACCGAGCCTCCACCACCACCACCCCCCCTCGAGTAGCTGCATTTTATTCCTCTTTTATGCTTTATTTTCTGTATTTTTCTTTCTTTATTTTTCATAGGCCATGTTGGCCATGCTTAGTTTCTTTTTGAGTATTCCACCTACATGTACACTTTGTACTCAAAAATCATTCTCATCTATATGGAATACATTATATTTTCTTTTATAACAGGTGTTATCTTTACTGTCTTTATTTATGCTTTCTGTCAATATTTCTGTTCTCTATACTTTGACTATGTATGTAGTACCACTTGTCTAATTGTTATATGCGATTCAGTTGATGATTTCCATTTATTACCGCCTGGTTTCGATTCCCAATACTGTTGAGATTGCTTCAACACAGTATGGCGGTAATAAAGAAAGGCAGCCCCTTTGCATGCTATACGTTAGCGTGCCTGGATAGTCAATATCTTGTCGCATAGACCTCTTAGCCCATTGGGAAACACCAGATCAGACCCTTAGATATACAGTGATATTGGCATTGTCAATTTGTGCATGACTATTTCATTATGTTCTATTTATCTACTTTTTGTTCCTTTTAATGCTCGTGGTATCCAGTGGGTGTTCTGTGCAGGTTTTCCTTATTTACAAGATGACCGCTGCTGTGGAATAGCATTTTTCTCGCATTCTGCCATCCCGGTAACTCCTTTCCTTGTTCTTCTTGTCCAAACATTGAGGACAATGTTGCATATAAGTTTGGGGGTGCGGTATGCTATACCACTTGCATATGTATGCAATGTTCAGTCGTTATATTGAGTGTCATTGTAGAGCAGTTTTCTTTTTCTGGAGATTTTTGCATGCTTGCTATGATGTCTTGCTTTTTAAAGGAAGATCATTCGAATAAATGTCCGAGGTAAATGCAGCAGGTAGTTAAGAACTTTAACATTGTAAATACCCACACTTTTGCAAGCTTTATAGTAGGCTAGAACGGTCTACATTTTTGTCCAAATTCGAGCACGTACAGTTCTTGCCTTAAATTTGTCCTTAACCGCACAAATTCGCACACATGCATTTTAAATTGTGGGGTATAAGTCTGAGGGAGAATTTTTGAAAATTTCTGTTTTTATCTGAACAACTTAAAGAATAAGTTCTTCTGGTTGTTGTAAAAAAAAAAAGAAATAAAAAAGAGAAAAATATGCAATAAGCCTTCTCACCCAATAAACCGGATTTCTATGCCTCAAAGCAGGGAATATTCGCGTATAAGTGTGTAAGGTTGAGCAATAATAAGCGGGTGGCTTGCTTACGCTCATCGCCTTGTAAGCTCGGTCATTAAGTCCGAGGGGTGCTTCTTCACCTAATGCCCTAAAATCAATTGGTTTGGGAGTCATTGGCCCAACGCCGCTACATGGGCTTGCAAGAAAGCAAAAAGAGCTAAGCATTGCACGGTCATCCGCGCATGGGCAATCATGAATGTTTCGTGATAATGAACAGCCGAGTCGAGCATTTTCAATGAGTTGTTCTCTTAAAAACAGATTTGTTCGTTTTCTTCTCCAAATATGACAAAAGCCACACGTTAGAATGCATGTTCACTTTTCAAAGAGGATTTTGGGGTTGGAATTGTTATGTTTGTTCGGGCTGGCCATTATGTGGGGACTGTCGCTTATTTATAGCTTGTGAAAGTCCATTTTGCTAATGACCACATAGTTCTATAATACTTGTTGCATTTGTCAAATGTGAAATGAACGGATGATCGCCCTTTATCTAGTTGATGACAGAGCACTATTAAACTTTTGTATAAGATAGTTGATTTTATTTTTGTAATATTGTATTGCTAAGGGACTAGCAATATGTAAGTTTGGGGGTGTGATAAGTGTTCAATTCTATGCATTCGAACCCTCTTTATTGCATACGTTAGTTCCGTTTTTGCGTTTACCGAGATATGTTTACGGTATTTTTGTGTTTTTGATGTTTTGCAGGTATTGGAGTAAATGGAGCAAAGTTTGAAGCTTTCTGCAATCAAGAGAAGAAATCAGAAAATGCAGCCAAGGCATCTCAATCAATCGAGATGTTGATTTCGATTAATCGAAATCTCGATTGATCGAGATCTCATTTCGATTGATCGAAATCTCGATCAATCGAGATTCAATCTCGATCAATCGAGATTCTGCAGAGCCCACTTGGCCACTTGCTCACCTGCTCTCCCACTTGCAACAAAATCCCCCTTTTTGCACGACTTAGGGGGATTGTCTGACTTGAACAAGACTTTTGGGGGCCTTATTGATACAAGAGATATATATATAGATATATATATATATATGGTGGGCCCAAGGTTGAAAAAGAAGCCAAAAAGCACACAAAAAGGGACATATCTCTCATATCTCATATATCTCTCAAGCAACATCATATAGGAGAAGAGAGACCTTCGGGAGAGGAAGAGAAAGAGCTGAACCAGACCAAGAAGCTTCATTCTTTTCATCAATGGAAGGGTGCAAGGCAACCATGAGCAACTAACTCTTCTACTAGGGTGTTGGTTTCAACCCCTAGCCATGTAAACTTGTTCATCTTTGTAGCTCTTGGGATTTGTAATTAAATGTTGATTATTTAGCCTAGTGATTATGTACACAAATACATCTCTTTTATATATTCATTTGATATGGAATTTATTCTTGTCTTAGAGTAGATTTTGTCACTTGAATGCACAACATTTGCATATTCCACAAGAAGTGCAAATGATGGCTAGATAATGGTGTTTAAATGAATGTGTGATGTTAGTTTGTATAGACCATGCCAAGACAAGGTAGTTTGGATGCATGTAGTGTTCACTTAGGGAGTAGAGTAAGTAGGTAGTTAGTTAGGTTGAAGAGCTATGCTTGTTGAAGATGGATTATGATAGGTTAGCACACACATTGATCTTTGGATATGTCATTGAGGTCACAAGCCTAATGACATTGTTAGGCATTTAATTAATGAATCCCATGCTTGCTACACTTATGAACATGTGAATGGTTAGTGGTGGAAACCAACCCTAGTTCTCTCTCCCAACTTTAAACTCTTTACTTTCCTTGTCATTTCATTCATGCAATAGTTTTTAAACACAAAACCAAAAATCTGTTTTTAGAATTAAAGTAGAATTAATCTTCCCTTAAGACAATTGCGACTAGTCCTCGTGGGATCGATACCCTCTATATAGAACCTTATCTACAAAGATTCGTGCTCTTGCGAGTGGTTAAATTATATTTTGATAAAAAGGGCAAAATTAAGCTTACAATATAATTTAGTTCCGACCACATCAAAATTCTGGCGCCGTTGCTGGGGACTACGGTTTTATTGTCGCCATTGGAAGATTAAATCTGGTTTAATTCTTAGGCTAGAAATTCTTTCATTCTTTTTGTATATATCTTGTCCTTATTTCTCAAATTTCTTGATTTTAGGTATACCACATAGCGGGCATCTAAGAGAAGTAAACTTGGAACCCTTTGTGAGTATAACGCCTAAAATTAGTAGTTTGAATTCATTCATTCTTTTGTATATATTCGTTTATTTTGTATATTGAGGTGTTGTTCTATTGGTAATGCATGCTAGGTAGACGATCATTGTCACTTCCTTTGCTTCCGTGTAACATTGAACTTGAACGAACACTTAGACAACGTAGAGGAACCTCTAGGGACCCTATATTGCCTAGGACTGAAAACATGGATCCAAATGAGAGACAACCTCCCGGGCTACCTCCTTTTTATCATGAACAACCACCTCCACCACCACCTCCTCAAGGAGAGTTGCTTATGGACTTTTACCTTCTGACTACATTTGAAGTACCTTCATGTATCCAATTTCCGGATGTAGCGGCAACTCAATTCGAAATAAAGTCCTCCACCATCAATCTTCTTAATAGCTTCCACGGTCTCCCTAATGAGGATCCGTACCGGCACTTAGATTACTTCCTTTCCGTGTGTTCCACTATTCGTGTACCACACTTTACGGAGGATGATCTAAAGCTGCGTATGTTCCCCTTCTCCCTAAAAGATAAAGCTAGAAGTTGGTTCAACTCCTTAGAACCTAACTCAATCCATTCTTGGGCGGAGATGCAAATAGAGTTCTTGAAAAAATACTTCCCAATGGGTAAAACAAGTGATATTCGACGAGCAATCACCGGATTCAACCAAATTGACCAAGAACAATTCCATGAGACGTGGGAGAGGTTAAAAGATCTTTTAAAATCTTGTCCGCATCATGCTGTCCCAAAATGGCAGCTAGTGCAAAGTTTTTATGATGGGGTGAGTGAGCAACATAGACAAATGATAGACTCCGCGTGTGGGGGGGATATCTTTCGAAAAGGCCCGATGAGGCATGGAAACTTTTTCAAACCCTAAGCAACAATTCAGCTCAACGCTCCTCCACTAGGAAAGGGAAGGCCACCCAACCTTGTAGAGGCGTGCATGAGATTTCACGGGTAGATGAGGTTGCCATGCAAGTAGAAGCCCTATCCCGAAAAATGGATTTAATCATGAAAAATGGGCTGCCTACTCCAAACCAATCTGTCCAAAATCAGGAAGGTTGTTCGTTTTGCTATAGTACTTCACATTTCGTGCGAGATTGTCCTATTGCCGGGCAATCTCCCGATTATGCTCAAGAGCAAGCGAATGCCTTGTATGCTAAACAACTGAATGATCCATATTCGAACACGTACAATCCTGGTTACAAGAACCATCCGGCTTTCTCATGGAAACCTCAAGAATCAAGTCCCACTTTCCAAGGGCAAAACTCTTTCAATTCCCCCTCTCAACAGCCTCCTTATAGGCCAAACCCTCAACCTTACAATCAAAGATCTAATTACCAACAACCACCACCTCCTCCGAGAAGCCAAAGCTTTGAAGAAAGAGTGATAAGCAATCTTGAGGCCAATACCCGCTTATTGCAAACTCACTCTCAATCAATCTCTAAGCTTGAAGCCAATGCTCAATCTATGGCTAGGTTAGAAGCTCAAATCGGGCAACTAGCTAATGCCTTAAATAGAAGAGAGGAAGGTAAGTTGCCAAGTCAACCGGTGGCGAACCCCAAAGGTGTCCATATGATTGAAGATCCATCATCTTCAACTTGTAATGCTCCTCCGGAGCAAGTTCAATCAATCACAACCTTGAGAAGTGGTAAAATCATTAACTCCAAGGTAGGGGAGGAAGAGAGAAAGGAATTCCAAGAGCAACCTAAAAATCCAAAAGAATCCCACTTAAATCCAAAATCGTTTCCGTTAAATCCAAATTTGCAAAATACCCCTTCAAATCCAAAAGGAAAGGCAAGTGAAGTTGTGTTGTCATCGCTTCCAAATCTTGACACCTCTTATGAACCTCCGGTTCCTTTTCCTCAAAGATTGAAGGAACCTTCTCATTTCGGGAAGCAAGGAGAGAAAATCCAAGACATGATGGAGATCTTCAAATAAGTAAAGATCAATCTCCCTCTCCTTGATGCTATTCGACAAATTCCCTCCTATGCGAAATTCTTGAAGGACTTGTGCACTCAAAAGCGCAAATCTAGGAATAATGTTCCTAAGAAAGTCCTCTTAACTGAGCACATAAGCTCCATTTTCCAACACCATGCCCCTCCTAAATTCAAAGATCCGGGTGCTCCGACCATTTCGTGCACCATCGGAAATCAATCTTTTGAAAAAGCACTTATTGATTTAGGGGCTAGTGTCAATGTGCTTCCATTCTCAGTTTACCAACAACTAGGTTTGGGGGAACTCAAGCATACCACGGTTGTGTTGCAACTTGCCGACTGTTCGGTGAAGCAACCACGTGGCATCATTGAGGATGTCATCATTCAAGTGGACAAATTCTATTTTTCGGTGGACTTCATAGTCCTTGACACGGAACCGGTCCAAAATCCGAATCATCATATTCCAATCATTCTAGGTCGTCCTTTCTTGGCCACGGCAAACGCTTACGTTAATTGCCGTACCGGAGTGATGGACATCTCTTTTGGGAATATGAAAGTCCGCTTGAACATCTTCAATGCTTCTCACCACACATCCGATAACGAAAGTGAGTGCTTTTGTGTCAATGTAGTGGAAGACCTTGTTCAAGAAGCACTTCCTTCTATTCTTTCCAAGGACCCTTTAGAGGCATGCCTAAATCACTTCAACTGTGATGATTTTGACATTGAGCAATCCATATGTGAAGTCAATTCCATGCTCGATGTTAATACTGTCATGGATTTGCCTAAGTGGAGAGTTGCGAGAGAACCCTTGCCCCCTTTGTCCAAAACTTCCCAAACTCCTTCTTTAATTTCCCCACCACAACTTGAGCTCAAGCCCCTACCGGCTACACTCAAGTATATTTTCTTGGGTGCAAATGAGACCCTTCCAGTCATTATTGCTTCCAATCTTACCAATGATCAAGAGATGGAACTTATTAAGGTGCTCAAAGAGCACAAAGAAGCAATAGGCTGGAGTGTGGCAGATCTCAAGGGAATAGATCCTTCTATTTGTATGCACCGCATACACTTGGAAGAGGATGCTAAGACCTCAAGGGAGGCACAACGTCGATTAAATCCAAATATGAAGGACGTTGTCATGAAGGAGGTGGTGAAGTTACTAGATGCGGGAATCATATACCCCATCTCTGATAGCAAGTGGGTTAGTCCCACTCAAGTAGTTCCAAAGAAGTCAGGTATTACGGTGCAAACAAATGACAAGGGTGAATTAGTTCCCCATCGCACCACCACGGGTTGGAGAGTGTGCATAGACTATAGAAAATTAAATTCAGCCACTCGGAAAGATCACTTCCCCCTCCCATTCATTGATCAGATATTGGAGAGATTAGCCGGGCAAAGTTTTTATTGCTTTTTGGATGGATATTCCAGCTATAATCAGGTTGCTATAGACCCGAGGGACCAAGAAAAAACCACCTTTACATGTCCCTTCGGCACATTTGCTTATAGACGCATGCCCTTTGGGTTGTGCAATGCACCGGCGACTTTTCAACGGTGTATGATGTCTATCTTCTCGGACATGGTGGAAAAATTCTTGGAAGTGTTCATGGATGATTTTTCCATTTTTGGGCCTTCATTTGAATCATGCCTCCAAAATCTAGCTTGTGTTCTCAAACGATGTCAAGAGACCAACCTAATTCTTAGTTGGGAAAAGAGCCATTTTATGGTTCAAGAGGGTATTGTCCTAGGGCACATTGTGTCTAAGAGAGGAATAGAGGTTGACAAAGCCAAGGTTGAACTCATTTCCAAACTTCCTCCACCATCAACGGTGAGAGAGATTCGTTCATTCCTTGGGCATGCGGGCTTTTATCGCCGTTTCATCAAAGACTTTAGCAAAATCTCTCGGCCTTTGTGTCGACTTCTTGAAAAAGAGTCTTGCTTTGCCTTTGATGAAGCGTGCCTTAACGCTTTTGAAGAACTCCGCACCATGCTCACAACCGCTCCAATTCTAATCCCTCCAAATTGGGCTCTCCCATTTGAGATTATGTGTGATGCATCCGATTATGCCATGGGTGCTGTCTTAGGGCAACGAATAGACAAACTGCCACATGTCATCTACTACGCAAGTAAAACCCTGTCCGAGGCTCAAATCAATTATACCACCACGAAAAAGGAATTGCTTGCGGTAGTATTTGCATTGGACAAATTTCGAGCTTATTTATTGGGTTCAAAGGTCATTGTCTATTCGGACCATACTGCCCTCCGGCATCTTTTGGCCAAAAAGGACACTAAGCCTAGGTTGATCCGATGGATACTCTTGTTGCAAGAGTTCAATTTTGAAATTAGAGACAAAAAGGGAACCGAAAATGTGGTGGCTGACCACCTGTCTAGAATTCTTGTTGAATCCCTCCATAATTCCATTCCAGTTTGTGAATCCTTCCCGGATGAACAACTCTTTGTCATCTCTCAAGAGAGTATCCCTTGGTATGCAGATGTGGTTAATTACTTGGCAACCGGTAAAATACCATCTTCTTGGACCAAGCAAGAGAAGGATCGTTTTCTCTCCCAATCACGATTATATTGTTGGGACGATCCTCAATTGTTCAAATATTGCCCCGATCAAATAATTCGAAGGTGTGTGCCCAACAGTGAATTCCAAAGCATTCTCAAGTTTTGTCATACACTCGCGTGTGGGGGACACTTTAGTGCTAAGAAAACCGCAGCAAAAATTCTCCAATGCGGATTTTTCTGGCCGACACTTCATCGGGATGCATATTCATTCTGCCGCTCTTGTGAGCGATGTCAGCGCCTTGGCACGATGTCTCGGAAGGACATGATGCCTCTTAACCCTATTCTTATCATTGAAATATTTGATGTGTGGGGCATTGACTTCATGGGACCATTTCCACCCTCTACTGGTCATGAGTACATACTTGTGGCGGTGGACTACGTATCTAAGTGGATAGAGGCCGTTGCTACCAAAACCAATGATCACGCAGTCGTGGTTAAATTCATTCAAGCTAATATTTTTAGCCGGTTTGGTACGCCTCGGGCCATCATCAGTGACGGAGGTAAACATTTCTGCAACCGGTTCCTTCGAACCTTGCTTACCAAATACTCCGTCACACACAAAGTAGCCACCCCATACCATCCTCAAATTAGTGGCCTGGTAGAGGTATCCAATAGGGAGATTAAGAACATTCTTCAGAAAACTGTTCGGCCCGACCGGAAGGATTGGTCATTGCGACTAAACGATGCATTATGGGCATACCGAACTGTATATAAAACTCCCATTGGAATGTCACCTTATCGGTTGGTTTATGGCAAAGCGTGCCATCTTCCGGTTGAATTGGAGCATAAAGCTATGTGGACCACCAAAACTTTCAATTTTGACATGCAAAAGGCCGGCTCTAATCGAAAGCTTCAATTAAATGAATTGGAAGAATTGCGGCATGACGCGTATGAGAATGCGAAAATCTATAAGGCAAAGTCCAAAGCCTTTCATGATCGTAATATTCGAGTCAAAACATTTTTGCCGGGCCAAAAAGTATGGTTGTACAACTCACGCCTCCATTTGTTTCCCGGAAAACTTCGCTCCCGTTGGGATGGTCCATTTTTGATTAATTCTGTCGCTCCCCACGGAGCGGTGGAATTGAAGGACTTGAAAGACGGCTCGTTGTTCAAAGTGAACGGGCAGCGCTTAAAAGTGTGCGTGGATGACCAAGTCACCACCGAATACGTGGATGTCGTCACTTTGACGAATCCCGTGTATTGTGACTCGTGAGCCGATCCAGACGTCGTGCCATAGACGTGTAAAGTGGCGAAGCCATGGTAACTATCACGCTTCCATGATGTCCCTTTAATCCAAAGTAGGTTTGTATCTAAGCAATATAGTATCTAATTCCCAAGTATCCAAGTCCCTGAAGCATAATCAAGCTGACTATTTTTTAGCATCTCGATTGATCGAAACCAGGATCTCGATCAATCGAGATTTCGATTGATCGAGATCTGAATCTCGATTGATCAAAAAATTACAGAGATTTGCCAAGTCCAAAGTCCCGAGAGGTGGTATTCTTCGATTGCACTTCGATAGGTCTTCGATCGATCGAAAATTTCGATTGATCGAAATGGGATTTCGATTGAATGAATTAAATGTTCGATTGATCGAAGTAAAAGTGTGATTCAGTGAAGGAATTTTTGATTGATCGAAGAGACATTCTCGATCGATCGAAGCTGATTTCGATTGATCGAAGTGAGATCTCGATCAATCGAAATCTCGATTGATCGAAATGCACATCTCGATCAATCGAGATGCACGCGGGGCCTGCACGTGAGCCGAAAATCTATTTAAACCGTTGGGCTTCCCTCCCATTTTAAAAGACCATCCGAATTCTTCTATTCCTCAGCGCGATCCAAGCCTTCTCCAAGCACTCCCGAGCACTCGATCTACCGTTCCCGATCACCCGCCGCCATCCGACACAGTCCGAAGCCGCCGCTACCACTTGCGCGATCTTCTCTTCGCGGCTGCGAGTGGACTTTTCTTCTCTTGAGCCGTTCATCTTCTTCCTCTTGAGGTAAGTGATGCATGGCTACTTTTTGTATACTCTCTCGCCATTTTTGATAGTTTTACGGCGTAATAAACATAGTTAGATAATGTTGGGGTGGATGGGTGCGATTGCGATATCTGTAACGAGATTTTGTGGGTTTCGGGGGGGGGGGTAGGAATTCATGTAGGAGTGAGATTTGGCATTCTCTTCGTTTCAAACGCTTAGTGTACGGTGTGTAACCGCGACACCTTTGTTTCGGTTGCATCCGTTCACATTGCCTCTTCGAGAGCGACTTTTTGCATTCTTGTCAGTCCCATGGACTAGGACTTTCTTTTTATTTTTATTCTTTTAGTTTATTCGTAGTTTAGCTTTCTTCTTATTCATCTTTTATTTACGTAATTTTTGGAATCAAGTGCAGACTGTTCCGAGGCTATGGCGAGGGTGAAGAACGCCGCCGGTTCTGTTCGCGATGTGCCCGGGCAAGCCTTCTGATCTCGGAAGTTCCACCCGGAGCAGGTTTTCGACTTAGCCGAGTTCGAGAGGCGTCCCGACACCGCGTGGACGGTTGCCGAGCTCAGGAGGCGTCGCCTCGACTGGCTATGTGTGCCTCCCACCGACGTGGCACACGAGCGCCTACTGCAGGTCTTTTACGATCATATGACCTACTCCTGCACCGCGCCAGATACACTAGAGACGGTCGTGGGCACCGTCACGATCACGATTACGCCGAGCCGGATTGCTCATATGCTCGGCATCCCTCACCAGTAGCCGCCGAACATGGTTGGCCCGGACGGTCAGCCACTTTACAGTGCCGCACTCCCAGCAGACACTACGCTCTTCTCGATAGTGATGGACATGTGTGGCAGGGCGTTCACCACGTCCAGTCACAACTGCACGTCCAAATCGATGTGCCCGAGCAGATATTGGTTCCTGGACACCGTTCTCCTCAAGAACGCGTGTCCGCTGCAGCACGTGGCAGAGCGCAGGGGCGACCTCCTCCGTTGCCTCTATGCTTTCCACACGGGCGCTTGGTTTTCTGTCCCATCGCTGATCTGGGGGCAGATGTACAAAGTCTGGGACGACCTCGTCAACAAGAGGATGAGGCGAGCAGCTAGTTGGCGGCTTCCCTTCCCTTTCCTGATCGCCGCTTTTCTCAGCAGTGCCAGTATATCGGTCAGTTGGACTGACATCCAGTTGGCACCGCCCACCCGCTTCACATCTACTCAGTGGGAGCGGGTGAGGCGACACTTAGAGCGACAGGACCACTAGGGTGATCCACCAGACGATGTAGACATGGATGCCCCGGTGGAGACAGATGAGGGAGAGCCTGCAGGGGCTGAGTCCGAGGACGAGGAGATGGAGGAGGAGGAGATGGATGTCGCTGCAGAGCGGCATGATATCTTAGCGACGGGCTATTCCTGCCTGGCGGCTGACGTAGAGCGGCTCCAGCAGGGTTTTGACGAGCACGTCCAGGTGACGCAGAGTCAGCTGGCAGGCATTCGGACAGACATTTCTTCTCTGGCACAGGGTCAGAGAGCGATCTTAGACGAGTTCCGAGCCTTCCGGCAGGACCTGCAGTTCCTGTTCGCAGGCCGAGCCTCCACCTCCACTTCTACTCCCACCGAGCCTCCACCACCACCACCCCCCCTCGAGTAGCTGCATTTTATTCCTCTTTTATGCTTTATTTTCTGTATTTTTCTTTCTTTATTTTTCATAGGCCATGTTGGCCATGCTTAGTTTCTTTTTGAGTATTCCACCTACATGTACACTTTGTACTCAAAAATCATTCTCATCTATATGGAATACATTATATTTTCTTTTATAACAGGTGTTATCTTTACTGTCTTTATTTATGCTTTCTGTCAATATTTCTGTTCTCTATACTTTGACTATGTATGTAGTACCACTTGTCTAATTGTTATATGCGATTCAGTTGATGATTTCCATTTATTACCGCCTGGTTTCGATTCCCAATACTGTTGAGATTGCTTCAACACAGTATGGCGGTAATAAAGAAAGGCAGCCCCTTTGCATGCTATACGTTAGCGTGCCTGGATAGTCAATATCTTGTCGCATAGACCTCTTAGCCCATTGGGAAACACCAGATCAGACCCTTAGATATACAGTGATATTGGCATTGTCAATTTGTGCATGACTATTTCATTATGTTCTATTTATCTACTTTTTGTTCCTTTTAATGCTCGTGGTATCCAGTGGGTGTTCTGTGCAGGTTTTCCTTATTTACAAGATGACCGCTGCTGTGGAATAGCATTTTTCTCGCATTCTGCCATCCCGGTAACTCCTTTCCTTGTTCTTCTTGTCCAAACATTGAGGACAATGTTGCATATAAGTTTGGGGGTGCGGTATGCTATACCACTTGCATATGTATGCAATGTTCAGTCGTTATATTGAGTGTCATTGTAGAGCAGTTTTCTTTTTCTGGAGATTTTTGCATGCTTGCTATGATGTCTTGCTTTTTAAAGGAAGATCATTCGAATAAATGTCCGAGGTAAATGCAGCAGGTAGTTAAGAACTTTAACATTGTAAATACCCACACTTTTGCAAGCTTTATAGTAGGCTAGAACGGTCTACATTTTTGTCCAAATTCGAGCACGTACAGTTCTTGCCTTAAATTTGTCCTTAACCGCACAAATTCGCACACATGCATTTTAAATTGTGGGGTATAAGTCTGAGGGAGAATTTTTGAAAATTTCTGTTTTTATCTGAACAACTTAAAGAATAAGTTCTTCTGGTTGTTGTAAAAAAAAAAGAAATAAAAAAGAGAAAAATATGCAATAAGCCTTCTCACCCAATAAACCGGATTTCTATGCCTCAAAGCAGGGAATATTCGCGTATAAGTGTGTAAGGTTGAGCAATAATAAGCGGGTGGCTTGCTTACGCTCATCGCCTTGTAAGCTCGGTCATTAAGTCCGAGGGGTGCTTCTTCACCTAATGCCCTAAAATCAATTGGTTTGGGAGTCATTGGCCCAACGCCGCTACATGGGCTTGCAAGAAAGCAAAAAGAGCTAAGCATTGCACGATCATCTGCGCATGAGCAATCATGAATGTTTCGTGATAATGAACAGCCGAGTCGAGCATTTTCAATGAGTTGTTCTCTTAAAAACAGATTTGTTCGTTTTCTTCTCCAAATATGACAAAAGCCACACGTTAGAATGCATGTTCACTTTTCAAAGAGGATTTTGGGGTTGGAATTGTTATGTTTGTTCGGGCTGGCCATTATGTGGGGACTGTCGCTTATTTATAGCTTGTGAAAGTCCATTTTGCTAATGACCACATAGTTTTAATTTCTTTAGTTTTCGTTGATTTTAAGTTATAGTTTTAGTTTTCTTACTTTTTCTTTCAGTTCTAGTTGCGTTTTAATGTTTTTTTCTTTGAGTTTTTGATGTATAAGTTGCTTCTGGAGGATGCCAAGAGGTGTACCGAGGTATTCGGACTCAAGACGGGTGAAAAATCGTGCTCTCGGTCGACCTTGGGCGATGGAGACTCAAAATTATCAAGGTTCGGTCGACCTTGGGCGATGGAGGGTCCAACAGGCATCCAGGAGGGGGATCGATCGCCCCATGGTTTTTGAAGAGATCACCCACCAGCAGGTGGGCGATCGATCGCCTATCCAAGGGGGGATCGATCGCCCATTCCCATTGAAGGGCTGCCCGAATTTTTAAGGCCTATAAAGGCCACCTCTCATCCTTTGTTGCTACCACTTGCATCCTAGACCTCTTTGAACTCCAATTCAAGTCCTACATCATCCGGAAAACTAATTTCTTCAATTAGTGATTATTATACAAGAATTCAACATTGATCAACATCAACTTCAAACATCAAATTGGATCAAAAATCACTAGTTCTCAAAGGAAGCTCACATTTTTTCAAGTTCAACATCCAAGTAAGTGAAGTTTTTCTTTGAAGAAATTGTTCAAATCTTTTTGAGGGCTTTTGAAGACCAAGTTTGGGGGATCAATTTGGTGCAATTACTTGTTCGATTTGGGTGAAAAAAAATTTGCCGAAAAAAGGAGGTTGAAGGTTACAAAAGAATTGTGCACACCAAGTGTTCGATTTAATTCCTCAACCACACTTTTTCTACTTCTATGGCACCAAAGAGAGCAAGTCACCAAGATGCGTCAAGTTCACGTAATCCTCGCCGAGCGAGGCATGATCCGACCACAGGTTCTTCACGATCTCGCCGAGACAGTATTCAAGAGAGATGGCATCCAAGGGCGTTGAATTATGAAACAACGTTTGACATAGCCGAACTTTATGGTATGTTTCCCGAGACACGATGGGGGATTTCTGACATCCGTCGTCGTCGGTCGGCATCCATTTTTGTTCCACTCTCATTTACCATTTACCCGAGGCTTGTCAAGGTATTTTATCAGAACTTAATGCCGACACCTGATGAGCGGGATGTGCTTACTTCTTCCGTAGATGGAACAATAGTTCGAGTGGACATGTCATCCATTGCCATTGCCATGGGTTGTCCTCATGAATGCCCAGCTGATTTATCTCATATCTATACTCCTCTACCCGACGAGTTGTCGGTAGGCAATGTGGTTGCACGTTTATGTGCCAACCAATTTTCCGGGCCGAAAAGGAATGCAGCTTCAAAATCTTCAATGCCAAATCATTTATGGTTCCTTGACGCTGTGCTACTCAAGAATGTATGTCCAATTGGACATAAAACCGAAAGACGTCAAGAGTTCCTCAGAGCCTTATATGCTATACATTTTGGGCATTGGCTGTCATTCCCACAGATTGTCTGGGGCCAGATGGAGAAATTCTATTCCAAAGTTGTGGCCAAGGTACCAGACAGTGCAAGTGACTGGGAGTTTCCATTCCCTACTATTATTCACCAGTTGCTTGTAGCACAGGGGTATGCAGTCCATGAGGACGAGCTTGCCTTTCCACATGACCTTCATTATGGCACGTATGACTGGAACTTGAGTCGATCTCATATGCATCAGAGAGTCATAGCGGCGCCTGGTGAGGTATCTCGGTTGGCCTAGGGAGGAGAGCATGTAGATATACCACCACCGGTGGAGGCAGAGGAAGAGGAAGTGCATGCACAGGCTGGTGGCCGTGATTATCAATATTTAGAAGGGCAGATTGCTGGGTTGACAGCCCAGTTTGGCACCTTACAGACAGAGGTCTCCACACAGTTTGGTGCAATGAGAGCAGAGATGCCGGATCACTTTCGTGACACTCGCCAAGAGCAACTAGAGATGCGGAGGATGATGCGTGCACTGATGCGCCAAGCAAACTTGGATCCAGATGCTCAGTCACCACCATATCCATGATAGGAAGGTAACCATCTTTTGTATTTTATTTTATTTTTAGCTTTTATTTTTCTCTTTATTTTTCTTTTTGTAGTTAGATTTTTATTATCAATAAAAAAAAATAAAAAAAAAATTTTGAAAAAATATTTTATTTTTTTAGGAATTTTCTCTTTCATATTTATTTTCACCCATACTATTTTCACTTGATCTTTGGGGTATAGTGGTTTGTTTTGACAGGTTTTAACATCCAAGTTTGGGGGTGTGCTTGCATTGCCTTCGTGCTAGTGATGTCCTCTATTTTCTTTCCACTACTCCATGACCATGGTAACATCGTTCTTACTCTTCTCTATGCTTTAATTGGGTGTCCATTGAGGACAATGTACAGTTTAAGTTTGGGGGTGAGGCGATGCCTATTTATGTGCTTTATTGCATATGGGGGAAATTTGTGTGAAATTCTTTTGTATTAGGATTTTATTTTCTTAGTTTGTTTTTTTTTATTATTATTTTATTTTTATTTTGTTTTGTTTTTAGATAGAATGTTTTGACATGATTCAATGGATTAATACCTTATGTAGGTGCATAACTTGCAATTTTTGAGTATGTTTTAAATTTTTGAAAACTATGGTTTAAATTAAGTGGTTTTAATCATGGTTTGCAATAACATGTTTTGAAGTGATTGATTTTAGTTTCCTTACATGCACAGACACACTAGCATAATCTTGTGGGGTATAAACCTATTTTTTGAGTTATTGAGTTACATATGCTTGATATTAATTAGTATCTCTTGAGAATGAGTACCGATAATGTGTTATACTTGACTTTAATGAAAAAAGAAAGAAAAGAAGTGAAAAAAAAGAATATGTTGAAGCAAATCAATTTGATCCTTTTCATGAGTAACCGGGCCTCTATGCCTCAGGAAGCACGGAGTGTTCGCGTCAAAACTGAAAAGGTGAGAAAAGATGAGCATTGGTTGTCTTGATTTGTAGCCTGACTGATTCGAGTAATTAGGTCTTCGGGGTATCTTAAAGCCTAGTGCCCTAAAGCCATCTGGTTTGGGAGTCACTGACTGAAAGCTTGCTACATGGATCTTTCAGAAAGCTTAATAGATCAAGACATTGCACAACCAATAAAGCAATGAGGAAAAAAAGAATGATGAAAAAAAATTGAAAAAGTCATGTATGCATGTTGGGAAGTATGAGTTCAATAAGGGGAGCTAGTGAGTTGAAAGGGTATGTGCCTTAATATATTCAGAGCTTGGTTATGCTACATGAGAGGACTGCTAGTTCATTTTACACGAGGGAGCTAGAGCTGATTATTTTGAGATATGTTGATGTGAATTATGTGTGGGGACCATTGATTTGAATTATGGAATTTAAAATTTTGAAAATATTCTTGAATGCAAGTTTGTAACTATGTATTGTAATCTTCTTCTTGAATTAATGTTGAAACAGAATTTTGAATGTTTGTGGGTAACATTTCTGGAAACCCTCACGAGACTATACTCGTCCACTAGGGGGAACCTAGGGGTTTAAAGGCTTGTTGCATATGCTAAATGCAATCGTTTCTCCCACGAAAGTGGAGTTAGGTAGTTTAGTTAGTGTTTAGTAGTTTCTTTGTTTTAGTTTTGTTTTATTCTATTGCTAAGGGACTAGCAATATGTAAGTTTGGGGGTGTGATAGGCATTGAATGTTACGCATTCTAGCCTCTTAACTTATGTATTTTATTCTCTTAGTGATAGATTATTTTGTGATTTTACTTTGTTTTAGTGTTTTCTATATTTGCAAGGCCTTAATGATTATTTCAGTTAAAACCGTGATTTTGGGCTTTTAAATATGACATGCAAGATGGTTGGATAAAGCCTACATCAAAGGGATCCATTAAACTCCATATTTTAACTCAAATCAGCCCAAGGAAGAGGTCCAAGAGAATTACAGCTGCTTAAGAAGGTTTCGGGCCTGAAGCCCAAATCTGCGCATAATACAGTCTTAATCCCGTTTTGGAAAACGGACCAGAAGTCTTATTTCCGAGTCTCAAATCGAAATTTGATTCTGCACACTTTTGTATTTCACGAAAATTCCGTAAATCGAACTTCTAGTGGGTCAAAAGTCGGGCCGAAGTCAGCAGGAAAAACCCACCTGATTAGTGCTGCGGGAAACCCTAATTAATTCCTAATTGGATTAGGACTTTGGTGTATTCTCTTGGAGAATAAAGTGAAGACTTGGAGGCTGAATTGAGAGAGCTTACACAGAGATTGGAGAGTCTGAGAGGGCTGAAGAGAACAGAAACATATTCGCAGAGCCATTGGAGAACAAAGTCATACGCGTAATTCAGAAAGATGATGTCTTCTTCCTCAACAGTTGAAGCTTCTTCTTCTACCATGAGCAGCTAGTTCATCCACTAGGGTTTTGATGTAGCCCTAACAAAGCATCAATGGTTTGATTGTTTTAATTATTGGGACCTTTATATACATGCATAGATTGTGTAATTGTGAGGATTCTTATTAAGGAATTGAGCAATAAAAGTCTTGTAAATTCAATCTCAATGATTTCTTATCTTGTCTTAGATATTTAGTTGTTGTTATTGAACTCAATCCCTCTTGTTTTCTGTGATCATGAGAGAGATTATTACACAATGGTAATCACTGAATATATTGTTATGAGCTTTGATGGATTATGCCTAGAGAAGATGAACTATACTGCACCCTAGATTAGAGTAGTTAGGCAGATGGCCCATGCCAATCGAAGATACTCCATGGCTTAGCCTTAATCATATGTTATCTTCTTGACGGATGAAGGTGAGCTTGTAGCCACCGACACCACTTATGCATGATGTAATTCCCCATAGTTGATTCAATTGACCATTGATTGTGGAGTTAGTGGTGAAGTCAAACACCCTAGATTTCTCTCCTATTATCTTCACTATCTTGTTTACTTTGATTTATTTTATTTTATCTTTTTAATTAGTTTAAAAATCAGAATTCTTTTCTTCTAAATTTAATTGGAATTAATTCCGTAATCCAACTCGTCAGACCATAATCCTTGAGGTACGATACCCATTCCTTTCGATAGCCCTATTCTGCAAGGAATTCGTTCTATTGCGAAGTGTGGAAATTTTTAATTGATATACTTTTTGAGTCACACTCACACACGAATCAGCTTTCCACACGGGCACTTGGTTTTCTGTCCCATCACTGATCTGGGGGCAGATGTACAAAGTCTGGGATGGCCTCGTCAACAAGAGGATGAGGCGAGCAGCTAGTTGGCGGCTTCCCTTCCCTTTCCTGATCGCCGCTTTTCTCAGCAGTGCCAGTATACCGGTCAGTCAGACTGACATCCAGTTGGTACCGCCCACCCGCTTCACATCTACTCAGTGGGAGCGGGTGAGGCGACACTTAGAGCGACAGGACCACCAGGGTGATCCACCAGATGATGTAGATATGGATGCCCCGGTGGAGACGGATGAGGGAGAGCCTGCAGGGGCTGACTCAGAGGACGAGGAGATGGAGGAGGAGGAGATGGATGTGGCTGCAGAGCGGCATGATATTTTAGCGACGGGATATTCCTGCCTGGCGGCTGACGTAGAGAGGCTCCAGCAGGGTTTTGACGAGCATATCCAGGTGACGCAGAGTCAGCTGGCAGGCATTCGGACAGATATTTCTTCTCTGGCACAAGGCCAGAGAGCGATTCTGTAACGCCCCGATTCCCCGACTCCCGGGAAACCGGAGGTTAACCTGTCCATTAATCCCAATGGACCCTTTTCACCCTCTATAAGGTACCATGCTCTGATACCATCCTGTCACACCCCGATTCCCGAGACCCGAAAACCGAGGTGTGAACCCCGTGAGGTCACCCTCACGCTCTAACCACCACCTGATCATACAACCTCAATTTCCTATCATTTTTTACGAAAATTGGGCATGACCCATTCTAAATAATCAGCTCCTGGCATGATACACCTGTTTCACAATTTATATGGACACTTCTGGGCACGTGTCCCCCCAGCATTTATATCTAAACAATAAAAATGGACACTTCTGGGCCCGTGTCCCCCCAATATTTCTACACATGCATAATACAGTCATAAATATACATGCCTCAGTCCTTGAATGTCCGTATTAAATACATACATCACATGAATATAATACAACGGAAGGAACTGAATCAATATAAATCGCTTTATACATTTAATCCAAATGTAAAGCATCTATCTATCCACTATCCTGGATATACACTAGATTCTAAGGAATCTAGATACTATCTCTGCAACCGGTGCTTTCAGTCCCCTAACTAACTCCAAAACCAGCAATACCTGCAAAACCTGGGAGAGGGTGAGCTCAAAGGCCCAACAAGGTATGTAGAACCATACTATCACCGCTGCAGCAGGTCGATCCTCACATATTCTCAAAAATATACATGCACTTAAATATATCACAATATTTAAGACCATGCTCTACCTAGCATGCATGAACCAATGATGTATGTGGCTACTCTAGCACATATGAGCATACAAAATCCACTATATATGATTTTAGAAATCATTTTCAACATGCTTGAAAACAGTAAACATTCAACATCAATATGTATATATAGAACACATATGTCTAAGCATTTACATAAACAATGTAAATCTATCACCACATCTCCTACTCAACAAGTAGAAATCTCAAATGCAACGAAGATGCATTTAAACCGTACAACATGCTCAAAGGCAATAAACATCAAACATATATCATGTTCTATCACACACAACGCATATATAAGAATGCGTTAAACATAAAGCACGCTTCACAATAGAAAATGCAAGCAGTTCCATCAACTTGTCTCACTCTCTCTCGGGTCCCACCCGACACCATAACATGATTCTCAACCAACCATGTGACCGAGACACTTCCCACACAATTACGGAACCTATCACCGAGTATTCTCTACTCCGAGGTGATTGGACCGCTGCCGAATCCGCCACCGAGTATTCTCTACTCCGAGGTGATCGGACCGCTTCAAAATATGTCACCGAGTATTCTCTACTCCGAGGTGATTAGATCATTTTCAAATTCGTCACCGAGTATTCTCTACTCCGAGGTGATCGAACCATCACCGAGTATGCTCTACTCCGAGGTGATTAGATAAATTTTAGAATTTTGTCACCGAGTATTCTCTACTCCAAGGTGACTCAACCACTCCAACGCCCTCACCGAGTATTGACCTACTCTAGGCAATTCAACCACCCTTCCCCATCTCCTCACAACGGGCCCATATATGCATTTCAAACATATAATGATCAAGCATCTAAGAGTCATGCTAAACAAAGTATAATTAAGTTATGAAGACATTAAGCATGCATTTCACCTCCACAAAGCCACATATATATTCACCTATACATGTAAAATCTAGCATACCGTTCACATATGCTCATAGACCTCACTTAGGCACATTTTTATCATGCTATAACCAATGCATACATTCAATATATATAAAGACAGTTGGCATGCATCTCTACCACTGCAACCATATATATATAATCACATACATATATATATACTTCCTGAACACCATGCATAAGAACCACATAAGCATACAAGACAACACAGAGCTAAACGGGTATTATTTAGCATGCTTTCCATAGATTTTAATCTATACATACATGCGTATCACAATGCAATTAGGCGATTAATCTAACATGTTATCGCTTCCCAAACCCGCACATACATATATATACACACGCATATGCATTTCCTCTCACATCCCATGTATGTACCACATTCCCTATACACATATATATATAAACGCCTACTTATATATGTATATACACATACCACATATGATTAAATTGAGACATATGTAAATTACTCAACATACATAAAATATCTGTATGAGATAGAGGCAAGAATCAACTTGCCTTAGGTCCAGCTTTCGCCAAGTCCGCGCTTGCAAAGCGGTCCATGCCAAGCCCGGTCCAGTCCGATCCCGTGCTAAAGTCCATGCAATCCAATTGAACCATTTCCTTTTCCCTTTTTTTTTTTTTGTTTCAATGCTTGGCCCAATTAATGTCAGGAGCCCAGTTCATAAACCATTTTCAATTGACCCAATTTAATCCAAGTTGGCAGCCCAAGCTCACCATCAATGGCCAAACCCCCAACCAAGCTCCACCATCAGACCACTTAGCCGCCCATGGCAGCTCCTACCATATCCAAACTGTGAGTACCTAAAGCACCCACAACACCCACCATCGTGAACCAAGCAACTCAGCCATCAACAACCAAAACTAGTCCATATGACCAGCCGACCGAAGAGTAGTTTCGGCCGACCGAAATGGTAGTTTCAGCCGACTGAAGGATTCTGTCGGTCGACCGAAACACTGAACGTTGCACCCGTCCTTTCCGATTACTCTGCTGCTGGAAAAACTCCATGAACAGGCACACCACTGTCCGAAGCCACTATAAACCGACCCACAGCCGACCACAACGGAACCCACATGGAGGAGCCACCGAGAGTCGCCTATTTCCACCCTGAACCGAACCCCCATCGAACCAGCCGAAGCTCAACCCATAACTCCAGCCGCTGCCAGAGCACCGCCTTCGCCGTCGCCTAGGCGAAGCCCCGCCGTGGGCACCACCAGCCGATCTCGCCTTCGGCCTCTTTCTCCCTTTCTCCCGACTTCTCTCTCTCTCTCTCTTCTTTTCTTTTCTTTTTCTTTCTTCTTTTCTTCTTTCTTTCGGCTGATCCCTCTTTCTCTTCTTATTTCTTTTGTTTTATCTTTTCTTTTGGTCCACAAACCTTCCCCCCACTCTCAGCCACACATATATAACATATTTATATATATATATATATATATCCAAATCAGCCCATGTGCAAGAATGAGGCACATATACATGTATACATACCTATACTATACATATACATAATACACTACACACACATACATTCACATGTATTTATAATTTAATATAAACACACTTACCACAACTATATATATATATATATATCCCTATATATATATATATATAACTACGTCCTCCACCAATATATATAATTCCATATATATATATGTATATCCACATTCTTTTCGAATTTAATTTATTCGAAAAGAAAAAAAATAAATCCGGTCAAAATTCACCCGGAACCGGTCAAAAAAATTCCGGTCCTTACAACCTCCCCTCCTTCAAGGAATTTCGTCCTCGAAATTAGCATAGTCATGGTCTTTCCAAAACCAATCCTTACCAGACGTCATTCTCGCCAATGATCGTCACTTTCCCTTTCCACATACCCTAGGCGCTACACTTGTAACACCTAACTCATAACACTCAAGTCTTGCACACAGTGCATCTCGACTTGCTTCCTAGAGTCCACAGTCTCTACCTCAAGACCTATCCGGCCCATCTCTATCTCTAGTCTAAGGCAACACCTTCGACTAATCATACTAATCACTCACAGTGATACATTCCCTATAATCCGGGATCAGCAATACTCAAAGTCATTCTTTTATTATCAGACATAACTTTCAATTTCTGGCATACCATTCCCGGGCTTAGTCCAATATCCTGGGCATCCTCACAACACAAACCACGTCAATCCAGTGCACATCACAAGCGCACTCACCAGCAAGGCACATGACAGTGCACCCGCCGATACAAACCACAAAGCAGTGTACTTGCCGCAGCAAGCCACCTAATCCTGCCCAGTCTCATAGACTACAACCCACTGGAATCCAATGCCAAGTCTAGGATCTTACATCTCACCGATTTCACAATCTCACTATTCAAGAGGAGAAACACTTACCCTTTTTCATCCTTCACACCAAGGAGCCAGTTGACAATTAGAGAGAATTCCTTTCATATCAGCACTTCACTTTAGACAACCCTTACCAATGAAAGTTTGAGGTCACCTACAGTAGCCAAACAACAGCCATACAGTGGCCGCAGCCCACTGCGTCTACACGTCCACTGCGTCCACCTCTCCCTTTCACGGCAAGAAATTATCCTCACTTCAGATACCATATGTCAGGATCCTCATCCACTATCAACCCTTCCTTCTCTTAGCATCATATCTACACTGTGATCTAACTGCATCTATCATGCGCATATCACAGTACACCACTGAGGTCAGGGCACATAAGGAGTGCACTTGTCAAACAAATCATCCAGTCCTGTCCATTGTTGTGGACTACATTCCATTCCTTTCCAGCATCTCACTTGAGACCCCAAGATCCTGACTGCTTCGTCTAGGACCCCACAAACCCTTCAAACTCTTGGTTTGGGAAGCTACAAGGTAAACCATACCTTTCTCCACAATTCCAGACTTATACTTTCAAAGTCCATCACTACGTGTCTATTTCAACATCACAGTTCACTCGGTTTCAAACCTCTACCCAGGTTCACAAATCCTCAAAACTGAAGTCGCTAAGTGACTACATGTCACTACTAACCACGTGACACAAAATGAAACACAAAAGGGTAATGCACAGTCACATGAATTGCATATACCACATAGCATATAACACACAACATGCTAATCAAATAAACACGTACCATGCATGATATGAATATGATGCATCAAATCAATACCCTAGCCCTCGGGCTAATACTAGAAAAACACCCCTGACCATACACGGTCCCGGTACTTCCTCTGCCTGAGCAAGTGTGAAAACACCGCCCAGTCCCCCTAGTATACACTCATACTAGAACACAAAATCTAGAGTGGTTCAAACCAACCTACTCTCATCCTCTGTACCCATTGGTAAACACCTACCAATCTACCCGCTTCTATAGTCTAAGGTAGCAACCTTGACTATCAATACCAACCACTTTCAGTGACATATCCCTACTATTGGAAATTCTTTATCTGTCGTCATCCAGACGAAACAACTCAACATCCACAAGAGCCAGCGTATTGCAAGAGAAACGCTAATCCAAGAAAAATGTCTGGCCAGGCCACTTTTCCCAGTTAGCCCAACCCCGGCAACATGCCTTCCTTGTATCCCCTTTTTAATCTCAATTGCCATCCTCGGCAATTCACTTACCAACAACACATCATAAGCCCCTAAGTGTTTGTAAGGACTTAAACACTCGCAAACCTCCTTGCAGTATCTCTTCATTGCTCACTAATGAGACTTAATCACCGAATCAAAGGTCTAAACTCAACCAATTCTGGGAGTCTTACCAACTGAACTCAATTTCATACCAACACTTTGATCTCTCATTAGGATTGCTCACACCGGGCAAGTCATTCCACTATCATCCATATGTAATCAAACATATCACCTAGACAACTATCAACCATTGCCTATCTCCAAATCACCACGTGATTTGATCATCCGTCCTTAGGTATTCGAACCTACGACTTTGATACCCTAAATTTTCAAACCTAATGCTTTAACAGCAATCCAGAGTTCCTCAAGTCCTCAACCTTTACCCGTCGCCCCTAGGTATTCCAACCTAGTGCTCTCACTGCATTCTGGTATTAGGTACATAATCCAACCTTCTCAACCATACACATGATATGTCCATCACCCGTCGTCCCTAGGTATTCTGACCTAGAGCTCTGATACCATGTTGTAACGCCCCGATTCCCCGACTCCCGGGAAACCGGAGGTTAACCTGTCCATTAATCCCAATGGACCCTTTTCACCCTCTATAAGGTACCATGCTCTGATACCATCCTGTCACGCCCCGATTCCCGAGACCCGAAAACCGAGGTGTGAACCCCGTGAGGTCACCCTCACGCTCTAACCACCACCTGATCATACAACCTCAATTTCCTATCATTTTTTATGAAAATTGGGCATGACCCATTCTAAATAATCAGCTCTTGGCATGATACACCTGTTTCACAATTTATATGGACACTTCTGGGCACGTGTCCCCCCAGCATTTATATCTAAACAATAAAAATGGACACTTCTGGGCCCGTGTCCCCCCAATATTTCTACACATGCATAATACAGTCATAAATATACATGCCTCAGTCCTTGAATGTCCGTATTAAATACATACATCACATGAATATAATACAACGGAAGGAACTGAATCAATATAAATCGCTTTATACATTTAATCCAAATGTAAAGCATCTATCTATCCACTATCCTGGATATACACTAGATTCTAAGGAATCTAGATACTATCTCTGCAATCGGTGCTGTCAGTCCCCTAACTAACTCCAAAACCAGCAATACCTGCAAAACCTGGGAGGGGGTGAGCTCAAAGGCCCAACAAGGTATGTAGAACCATACTATCACCGCTGCAGTAGGTCGATCCTCACATATTCTCAAAAATATACATGCACTTAAATATATCACAATATTTAAGACCATGCTCTACCTAGCATGCATGAACCAATGATGTATGTGGCTACTCTAGCACATATGAGCATACAAAATCCACTATATATGATTTTAGAAATCATTTTCAACATGCTTGAAAATAGTAAACATTCAACATCAATATGTATATATAGAACACATATGTCTAAGCATTTACATAAACAATGTAAATCTATCACCACATCTCCTACTCAACAAGTAGAAATCTCAAATGCAACGAAGATGCATTTAAACCGTACAACATGCTCAAAGGCAATAAACATCAAACATATATCATGTTCTATCACACACAACGCATATATAAGAATGCGTTAAACATAAAGCACGCTTCACAATAGAAAATGCAAGCAGTTCCATCAACTTGTCTCACTCTCTCTCGGGTCCCACCCGACACCATAACATGATTCTCAACCAACCATGTGACCGAGACACTTCCCACACAATTACGGAACCTATCACCGAGTATTCTCTACTCCGAGGTGATTGGACCGCTGCCGAATCTGCCACCGAGTATTCTCTACTCCGAGGTGATTGGACCGCTTCAAAATATGTCACCGAGTATTCTCTACTCCGAGGTGATTAGATCATTTTCAAATTCGTCACCGAGTATTCTCTACTCCGAGGTGATCGAACCATCACCGAGTATGCTCTACTCCGAGGTGATTAGATAAATTTTAGAATTTTGTCACCGAGTATTCTCTACTCCAAGGTGACTCAACCACTCCAACGCCCTCACCGAGTATTGACCTACTCTAGGCAATTCAACCACCCTTCCCCATCTCCTCACAACGGGCCCATATATGCATTTCAAACATATAATGATCAAGCATCTAAGAGTCATGCTAAACAAAGTATAATTAAGTTATGAAGACATTAAGCATGCATTTCACCTCCACAAAGCCACATATATATTCACCTATACATGTAAAATCTAGCATACCGTTCACATATGCTCATAGACCTCACTTAGGCACATTTTTATCATGCTATAACCAATGCATACATTCAATATATATAAAGACAGTTAGCATGCATCTCTACCACTGCAACCATATATATATAATCACATACATATATATATACTTCCTGAACACCATGCATAAGAACCACATAAGCATACAAGACAACACAGAGCTAAACGGGTATTATTTAGCATGCTTTCCATAGATTTTAATCTATACATACATGCATATCACAATGCAATTAGGCGATTAATCTAACATGTTATCGCTTCCCAAACCCGCACATACATATATATACACACGCATATGCATTTCCTCTCACATCCCATGTATGTACCACATTCCCTATACACACATATATATAAACGCCTACATATATATGTATATACACATACCACATATGATTAAATTGAGACATTTGTAAATTACTCAACATACGTAAAATATCTGTATGAGATAGAGGCAAGAATCAACTTGCCTTAGGTCCAGCTTTCGCCAAGTCCGCGCTTGCAAAGCGGTCCATGCCAAGCCCGATCCAGTCCGATCCCGTGCTAAAGTCCATGCAATCCAATTGAACCATTTCCTTTTCCCTTTTTTTTTTTTTTGTTTCAATGCTTGGCCCAATTAATGTCAGGAGCCCAGTTCATAAACCATTTTCAATTGACCCAATTTAATCCAAGTTGGCAGCCCAAGCTCACCATCAATGGCCAAACCCCCAACCAAGCTCCACCATCAGACCACTTAGCCGCCCATGGCAGCTCCTACCATATCCAAACTGTGAGTACCTAAAGCACCCACAACACCCACCATCGTGAACCAAGCAACTCAGCCATCAACAACCAAAACTAGTCCATATGACCAGCCGATCGAAGAGTAGTTTCAGCCGACCGAAATGGTAGTTTTAGCCGACTGAAGGATTCTGTCGGTCGACCGAAACACTGAACGTTGCACCCGTCCTTTCCGATTACTCTGCTGCCGAAAAAACTCCATGAACAGGCACACCACTGTCCGAAGCCACTATAAACCGACCCACAGCCGACCACAACGGAACCCACATGGAGGAGCCACCGAGAGTCACCTATTTCCACCCTGAACCGAACCCCCATCGAACCAGCCGAAGCTCAACCCATAACTCCAGCCGCTGCCAGAGCACCGCCTTCGCCGTCGCCTAGGCGAAGCCCCGCCGTGGGCACCACCAGCCGATCTCGCCTTCGGCCTCTCTCTCTCTTTCTCCCGACTTCTCTCTCTCTCTCTCTTCTTTTCTTTTCTTTTTCTTTCTTCTTTTCTTCTTTCTTTCGGCTGATCCCTCTTTCTCTTCTTATTTCTTTTGTTTTATCTTTTCTTTTGGTCCACAAACCTTCCCCCCACTCTCAGCCACACATATATAACATATTTATATATATATATATATATATATATATATCCAAATCAGCCCATGTGCAAGAATGAGGCACATATACATGTATACATACCTATACTATACATATACATATTACACTACACACACATACATTCACATGTATTTATAATTTAATATAAACACACTTACCACAACTATATATATATATATATATATCCCTATATATATATATATATAACTACGTCCTCCACCAATATATATAATTCCATATATATATATGTATATCCACATTCTTTTCGAATTTAATTTATTCGAAAAGAAAAAAAATAAATCCGGTCAAAATTCACCCGGAACCGGTCAAAAAAATTCCGGTCCTTACAGATTCTAGACGAGTTCCGAGCCCTCCGGCAGGACCTGCAGTTCCTGTTCGCAGGTCGAGCTTCCGCCTCCACTTCTACTCCCACCGAGCCACCACCACCACCACCCGCCTTCGAGTAGCTGCATTTTATTCATCTTTTATGCTTTACTTTCTGTATTTTTCTTTCTTTATGTGTGATAGGCCATGTTGGCCATGTTTTCTTTCATTTTTAGCTTCTTTTTGAGTATTCCACCTACATGTACACTTTGTACTGAAACTCATTTTCATCTATATGGAATACATTTATATTTTCTTTTGCACCATGTGTTATCTTTACTGTCTTTATTTTTGCTTTCTGTCAATATATCTATTCTCTATACTTTGACTATGTATGTAGTACCATTTGTCTACTTGTTATATGCGATTCAGTTGATGATTTCCATTTATTACCGCCTGGTTTTGATTCCCAATACTGTTGAGATTGCTTCAACACAGTATGGCGGTAATAAAGAAAGGCAGCCCCTTTGCGTGCTATACGTTAGCGTGCCTGGATAGTCAATTTCTTATCGCATAGACCTCTTAGACAATTGGGAAACACCAGTTCAGACCCTTAGATATACAGTGATATTGGCATTGTCTGTTTGTGCATAATTATCTCATTATGTTCTATTTATCTACTTTTTGTTCCTTTTAATGCTCGTGGTATCCAGTTAGTGTTCTGTGTAGGTTTTTCTTAATTTCAAGATAACCGTTGCTGTGGAATACCATTTTTGTCGCCTTCTGCCATCCCGGTAACTTCCTTCCTTATTCTTCTTGTCCAAACATTGAGGACCATGTTGCATATAAGTTTGGGGGTGCGGTATGCTATACCACTTGCATATGCATGCAATGTTCAGTTGTTATATTGAGTGTCATTGTAGAGCAATTTTCTAGATATTTTGCATACTTGCCATGATGTCTTACTTTTTAAAGGAAGTCATTCGAATAAAAGTCCGAGGTAAATGCAGCAGGTAGTTAAGAACTTTAACATTGTAAATACCCGCACTTTTGCAAGCTTTATAGTAGGCTAGAACGATCTACATTTTTGTCCAAATTCAAGCACGTACAGTTCTTGCCCTAAATTTATCCTTAACCGCACAAATTCGCACACATGCATTTTAAATTGTGGGGTATAAGTCTGTGGGAGAATTTTTTGAAAATTTCCGTTTTTATCTGAACAGCTTAAAGAACAAGTTCTTCCGGTTGTTGTAAAAAAAAAAAGGAAAAAAGAAAGAAATAGAGAAAAATATGCAATAAGCCTTCTCACTCAATAAATTGGATTTCTATGCCTCAAAGCAGGGAATATTCGTGTAAAAGTGTGTAAGGTTGAGCAATAATAAGCGGGTGGCTTGCTTACGCTCATCTCCTTGTAAGCTCGGTCATTAAGTCCGAGGGGTGCTTCTTCACCTAATGCCCTAAAACCAATTGGTTTGGGAGTCATAGGCCCAACGCCGCTACATGGGCTTGCAATAAAGCAAAAAGAGCTAAGCATTGCACGGTCATCCGCACATGAGCAATCATGAATGTTTTGTGATAATGAACGGCCGTGTCGAGCGTTTTCAATGAGTTTTTTCTCTTAAAAACAGATTTGTTCGTTTTCTTCTCCAAATATGACAAAAGCCACACGTTAGAATGCATGTTCACTTTTCAAAGAGGATTTTGGGGTTGGAATTGTTATGTTTGTTCGGGCTGGCCATTATGTGGGGACTGTCGTTTATTTATAGCTTGTGAAAGTCCATTTTTTCTAATGACCACATAGTTCTATAATACTTGTTGCATTTGCCAAATGTGAAATGAACGGATGATCGCCCTTTATCTAGTTGATGGCTGAGCACGATTAAACTTTTGTATAAGATAGTTAATTTTATTTTTGTAATATCGTATTGCTAAGGGACTAGCAATATGTAAGTTTGGGGGTGTGATAAGTGTTCAATTCTATGCATTTGAACCCTCTTTAGTGCATATGTTAGTTCCATTTTTGCGTCTACCGAGATATGTTTACGGTATTTTTGTGTTTTTGATGTTTTGCAGGTATTGGAGTAAATGGAGCAAAGTTTGAAGCTTTCTGCAGTCAAGGGAAGAAATCAGAAAATGCAGCCAAAGGCATCTCGATCAATCGAGATGTTGATCTCGATTAATCGAAATCTCGATTGATCGAGATCTCATTTCGATTGATCGAAATCTCGATCAATCGAGATTCAATCGAGATCAATCGAGATTCTGCAGAATCCACTTGGCCACTTGCTCACCTGCTCTCCCACTTGTAACAAAATCCCCCTTTTTGCACGACTTAGGGGGATTGTCTGACTTGAACAAGACTCTTGGGGGCCTTATTAATGCAATAGATATATATAGTGATATATATATATATATGGTGGGGCCCAAGGTTGAAAAGGAAGCCAAAAAGCACACAAAAAGGGCCATATCTCTCATATCTCACATATCTCTCAACATCATCAGAATACTTGAGGAGAGACCTTCGGGAGAGGAAGAGGAGAAGCTGAACCAGACCAAGAAGCTTCACTTTCTTCATCAATGGAAGGGTGCAAGGCAACCATGAGCAACTAACTCTTCTACTAGGGTGTTGGTTTCAACCCCTAGCCATGTAAACTTGTTCATCTTTGTAGCTCTTGGGATTTATAATTAAATGTTGATTATTTAGCCTAGTGATTATGTACACAAATACATCTCTTATATATATTCATTTGGTATGGAATTTATTCTTGTCTTAGAGTAGATTTTGTCACTTGAATGCACAACATTTACATATTCCACAAGAAGTGCAAATGATGGCTAGATAATGGTGTTTAAATGAATGTGTGATGTTAGTTTGTATAGACCATGCCAAGACAAGGTAGTTTGGATGCATGTAGTGTTCACTTAGAGAGTAGAGTAATTAGGTAGTTAGTTAGGTTGAAGAGATATGCTTGTTGAAGATGGATTATGATAGGTTAGCACACACATTGATCTTTTGATATGTCATTGAGGTCACAAGTCTAATGACATTGTTAGGCATTTAATTAATGAATCCCATGCTTGCTACACTTATGAACATGTGAACGACTAGTGGTGGAAACCAACCCTAGTTCTCTCTCCAACTTTAAACTCTTTACTTTTCTTGTCATTTCATTCATGCAATAGTTTATAAACACAAATTCAAAAACCTGTTTTTATAATTAAAGTGTAATTAATCTTCCTTTAAGATAATTGCGACTAGTCCTCGTGGGATCGATACTCTCTATATAGAACCTTATCTACAAAGATTCGTGCTCTTGCGAGTGGTTAAATTATATTTTGATAAAAGGGGCAAAATTAAGCTTACAATATAATTTAGTTCCGACCACATCAGAATGCGTGATTCATCAAATCTATAAATATCATCGGTGCATTAGTCAAACCGATTGGCATTATAGAGAATTCATAGTGTCCATACTGCATACGAAAAACTATTTTGTGGATATCTGATTCGTGTGTGAGTGTGACTCAAAAAGTATATCAATTAAAATTTTCCACACTTCGCAATAGAACGAATTCCTTGCAGAATAGGGCTATCGAAAGGGGTGTCAAACCTCAGGGACTATGGTCTGACTGAGTTGAATTGTTAGGACTAATTCTAATTAAATTTAAAATAAATAAATTCTGATTTTTAATTCTAAATTAACTAATGAAGCAATTGAACAAAAACAAGAAAAACTAAGGAGTGTAGAGAATATAAGATAAGTCTAGGGTAATTGATTTTACCACTAACTTCACAATCAATGGTCAATTGAACTAACTATGGGGCATCATATCATGCATAAGTGGTGTCGGTGGCAACAAGATCACCTTCATCCGTCAAGAAGATAACATATAATTAAGGCTAAGTCATGGACTATCTTCGATTGGCATGGGCCATCTGCCTAACTACTCTACTCTAGGGTGCGGTATGGTTCATCTTCTCTAGGCATAATCCATCAAAGCTTTTAATGATATATTCAGTGAAAATCATTGTGTAATAATTACTCTCATGATCACAGAAAACAAGAGGGACGAGTTCAATAACAATAATCAAATATCTAAGACAAGATAAGAAATCATTGAAACTGAATTTATAAGACTTTTATTGCTCAATTCTATAATAAGAATCCTCTAAATTACACAATTTATGAATGAATACAAAAATCCCCAATAATTAGAACAATCAACCAGTGATGTTTAGTTAGCGCTCCATCAAAACCCTAGTGGCTGAACTAGCCGCTCATGATACGCCTTGTTCTCCAATGATTCTCTATTCCAAAAGCTCTTCAAAGCTGCTGCCAAGCCTCTCTCAATACAGCCCTAATTTTTCACTTTAATAGTCAAGAGAATACATCAAAGTCCTAATCCCATTAGGAATTAATTAGGTTTTCCCGCAGCACTAATCAGGTGGGTTTTTCCTGCTGACTTCGGCCTAACTTTTGACCCACTAGAAGTCCGATTTACGGAATTTTCGTGAAATACAAAAGTGTGCAGAATCAAATTTCGTTCAACCTAGCGCGAAAATAATGTCGATTTGAGGCTCGGAAATAAGACTTCTGGTCCGTTTTCTAAAATGAGATTAAGACTGTATTATGCGCAGATTTGGGCTTCAGGCCCAAAACTTTCTTAAGCAGCTGTAATTCTCTTGGACCTCTTTCTTGGGCTGATTTGAGTTGAAATAAATGGTGGAATAGATCTCATTGATGTAGGTTTCATTTAACCATCTTGCATGTCTTCTTTAAAAGCCCAAAAGCTTGGTTTTAACTGAAATAATCATTAAGGCCCTGAAAATACAGAAAATACTAAAACAAAGTAAAATCATAAAATAATCTATCACTAAGAGAATAAAATATATAAATTAAGAGGCTAGAATGCGCAACATTCGATGCCGATCACACCCCCAAACTTACATATTGCTAGTCCCTTAGCAATAGAATAAAACAAAACTAAAACAAAGAACTACTAAACACTAACTAAACTACCCAACTCCACTTTCGTGGGAGAAACGATTGCATTTAGCATATGCAACAAGCCTTTAAACCCCTAAGTTCTCCCTAGTGGACGAGTATAGTTTCGTGAGGGTTTCCAGAATTGTTACCTACAAACATTCAAAATTCTCTTTCAACATTAATTCAAGAAGAAGATTACAATATATAGTTACAAACTTGCATTCAAGAATAATTTCAAACTTTCAAATTCTGTAATTCAAATCAATGGTCCCCACACATAATTCACATCAACATATCTTAAACTAACCAACTTTAGCTTTCTCGTGTAAAGTGAACTAGCAATCATCTCATGTAACATAACCAAGCTCTAAATATATTAAGGCACATACCCCATCAACTCACTAGCTCCCCTTATTGAAATCATACTTCCCAACATGAATACATGACTTTTTTTTCTTTTCTCATTCTTTTTTTTTTCATTGCTTTATTGGTTGTGCAATGTCTTGATCTATTAAGCTTTCTGAAAGATCCATGTAGCAAGCATTCAGTCAGTGGCTCCCAAACCAGATGGCTTTAGGACACTAGGCTTTAAGATACCCTGAAGACCTAATTACTCGAATCAATCAGGCTACAAATCAAGACAACCAATGCTCATCTTTTCTCACCCTTTCACTTTTGACGCGAACACTCCGTGCTTCCTGAGGCATAGAGACCCGGTTACTCACGAAAAGGATCAAATTGATTTGCTTTCAACATATTCTTTTTCTCTTTTTTTTTCTTCTTTTTTTTCTTTTCTTTGAAGTCAAGTAAACACATCATCGGTACTCATTCTCAAGAAATACTAATTAATATCAAGCATATGTAACTCAATAACTCAAAACCAAAGTTTATACCCCATAAGACTATGCTAGTGTGTTTGTGCATGTAAGGAAACTAAAACTAATCATTCCAAAACATGTTATTGCAAACCATGATTAAAACCACATAATTTAAACCATAGTTTTAAAAAATTTAAAACATACTCAAAAATTACAAGTTAAGCACCTACATAAGGTATTAATCCCTTGAAAAATGTCAAAACATTCTATCTAAAAACAAAACAAAAAAAAATAAAAAAAATAACTAAGAAAATAAAATAAAATAAAATCCTAATATAGAAAGATTTTCACAAAAATTTCCCCCATAATGCAATAAGCACCAAAAATAGGCATCGCCTTACCCCCAAACTTAAACTGTACATTGTCCTCAATGTACACCCAATTAAAGCATATAGAAGAGTAAGAACGGTGTTACCATGAGCATGGAGTAGTAGTGAGAAAATATAGCAAACCAATAACATGAAGGCAATACAAGCACACCCCCAAACTTGGATGTTTCAAGCTGTCAAAACAAACCACTATACCCCAAAGACCAAGTGAAATAATATGGGTGAAAAAAAATATGAAATAAATTTTTTTTTTTTAAACTGAAAAAAAAAACAAAATGAAAAATAAAATAAAAAATAAAAAAAAATACAAAAGATAGTTACCTCCGAAAAATAAAAGAAAATATGGTGCCGAAGCATCTAAGTCATGGCCGGAATGGAGCATCAAAATCAACCAACTAGTCCACAATCAAGTTGCAATGTCCTCCCCCAAACTTGTAGCACAAAACCCCTCAAAGAAATCCAACCAATTTTTCAAACAAAGTCTACTTCCTTGTGAAGAAGAAACTTGAGAAAATTAATCATTTAATGAGGATGGAGAAAAATAGATTGGAATGGATGATGATAGTGATGAATGATGATGATGATCAAGTAGTGTTATGAAATATTTGTAGAGTGTATTTTGATGTTGGAGAGGCACAAAGAGACACCAAAGCTTGAAATTTTGGGTTAGAGGAAGTAGGTCATGAAAGAGGGTCTCAAAATAGACAAAACGGATTAGATTGGACCTTTAGGGGCTGGGGCGATCGATCCCATTAGGCATGGGCGATCGATCGCCCATGCTACTGTATGGTGATCCCAAAAAATTCAAGGGGCGATCGATCCCCCTTGGGCTGGGCAATCGATCGCCCCAGCTGATGCTCCTTGGGCATCTATCGCCCAAGGTCGACCGAGAGTGCAATTTTTGGAGGGTCCATCGCCCAAGGTCGACCGAGACCTCTCTTTTTCACTTGTTTTGAGTCCAAATACCCCGACATACTTCCCGGAATCCCTCGGAAGCAACTAAGACATCAACGACTCAAGAAAAACACATTAAAACGCAACTAATAATGGAAGAAAAATAAAGAAAAACATAAACTAAAAAAAATAAAATAAATAAATAAATAAAAATAAAAATAAAACTAAAATAAAACTAAAGAAATTAAAGGATAGAAATACATACAAATCCCACAATTTAACGTCCGTAGGTGACGGTCATCGACTTCAATTGAAAGTTCACCCAATGCCACATCTCTTGAGGAGATTTACTTTCGTCCCTCCTATATGATCCTCACTTCCTTGTACCAAACCCAAAGAAATTGGAATGGTGTCATTGGCTTTGAAAAACACATCTCTCTCCATTGACGGAACATGTTTCAATTTTACCCATGGAGGAGACTCTAATGATGGAATCGGAGGAGTGCTAGAAAGAATAGGCAATGACTCAATCGGAATCCTCCAAGGTGGAGTCTTTTTCATGGCCACTACATCAAGTAAATCATTCACCCCTCAATGGACTTCTCAACATCATGTGATAGAGCAACCGGATCAACTTCTTCAACATAATCATCAAAGCCATCCATGAAGAAACAATCACTCTCATCTAGAGGATGCTGAATGGAATTAGAAGTATTCAATTTCACCTTAGGCTCATAAGAAATTTCAAAATTAGGACCCTTGAGCACTTCTTCTTCTTCTTCCTTCTTCTCCCCCACCTTGTTGTCACTTATTTCTCCACTTCTAAGAGTGGTGATGGCTTGAACCTTTTCATGGTGTGAGTTGCTTGAAGAAGAAATATTATCGAGGACATGAACCCCTCTTGGGTTGGCAACTAGTTGGCTTGGTAGTTTCCCCTCTTCTCTTCTACTCACGGCATTGACAAGTTGTCCAAACTGAGATTCCAGTTTGGCAATCAACTGAGAGTGAGAATGAACCAGTTGAGCAGTGGATTGAACTATTTATGCGGTAGCTTGCACCGTCTCAATAATAGAGTCAAGCTTCTCAAGTTTTTCTAGGACAATTGTCATCTTGTCCTCAATGACTGAATACCTCTGTGCCATAAGAACTTGTTCTTGATATGATTGTGAAGGTACATAGTTCTGAGGTTGAAAAGTGGGCTGAATTGCTAACCCTTGCTCTTGTGGAAGATTGAAAAATTGCCCAAGTGAAGGACAATTATTCACATGGTGCATAGGACTCGAGCAAAAATCGCATGGCTCAAAAATAGAAGGATATGAAGATTGATTAGGCACTTGACCAACCGCCATAAGTTACACCACTCTCTGTGACACAGCATCCACAATGGTAAACATAGCATCTACAGAATCAATCTCAAAAATATCATCTGCCTTCCTCGAATAGGTTGGTCTGCTTGAATGAGATGAAAACACATGTTGTAAAGAATTGTCACTGAGGTTCTCGAACAAAGTCCAAGCTTCCTCTTCACTTTTTAACATAAAAGTGCCCCCACATGATGCATCTACCATCTGTCTGTTACCTTCAGTTAGCCCTTCATAGAAACACTGCACTAACTGCCACATTAGAACTTGATGATGAGGACACTTCCTAAGAAGGTCCTTGAATCTCTCCCATGTCTCAAAAAATTGTTCCCCCTCAAATTGAGAGAAACCAGTGATAGCACGTCTGAATTGATTGGTCCTCCCTATCGAAAAATATTTCTTCAAGAACTCACTTTGCATTTGAGTCCATGTAGTGATAGAGCTCGCCGGTAGAGATCTGAACCAATACTTGGCCTTTTCCTTCAAAGAGAATGAAAAGAGTCGCATCCGAAAAGCATCTTCTGAGAAGTTATGAATTTTTGTTAATGAGCAAACTTCTATAAATTCATCCAAGTGCTTGTACGGATCCTCATGAGTCAGCCCAAAGTAGGATGACAACATCTGAATGATACTGGGCTTGATCTCATAGTTATGTGCTGTGACATTAGGCAATTGAAAATCAGCTGGTGAATTATAAGTCTCTGGGACATAGTAGTCTCTGATCAATCTCATTTTTTTCACAACAGCATTAGGCACAATATTGGTGGCCTCATTCTTACCACGCACACCATCCATGATGTCAATAATATCTTCCTCTTGCTCAATGGTATGGTGATTGAAGTACCGGAAAAGAAAAAAAATAAAAAATAAAAATAAATTAGATTAGTAGCAAAAATAAAATTTCTAAACTTTAAAAAAAATAAAACTAATTAGTAATTGAAAAGAAAACAAAAATAATAAAAAAATAAAAGAAAAATAATAAAAAAAAATTCCTAAACTAAAAATCCAATTAGAACTAATTCTAAAAATCCAAACAATCAAATAGACAGTCCCTGGCAACGGAGCCAAAAATTGATTCATGTGTGAGTGTGACTCAAAACGTATATCAATTAAAATTTTCCATACTTCGCAATAGAACGAATTCCTTGCAGAATAAGGCTATCGAAAGGGGTGTCGAACCTCAGGGACTATGGTCTGACTGAGTTGAATTGTTAGGACTAATTCTAATTAAATTTAAAATAAATAAATTCTGATTTTTAATTCTAAATTAACTAATGAAGCAATTGAACAAAAGCAAGAAAAACTAAGGAGTGTAGAGAATATAAGATAAGTCTAGGGTAATTGATTTTACCACTAACTTCACAATCAATGGTCAATTGAACTAACTATGGGGCATCATATCATGCATAAGTGGTGTCAGTGGTTACAAGCTCACCTTCATCCGTCAAGAAGATAACATATAATTAAGGCTAAGTCATGGACTATCTTCGATTGGCATGGGCCATCTGCCTAACTACTCTACTCTAGGGTGCAGTATGGTTCATTTTCTCTAGGCATAATCCATCAAAGCTTTTAATGATATATTCAGTGAAAATCATTGTGTAATAATTACTCTCATGATCACAGAAAAGAAGAGGGACGAGTTCAATAACAATAAACAAATATCTAAGACAAGATAAGAAATCATTGAAACTGAATTTATAAGACTTTTATTGCTCAATTCTATAATAAGAATCCTCTAAATTACACAATCTATGAGTGAATACAAAAATCCCCAATAATTAGAACAATCAAACCAGTGATGTTTAGTTAGGGCTCCATCAAAACCCTAGTGGCTGAACTAGCCGCTCATGATACGCCTTGTTCTCCAATGATTCTCTATTCCAAAAGCTCTTCAAAGCTACTGCCAAGCCTCTCTCAATACAGCCTTAATTTGTCACTTTAATAGCCAAGAGAATACATCAAAGTCCTAATCCCATTAGGAATTAATTAGGTTTTCCCGCAGCACTAATCAGGTGGGTTTTTTCTGCTAACTTCGGCCTAACTTTTGACCCACTGTAAATCCGATTTACGGAATTTTTGTGAAATACAAAAGTGTGCAGAATCAAATTTCGTTCAACCTAATGCGTGGATTATGTCGATTTGAGGCTCATAAATAAGACTTCTGGTCCGTTTTCCAAAATGGGATTAAGACTGTATTATGCGCAGATTTGGGCTTCAGGCCCGAAACCTTCTTAAGCAGCTGTAATTCTCTTGGACCTCTTTCTTGGGCTAATTTGAGTTGAAATAAATGGTGGAATAGATCTCATTGATGTAGGCTTCATTTAACCATCTTGCATGTCTTTTTTAAAAGCCCAAAAGCTTAGTTTTAACTGAAATAATCATTAAGGCCCTGAAAATACAGAAAATACTAAAACGAAGTAAAATCACAAAATAATCTATCACTAAGAGAATAAAATATATAAATTAAGAGGCTAGAATGCGCAACATTCAATGCTGATCAATATCCTCATCTTTTACCCTCAATTGGTAATAACCCGACCTTAAATCAATTTTTGAGAAGTAGTGAGCTCACTTCAATTGATCAAATAGGTCATCTATCCTCTGCAACGGATACTTGTTCTTAATTGTCACATGATTCAACTTTTAGTAATCAATGCACAATCTCAAAGCACCATATTGTTCTTTGCAAACAACACTGGTGCTCCCCACAGTGATGAACTCAGTCTATTAAAGCCTTTAGCTTTCAAATCATCCAATTGGCGCATCAATTCCACCAACTCCGCCAGTGCCATCCGATATGGTGCCATAAAAATGGGTGTCTCACTGGGTATAAGGTCAATGTCAAACTCTACCTCTCTCTCTTCGGAGGTAAATCTGTCAAATCCTCCAAAAATACCTCCTAGAACTCACATACCATCGCCGGATATACCTCTCAAGGAATCTCCCCTCCCCTGGCCAAAATACTAGCCAAGATAAAACTGTGGCGCTCTCGACTGCTAATGTCATAACATAGCGAAGTAGAGGAATCACTCTGATCTCCCACAAAACAAAAGCAATCGTCTGCAGGCAAGAAACTCGTCACCCTCCCCCTAAAATAATCAATTATAGCATGAAATTTGGATAACCAATCCATCGCAAGTATGATGTCCAAACTACTCATATCTAGGAGTATGAAATCAAACTCAAGTGTCCTCCTGGTTATCTCAATAGCACATCCCCGACACACTCTGTCAAGAATCACTGTACCGTCCACTAGCGTAACAATACAAACTGATGTACCCAAAGGACTAACCTTAATCCCTAAAGCTCATGCAAATGATATAGCAATAAATGAATAAGATGAACCTGAATCATTCAATACATGTGGCCATGAACTATATGCCAGAAATATACCTCTAACTATTGAAGGTCCTGCTAAGGTGTCTGCGGGTGTCACTGCATATACCCTATCCCTGATCATGTGCTCCACCATCCCAAAATCCTGACTGCTGTGTGGATAAACTAGGGGTAGATCCCCTCATTAGTCTTACACTCTATACAGACATAGCTGGCTATGATGGAGGCAATGCTTTGTAGCCCGACTGTGCAGTCATGGTTTGAGCCAGCCTCTGCTGAGTACTCTGTCCACCCTTTGTATTCCCACTCTACTATGGGCACTCCCTCCTCATGTGCCCTTGTTGTTCATAACCAAAGCATGTCACCGTGGTAGGTTGAAGCATAGGACAGTCTATCTTGATATGTCCTAGTTACCTACACTAATAGCACACCTTCTTTGATCTAGTAGATGTAAGGGGCAAGGAAATGGTAGGTGTAGAACGTGCCATCAGCTGCTTACCGAACCCCCTAAATAAGAATAACCACCCTTAAACTTCTTCCTTGCATGTCCCTTGGGAGCCACTATCAAAGCCTTATTTTGCCTCAATGCCTCTCTCTTCTCTTGCCTATCTTTTACTTTAGTTTCTGCCATCAAGGCCTTTTCAACTGCCTTAGCATATACTTTTAAACCCAAAATAAACACATAAGGTCTCACCGAATGATGAAGGCCATTGACGAACCTCCATGTCTTCTACTCCATCTCTCACTACTTCAGGTGTGAAGCATGAAAGAGAAATTAACTTGTTCTCATATTCTGTGACGGTCATTCCATCATGAATCAAGTCCTCAAATTCCTTCCTCAAAGCCCTCCTCTTTAGCCAAGGAAAATAATGCTCAAGGAATAGAGTCTTAAACTCTTCCTATAGCATCGTCTCAACATCATGTCGATCAGTCATCGACTTCCACCAAAGTTTAGCTCCACCCGAAAACAAATAGGTAGCAAGAATGACTTTCATGCCATCATCGGGTGTGGACATCATTTTCAAGTGCTTTTCCACTTGCTCCAACCAATTGTCTACTATCAATATATCAGAACTCACCTCAAAGCTTGGAGGCATCAACTTCTTAAATCGAGTGATGAATTTGAATCTCCTTTCAACCTAACCCTCTTCTGGTTGCACTACAGGTTGTTGTACCTCATTAGCGGCTACCCTCACAAAGTCACGGAGAGTCGCAGTTATGTTATGAATTAAACGATCTCCCTCTGGAACCTCACCCCCAACTACCATTTCTCGACGTCTAGGAGGCATATTTCTGTCTATTCAAGATATAGATCAACACAACAAGTTATCATGTGTTATGTATTAAACATGATCAAACTACCACTCACATAACAAATGTTGTCACTTTTCACACGTAACATATAGAGATGCTTCTCAACACACATTTAATCACATAAACATGTTCTCAAGACAACACATAACATATAATAAATGCTACCACATAACCACTTAGCATATTATCATGCAAGCACATTTCACATGCGCATAAGTTCTCATATTAACTATGTCATGTCTACATATATTTTCAAGGTTAACAAACTCAAGGTTCTAACCTATCCCAAATCCACACATGATCTAATCATTACCCGTCTCCCCTAGGTATTCGACCTAGTGCTCCGATACCAAGTTGTCATGCCCCAATTTTGGCTCTCGAAATCAAGGGTGATTAAGTCATAAACCCACGCTCCTAATCATAATTATTATAAACTTGTCCAAGTCTCCTACATGGAACACTTGGGTTCAACTCTCAATCATCATTCTTATAACAGAAAGGAAGCTTTACAATCTCACCATAGGCCCCAAAGTAGAACACATGAACCCTCAATACCCAACAATGCTTTTTAAGCTCACATTCAGGTTTCAGTCGGTTGATGGATGTCCCACCATCCGGCTGAAACCATGGAAATCAATTGGCTAACTACCCTTCAGTTTAGGTCGGCAGAAAGGTTGTTTCAGTTTATCAAAACAAGTACACGCAGAGTCTGCAATTGCAAACATTCGATATCTCACCATTTCGGTCGACTGATGGAAGTTTCAGCTAGCTAAAACTCTCTAAAACCTATTTTCCCTTGTTTTCAATTCTCAATTCATCCTCTACAAGGTTCATAACTCAGAGGGATCATTCTATACATTCATACACCTCATTTTACCAACTCATTCACAACCATTCTCACAAGTTTATACATATGGAAAATAAACATCGATGAAGGATCATCATTTAAACATTTTATATTCTATCATGCTCAAAACCATACTTAAAATGTATAAAATCATAATTCATGAACAACACATGCTTAGAAATCGTATTCAAATGTATAAAACATGAAGCATAGGCAATACTTGTTCTCAAAACATAAATGGTCTTTATATGTTTTTCACATGCATATAGTCCAAAATTCGGACATTCTTCTAAATAAAACAATAGCAAGTCTTTAAATGAAACTAAAATCTGCTCCATGCCAATACTCTATTGGGGAGACTCCATTACTTCCTTTTTCATTTTTTGAAAAGAGTTCATCTTCATGGGATGAGCAACCACATGCTTAGTAGGAATGTCTAAAACATAATTCTACAAGTCCCGTGAATATCACATAAGCATACATTTGCATTTAATTATGTTAAGCAAATATCCATATAAGACGACTGTATCATAAGCAAAGTGTAATGCAACATGATATATGCAACTCCCTCATCCTCTCCACACATCCATTGGTCTCCAATTTTTCTAGACAACTAATTCCACCTAACAATGGTTACCTTTACTGGAATGTCTTATGAGGGTTACTATAATACCTCATTACTAACCAATCCACGAGGGTTCCTTTACTGGAATACCTCAAGAGGGTTACCTTTACCAGAATACCTCACCGTTTTACCGAGTGAATTTCACCGTCGGATCAGCTCACCACCCTCACTATACAGTTCCCAATGAGTGAACGTGGATTTCAAAAATTTTATAATAAAATGTACATATGTAATTCAAGTTAATGTAGCATTTATCCATCATGTTCGCATAATTCCATATAAACACCATATGCATACACGTTGAACATTTTCCACATCTTTCATATTTCATATGATTCCTATATTGGCATTTAAACCATAAATTTCACTTAAGCATGCCTCCAAAATGTTTATTGAACACATAGGTGTCACCTTCACACACACACACACACACACACACACATATATATATATATATAAACATATTATTTCTTCATAATTCAATTTCACCATGTTTACATAATCCTTTAAGGAATTTATAAACATGCAATTACATCATTTAACATTAATAACACATTTAATGACATAATTGAGTATGCTTTAATATTAAAAAAATTTAATTATACCCACATAACCAATTCGTTGCCTTAACAACCAATATACTCACAAAAACCGTGGATTTTATGGGTTAGGCATCACTACCTCAATTTGGAATAGCTTCCAAATGATCTCCCTAATTCTCTCAAAAATTAACTTTCTCTTAAATTGATTTCGGACAGATCAATCTCGTGCCCTCAACGCGTAGATCATTTCTCTCTTCTTCAGCGTCGCCCAATTCCTAGCCTAAGTTTCTCAAAATCAATGGAGTAGTGAAAAAGAAAATGTAGAGATATACATATTGTATCTATATTGCTCTCATGGCTAATGGAGAGAATGACAAATGAATTGAGAAATCTCTAACTTTGCTATTTATAGGTTAGGTCATTTAATTACAAATTGTCACTACCTTTTCACTAAACCTTTCCGGACTCAATTTTTGATTTCTGTAACTTCGATTGACACGAAATCAATTCTGTAGCATGTCAAATATTTTATTTAAGCTACTCGTCAAATTTGAAGTCATTCTAACACTTCTGCATGTTCTAAGTCCACGGGGCCCGCGAGGTCAAATGAACCCGAAAAAGTCAAATTTTGCCAAATGCTTCAAAAACTTCCCCGAACCCTTATACAAGTCTTTAAACATGTATTTTACATTTAAAACACGTTTAAAATCACTTAAGTCATTTATATTCATTTAAATGAAATAAAAAGAAATTCGACAAAAAATGGTCACGGTTCTTACAATCAATATATGCAGTTTGGGATAAGCCGATCATCCTCTTTTTTTGATTACGCAAAAGCTTAATTTCAAGGATGGAACTAGCTTCTCCCAAGTCTTTCATGTCAAAATAGCTAGATAACCAAATTTTTACTAATGATAATGCCCTTACATCATTTCCAATGAGTAGAATGTCATCCACATAAAGAATAAGAAATATCACAATGTTATCTTGTACTTCTTATACACACAAGGCTCGTCAATGTTTTGATAAAAACCAAATGCCTTGATTTCTTGATCAAAATGCATATTCTAGCTCCTAGATGTTTGCTTGAGTCCATAAATGGATCTCTGCAATTTGGACACTAGGTGCTCCTGACCTTTCACCACAAACCCGTCTGGTTGTGTCATAAGATGTTCTCTTCCAAATGACCATTTAAAAATATTATCTTGACATCCATTTGCCATATCTCATAATCATAATGAGCACTTACGGCCAAAAGAGTTCGAATAGACTTCAGCATTGCTACCGGTGAGAATGTCTCCTTATAGTCAATCCTTTCACATTGAGTGAAGCCTTTGGCTACCAACCTTTCCTTATATGTCTCAAAATTTCCATCTATTCCTCTTTTCCTTTTATAGATCCACTTGCATCCGATGGGTTTTATCCTAGCAGTTGGCTCTACAAGTTCCCAGACTTGATTGGAATAGATAAATTTCAATTCTGATTTCATGGCAACCTGCCAGTTTCCCGCATCCATGGCATTGATGACCTCTTTATAGTTCACCGAATCTAACTCATAGGTAAGATTCTCCCAGAAAGATTTATCTCTCGAGTTATTGTGAGACTCTCTCACTACGACGGGGCATATGTGTACTAGAAGATGAAGGTGTATTAGTGATAGCCTCTTGTGTTCCATCAATCTTATTATCTATGATTGGTTCATCTATCACTGATTCTTTAAAGGAATCTGACATCTCATCCAATACAACCTTACTTTTGGGTTTGTAGTTTATAATATAATCTTCTTCTAAGAATATAGTATTGGTGCTAACCATTACCTTCCTATCCTTGGGATCATAAAATAAACCACCATTGGTTTCCTTTGGATAGCCTACAAACAAGCATACTCTAGATCTTGCTTCCAACTTAGTCACATGTCCTATCTGCACCCTATCCATAACTCATAAGGAGTCTTAGGTACTAACTTAGATGGAAGATGATTCAATGTATAAGTGACTGCATCAAAATCTACCCCAAAAAGAATGAGGTAACATTGAAAACTTAACATCAATCTAACTATGTCTAGTAATGTTCTGTTTAATCTTTCTGCTACACTATTCTACTGATGCTAAGGGAAATTCGATGCAAACAACTGACTAAAACTACCTTCAATAACCATGTGGTCTTTAAACTATCCCAAGAAGTACTCCCTTCCACGGTCTGACCGTAGTGTTTTGATATATTTACCTAATTTTTGCTCCACTTCCACCTGACACTCTTGGAATTTTCTAAAAACTTTAGACTTGTGGTGCATCAGATAAACATATCCAAACATGGAGTAGTCATCCGTAAAAGTAATAAAATACTCATACCCTCCTCCTGCCTGTACAGTTAAAGGTACACATACATCAGTAATTACTAACTCCAATGGTACTTTGGCTCTATATCCTTTGGCCGGAAACGGCCTCTTAGTCATTTTTCCTTCAATACAGGATTCACAAGTTGGCATAGACGTCTCTGCCTCAATAGGTATTAAACCTTCTTTAACTAGCCTTTAAATCCTATTTTGATTAATATGACCCAATATAAGATGCCAAAGACACATTGAGTCAGAAGAAACACATTTCATCTTGACATTTAGACTCTTTGTTGCTATATTTAACTCATTATCATGCAAAATATTGTGCTTGGAAAGGGTATTTATGTTACCAAAATAGAACACAAAATAGTTCTTGTCCGATTTTCTTATAAACCACTCGCAATATCATGAATCTTTGTAAGATATGGAAGGTGTCGATCCCACAGACAATGTTGATTAAATTAGTCCGGCTTGATTCATTAAAAGAGGTTGTGATATTTTTGGTACTTTAATTTGTTTATCATAGATTAAATGGAAATAAAAATAATGAAGTTTGGTAAATAAAAGTGTTGATTTCACCATCACCTTCACATCAATGGAAAAATGTATTTAAACTTGAAAAAGTTATATATGTATAATCATGATCCATGGTGTTTGTCACATACCACTATAATATCTTCAAGAAAATACATAAATCAAAAGATGAGAATAATTGATCTCTAGTTAGCATGAATCGTCTACCTAACTAATTAAATAAAAGACATAAAATGAAATTAAAAGTGTAGAATGATTCATCTTCCTTAAGCATGAGTTATCAAATCAAATGAATTTATGGTCAAATAAAATTATTACTTAACTTTCATATTTCTAGTCTTGAAGATAAGACTGAAAGATGTTCTAAGCTACATACAATATAGATTTAAACATAGCTCATCTTTATTTAGCACGAATTGTTTACCTAAACTAAGTTGTAGCACAATTCGTCTTTACCAAGCATGAAATATCAAAAATTCATAAAAGTAAGTACCAAGAGGATATAACACTCTTATAATCATAGAGAAAGAAATATGATTTGATTTCAATCATGAAAACATACTTTCTAAGATAAGAGAATAATGAAGTCAAGATTGAACATAATTTTATAATTCGATTACAAATGAATTATATATGTAATCCTTAAATTTATACAACTTATTATACTTATACAACAATCCCAAATAAAAATACTATTAACATACCATTGATGTTTGGCTAGGGCTACATCAATGCCCTAGGAAGAGTTTTAGCTCCTCATGGCTAGGTTATAAACCTCGATGGGTAGACTACTATAGATTTCTCAAACTAATCTCCCCTATATTATAATACTCAATTCATTTCTCCCTCTCTTTTCAAAATGTCCTCTATTTATAGCCAAAGTGAGTGCAATTTGAGTGTCTACCATTTCTTCCACTTAAACTCATCCCATGGCCTAAAAAGCTCCGTGTATATCTCATTTTAGAAGACTTGGATCATCTCCCTGTGTGTATATCACTTGGTGAATACACTGAGTGTGGTGGTTACTTGTCACATCAATTAGGCCAGATCTTCTTTATGTAGGTTTCATCCTCCACCATGGATTTACCATGCATGTATGAGTATTGGTCACTTGTCACAAGTTTACAAAACAATCAAAGTAGAAATCTGCCCATAATTTTTATGCTACTATTTTGACCAATTTCAGCCACCAAGATTTCGAATTTAGAAATTCATCAAAACTAGAAGTATTACCTTAATTAGAGTTTGGAGCACGAAGTTATGGTTAAAATACGAACATCGCGCAGATCAGTATTTTGCATGAATTTTGGGCTTGAACTTGGGCTTGACACAGTGAATGAATTAATTCAAAATTTTGCCCCATTTTGCATTAAATCTTCAATATAGCTTGGCCTAATCCATAGACTCATCATTAGAATTTGGCCCAAACTAGTGACAATTTTCTTGTTCTTATGAAAGCCTCATTGAAAGCCCAAAAATTATGAAATTAACCACATTTTCGACTAAGGATCTGAAAATGACAAAAATAGAATAATACCATAAAAATACTAATATAAATATAAATAAAGGATTAACATATGTAAATTAGAAGGATCGAATGCACAACATTCGGTGCTTATCAAACCTCTAAACTTACATATTGCTAGTCCCTTAGCAATACAAAATAAGAAAAATTAAACAACTAATCTACTTCCGTTTTTATGGAAAATACGATTGCATTTAACAAATGCAACAAGCCTTTTAAACCCCTAGGCATCCCTAGTGGATGAGTGAAGTCTCGTGAGGGTTTAACAAATATTTTACCCATAAACATCAAGTGATGGTAATTACACTTGTACATACAAATTTTGTGTCCGAAAATCTAGGAACAAAAATCAATGACAAATAATCAATTTTATTAATTTAAGAAAAATGGCTACAATTCTCTGTGGATCTTTACAAAAGAAAGCTAAATTCCTCTGATTCAATCTCCTTGGTGATCCGGCTTCAAGGGCTGCTAGAGCTTGATCTTGAATTGGATTGAAACTTTGGTGAAGAACGGCACGTGGATGATGTGCTTGTCGTTCTTCTCCATTAGGGTTTAGATGCTTTGGAGCTTTGAATTTTGAGTGAAGATTTCTGCAGAGTTTCAGCTTTTTTTTAGAGTCTTCTAGTCCTCCTTTCCCCCACCCCTAGACCTTTATTTATAGGCTCACCAAAGGGGTAAATTTGTAACTTTCTTTTCTTCTGATAATTATCCTATAATTATCTTTTATGATAATTGTGATAATTATCCAATATAGACATAATAATTATTTTTGTTGATAATTACACACACACATATATATATAATTATCCATTAGACCCATTTTCAAGTGAACTTGGACTTTTTTAGACAATTTGGATCAGCTATAACCCATTTATTTGTAGTGGGTCTGATCTTTAAATTATCTAACACATTGGGCCACATTCCAAAGTGGACTAAATTGAAGATAAGCCCAAATTATATTTTGGGTCCATGATGTAATTTTTTAATGTCTACAAATTGCTTCCACTTCAAGTATCGCGCTATATCGAGTTTGTCACGAATCTAGAGGGGGACTTGAAGTATTTAATTTTTGCAAAAAAAAAAAAATTCCTTTGCAAAAATTCAATTGCAAAGATGATCTCTTTTTTGTCAAGTTGAATTGGAGTCTTGAAAACCTTATTGCAAATTGGACTTTTTTCCTTGTCCAAGCGAAATTGAAGACTTAAGGATCCTATTGTAAATAGGATTTTTTTCCTTATTCAAGTGGAATTGAAGACTTGAGGATCCTATTGCAAATAGGATTTTTTTCTTGTTCAAACCGAATTGGAGTCTTCAAAATTCCATTACAACTGAGACTAATTCCTGGCTGGCTTATATATACACGATCCATGACTCCAGTTCTTTCATACTCTTAAATGCACAAGAGAAGACTACTGGTAAGCCTATGTATTATTTTTCCTCAATATATATATATTTACGTCCTCCGTATACTCCTGTGATGACATTTTTTTTCCATAGAATCGCTCATCATCTCTTCGCACAAGTTCTGTGTACTTTGCAAAGTCTAACATTTGTTTTCTTTTTGAAGACCCCATAACAGGTGGGCATCTTTTTCCATCTCACCAAACTATATAATAAATTCCAACACCATCAAAAAGTGTATCCGTAGACTTATACTTCATGTCTCTTTTTTATTTTTATTTTTTATTTCTTGCTTCTTTCTTTCTTGTTTCCTTTACAGTACATGTCTTCTATATAATATTATTAGATGTATATAACACTGACTTGTCATCAATACAAGTACTGTCAATCACTTTCAATGTAAAATGATTTCACACAGTAGACAACCACACTTTTTGTCACTCTTTTTTTTATTTTTCTTTTCCTTCAACCATCATACTTTCTTGGTTTACATCTATGTACCTTCTTTAGTCTTCTTCTTCTATATATTTTTTTTAATTGACATCTTCTATTTTTTTTACTCATAAACAACACCTTTTTTTCCTTCTTCTTTTCTTTTCTTTTCTTCTGGTTTAGATATACATATAGACTGCCCCCTTTTTTTTTTCTTTCTTTTTTTTTTCTCCTTTCCATATGCGTGTGACTTTCAGACTGCCTTTCCCTTTTTTTACAATTGTACCTTTAGACTGCCTTTTCTTTTTTTCCACATGTACTTCCTTTCCTTTTTTTTCAACTGTACCTTCCTTCTTTTTTTTTCTTTTTCTTCTACTTGCCGCCACTGCTGCCTTTTTTTTATTTATTTATTTTTCTTTTTTGCCATCTTCTCTTCCCTTATTATGCTATGGGTTCTAACCCGTCGACCCACCCAGACCCACCGGGTTATAAATGGATTTGGGTGGTTAATTTTTTATTACGGGTCAAAAACGGGTTGGATAAAATAAAACCTGATATTTTGCGGGTCAAAACGGGTTGGATATGTGATAAGTGTTCAATTCTATGCATTTGAACCCTCTTTCTTACATACGTTAGTTCCGTTTTTGCGTTTACCGAGATATGTTTACGGTATTTTTGTGTTTTTGATGTTTTGCAGGTATTGGAGCAAATGGAGCAAAGTTGGAAGCTTTCTGCAGTCAAGAGAAGAAATCAGAAAATGTAGCCCAAGGCATCTCGATCAATCGAGATGTTGATCTCGATTAATCGAAATCTCGATTGATCGAGATCTCATTTCGATTGATCGAAATCTCGATCAATCGAGATTCAATCTCGATCAATCGAGATGCTACAGAGCCCACTTGGCCACTTGCTCACCTGCTCTCCCACTTGCAACAAAATCCCCCTTTTTGCACGACTTAGGGGGATTGTCTGACTTGAACAAGACTTTTGGGGGCCTTCTTGACACAAGAGATATATATAATGATATATATATATATATGGTGGGCCCCAAAGGAGAAAAAGAAGCCAAAAAGCACCAAAAAGCCACACATATCTCATATCTCTCAACACACAAGAAGAGGAGAGAGAGAGACCTTCGGGAGAGGAGGAGGAAAAGCTGAACCAGACCAAGAAGCTTCATTCTCATCATCAATGGAAGGGTGCAAGGCAACTATGAGCAACTAACTCTTCTACTAGGGTGTTGGTTTCAACCCCTAGCCATGTAAACTTGTTCATCTTTGTAGCTCTTGGGATTTGTAATTAAATGTTGATTATTTAGCCTAGTGATTATGTACACAAATACATCTCTTATATATATTCATTTGATTTGGAATTTATTCTTGTCTTAGAGTAGATTTTGTCACTTGAATGCACAACATTTGCATATTCCACAAGAAGTGCAAATGATGGCTAGATAATGGTGTTTAAATGAATGTGTGATGTTAGTTTGTATAGACCATGCCAAGACAAGGTAGTTTGGATGCATGTAGTGTTCACTTAGAGAGTAGAGTAATTAGGTAGTTAGTTAGGTTGAAGAGCTATGCTTGTTGAAGATGGATTATGATAGGTTAGCACACACATTGATCTTTTGATATGTCATTGAGGTCACAAGCCTAATGACATTGTTAGGCATTTAATTAATGAATGCCATGCTTGCTACACTTACGAACATGTGAATGGCTAGTGGTGGAAACCAACCCTAGTTCTCTCTCCCAACTTTAAACTCTTTACTTTTCTTGTCATTTCATTCATGCAATAGTTTCTAAACATAAATTCAAAATCTGTTTTTCGAATTAAAGTAGAATTAATCTTCCTTTAAGACAATTGCGACTAGTCCTCGTGGGATCGATACCCTCTATATAGAACCTTATCTACAAAGATTCGTGCTCTTGCGAGTGGTTAAATTATATTTTGATAAAAAGGGAAAAATTAAGTTTACAATATAATTTAGTTCCGACCACATCAAAATTTTGGCGCCGTTGCCGGGGACTACGGTTTTATTTTCACCATTGGAAGATTAAATCTGGTTTAATTCTTAGGCTAGAAATTCTTTCATTCTTTTTGTATATATTTTGTTCTTATTTCTCAAACTTCTTGATTTTGGTTATACCACATAGCGGGCATCAAAGAGAAGTAAACTTGGAACCCTTTGTGAGTATAACGCCTAAAATTAGTGGTTTGAATTCATTCATTCTTTTTGTAAAGATTATTGTTACTTTGTGTATTGAGGTGTTGTTCGATTGTTAATGCATGCTAGGTAGACGGTCCTTGTCACTTCCTTTGCTTCCGTGTAACATTGAACTTGAACGAACACTTAGACAACGTAGAGGAACCTCTAGGGACCCTATATTGCCTAGGACTGAAAACATGGATCCAAATGAGAGACAACCTCCCGGACTACCTCCTTTTAATCATGAACAACCACCTCCACCACCACCTCCTCAAGGAGAGTTGCTTATGGACTTTTACCTTCCGACTACATTTGAAGTACCTTCATGTATCCAATTTTCGGATGTAGCGGCAACTCAATTCAAAATAAAGTCCTCCACCATCAATCTTCTTAATAGCTTCCACGGTCTCCCTAATGAGGATCCGTACCGGCACTTAGATTACATCCTTTCCGTGTGTTCCACTATTCGTGTACCACACTTTACGGAGGATGATCTAAAGCTGCGTATGTTCCCCTTCTCCCTAAAAGATAAAGCTAGAAGTTGGTTCAACTCCTTAGAACCTAACTCAATCCATTCTTGGGCGGAGATGCAAATAGAGTTCTTGAAAAAATACTTCCCAATGGGTAAGACAAGTGATATTCGGCGAGCAATCACCGGATTCACCCAAATTGACCAAGAACAATTCCATGAGACGTGGGAGAGGTTAAAAGATCTTTTAAAATCTTGTCCGCATCATGCTGTCCCAAAATGGCAGCTAGTGCAAAGTTTTTATGATGGGGTGAGTGAGCAACATAGACAAATGATAGACTCCGCGTGTGGGGGTGGATATCTTTTGAAAAGCCCCGATGAGGCATGGAAACTTTTTCAAACCCTAAGCAACAATTCAGCTCAACGCTCCTCCACTAGGAAAGGGAAGGCCACCCAACCTTGTAGAGGAGTGCATGAGATTTCACGGGTAGATGAGGTTGCCATGCAAGTAGAAGCCCTATTCCGAAAAATGGATTTAATCATGAAAAATGGGCTGCCTACTCCAAACCAATCTGTCCAAAATCAGGAAGGTTGTTCGTTTTGCTATAGTACTTCACATTTCATGCGAGATTGTCCTATTGCCGGGCAATCTCCCGATTATGCTCAAGAGCAAGCGAATACCCTGTACTCTAAACAAATGAATGATCCATATTCAAACACGTACAATCCTGGTTACAAGAACCATCCGGCTTTCTCATGGAAACCTTAAGAATCAAGTCCCTCTTTCCAAGGGCAAAACTCTTTCAATTCCCACTCTCAGCAGCCTCATTATAGGCCAAATCCTCAACCTTACAATCAAAGATCTAATTACCAACAACCACCACCTCCTCCGAGAAGCCAAAGCTTTGAAGAAAGAGTGATAAGCAATCTTGAGGCCAACACCCGCTTATTGCAAACTCACTCTCAATCAATCTCTAAGCTTGAAGCCAATGCTCAATCTATGACTAGGTTAGAAGCTCAAATCGGGTAACTAGCTAATGCCTTAAATAGAAGGGAGGAAGGTAAGTTGCCGAGTCAACTAGTGGCGAACCCCAAAGGTGTCCATATGATTGAAGATCCATCATCTTCAACTTGTAATGCTCCTCCGGAGCAAGTTCAATCAATCATAACCTTAAGGAGTGGTAAAATCATTAATTCCAAGGTAGGAGAGAAAGGAATTCCAAGAGCAACCTAAAAATCCAAAAGAATCCCAATTAAATCCAAAATTGTTTCCGTTAAATCCAAATTTGCAAAATACCCCTTCAAATCCAAAAGGAAAGGCAAGTGAAGTTGGGTCGTCATCGATTCCAAATCTTGACACCTCTTATGAACCTCCGGTTCCTTTTCCTCAAAGATTGAAGGAACCTTCTCATTTCGGAAAGCAAGGAGAGAAAATCCAATACATGATGGAGATCTTCAAACAAGTAAAGATCAATCTCCCTCTCCTTGATGCTATTCGACAAATTCCCTCCTATGCGAAATTCTTGAAGGACTTGTGCACTCAAAAGCGCAAATCTAGGAATAATGTTCCTAAGAAAGTCCTCTTAACTGAGCACATAAGCTCCATTTTCCAACACCAAGCCCCTCCTAAATTCAAAGATCCGGGTGCTCCGACCATTTCGTGCACCATCGGAAATCAATCTTTTGAAAAAGCACTTCTTGATCTAGGGGCTAGTGTCAATTTGTTTCCATTCTCAGTTTACCAACAACTAGGTTTGGGGGAACTCAAGCATACCACGGTTGTGTTGCAACTTGCCGACCGTTCGGTGAAGCAACCACGTGGCATCATTGAGGATGTCATCATTCAAGTGGACAAATTCTATTTTCCGGTGGACTTCATAGTCCTTGACACGGAACCGGTCCAAAATCCAAAGCGTCATATTCCTATCATTCTAGGTCATCCATTCTTGGCCACGGCAAACGCTTGCGTTAATTGCCGCACCGGAGTGATGGACATCTCTTTTGGGAATATGAAAGTCCGCTTGAACATCTTCAATGCTTCCCACCACACATCCGACGACGAAAGTGAGTGCTTTGGTGTCGATGTTGTGGAAGACCTTGTTCAAGAAGCACTTCCTTCTATTCTTTCCAAGGATCCTTTAGAGGCATGCCTAAATCACTTCAACTATGATGACTTTGACATTGAGCAATCCATATGTGAAGTCAATTCCATGCTCGATATTAATACTGTCATGGATTTGCCTAAGTGGAGAGTTCCGAGAGAACCCTTGCCCCCTTTGTCCAAAACTTCCCAAACTCCTTCTTTAATTTCCCCACCACAACTTGAGCTTAAGCCCCTACCGGCTACACTCAAGTATGTTTTCTTGGGTGCAAATGAGACCCTTCCAGTCATTATCGCTTCCAATCTCACAAACGACCAAGAGTTGGAACTCATAAAGGTGCTCAAAGAGCACAAAGAAGCAATAGGCTGGAGTGTGGCAGATCTCAAGGGAATAGATCCTTCTATTTGTATGCACCGCATACACTTGCAAGAGGATGCTAAGACCTCAAGGGAGGCACAACGTCGATTAAATCCAAATATGAAGGACGTTGTCATGAAGGAGGTGGTGAAGTTACTAGATGCGGGAATCATATACCCCATCTCTGATAGCAAGTGGGTTAGTCTCACTCAAGTGGTTCCAAAGAAGTCAGGTATTACGGTGCAACCAAATGACAAGGGTGAATTAGTTTCCCAACGCACCGCCACGGGTTGGAGAGTGTGCATAGACTATAGGAAATTAAATTCAGCCACTCGGAAAGATCACTTCCCCCTCCCATTCATTGATCAGATATTAGAGAGATTAGTCGGGCAAAGTTTTTATTGCTTTTTGGATGGATATTCTGGCTATAATCAGGTTGCTATAGACCCGAGGGACCAAGAGAAAACCACCTTTACATGTCCCTTCGGCACATTTGCTTATAGACGCATGCCCTTTGGGTTGTGCAATGCACTGGCGACTTTTCAATGGTGTATGATGTCTATCTTCTCAGACATGGTGGAAAAATTCTTGGAAGTGTTCATGGATGATTTTTCCGTTTTTGGGCCTTCGTTTGAATCATGCCTCCAAAATCTAGCTTGTGTTCTCAAACGATGTCAAGAGACCAACCTAATTCTTAGTTGGGAAAAGAGCCATTTTATGGTTCAAGAGGGTATTGTCCTAGGGCACATTATGTCTAAGAGAGGAATAGAGGTTGATAAAGCCAAGGTTGAACTCATTTCTAAACTTCCTCCACCATCAACGGTGAGAGAGATTCGTTTATTCCTTGGGCATGCGGGCTTTTATCGCCGTTTCATCAAAGACTTTAGCAAGATCTCTCGGCCTTTGTGTTGCCTTCCTGAAAAAGAGTCTTGCTTTACCTTTGATGAAGGGTGCCTTAACGCTTTTGAAGAACTCCGCACCATGCTTACAACCGCTCCAATTCTAATCCCTCCAAATTGGGCTCTCCCATTTGAGATTATGTGTGATGCATCCGATTATGCCATGGGTGCTGTCTTAGGGCAACGAATAGAAAAACTGCCTCATGTCATCTACTACGCAAATAAAACCCTTTCCGAGGCTCAAATCAATTATACCACAACGGAAAAAGAATTGCTCGCGGTTGTATTTGCATTAGACAAATTTCGAGCTTATTTATTGGGTTCAAAGGTCATTGTCTATTCGGACCATGCTGCCCTCCGGCATCTTTTGGCCAAAAAGGACACCAAGCCTAGGTTGATCCGATGGATACTCTTATTGCAAGAGTTCAATTTTGAAATTAGAGACAAAAAGGGAACTGAAAATGTGGTGGCTAACCACCTGTCTAGAATTCTTGTTGAATCCCTCCATAATTCCATTCCAGTTTGTGAATCCTTCCCGGATGAACAACTCTTTGTCATCTCTCAAGAGAGTATCCCTTGGTATGCAAATGTGGTTAATTACTTGGCAACCGGTAAAATACCATCTTCGTGGACCAAGCAAGAGAAGGATCGTTTTCTCTCCCAATCACGATCATATTATTGGGACGATCCTCAATTGTTCAAATATTGCCCCGATCAAATAATTCGAAGGTGTGTGCCCAACAGTGAATTCCAAAGCATTCTCAAGTTTTGTCATACACTCGCTTGTGGGGGACACTTTAGTGCTAAGAAAACCGCAGCAAAAATTCTCCAATGCGGATTTTTCTGGCCGACACTTCATCGGGATGCATATTCATTCTGCCGCTCTTGTGAGCGATGTCAGCGCCTTGGCGCGATGTCTCGAAAGGACATGATGCCTCTTAACCCTATTCTTATCATTGAAATATTTGATGTGTGGGGCATTGACTTCATGGGACCATTTCCACCCTCTACTGGTCATGAGTACATACTTGTGGCGGTGGACTACGTATCTAAGTGGATAAAGGCCGTTGCTACCAAAACCAATGATCACGCAGTCGTGGTTAAATTCATTCAAGCTAATATTTTTAGCCAGTTTGGTACGCCTCGGGCCATCATCAGTGACGGGGGTAAACATTTCTGTAACCGGTTCCTTCGAACCTTGCTTACCAAATACTCCGTCACACACAAAGTGGCCACCCCATACCATCCTCAAACCAGTGGCCAAGTAGAAGTATCCAATAGGGAGATTAAGAACATTCTTCAAAAAACTGTTCGGCCCGACCGGAAGGATTGGTCATTACGACTAAACGATGCATTATGGGCATACCGAACCGCATATAAAACTCCCATTGGAATGTCACCTTATTGGTTGGTTTATGGCAAAGCGTGCCATCTTACGATTGAATTGGAGCATAAGGCTATGTGGGCCACCAAAACTTTCAATTTTGACATGCAAAAGGCCGGCTCTAATCGAAAGCTTCAATTAAATGAATTGAAAGAATTGCGACATGACGCGTATGAGAATGCGAAAATCTATAAGGCAAAGTCTAAAGCCTTTCATGATCGTAATATTCGAGTCAAAACATTTTCGCCGGGCCAAAAAGTATGGTTGTACAACTCACGCCTCCATTTGTTTCCCGGAAAACTTCGCTCCCGTTGGGATGGTCCATTTTTGATTAATTCCGTCGCTCCCCACGGAGCGGTGGAATTGAAGGACTTGAAAGACGGCTCGTTGTTCAAAGTGAACGGACAGCGCTTAAAAGTGTGCGTGGATGACCAAGTCACCACCGAATACGTGGATGTCGTCACTTTGACGGATCCCGTGTATTTTGACTCGTGAGCCGATCCGGACGTCGTGCCATAGACGTATAAGGTGGCAAAGCCATGATAACTATCATGCTTCCATGATGTCCCTTTAATCCAAAGTAGGTTTGTATCTAAGCAATGTAGTATCTAATTCCCAAATATCCAAGTCCCTGAAGCATAACTCAAGCTGACTGTTTTTGAGCATCTCGATTGATCGAAACCAGGATCTCGATCAATCGAGATTTCGATTGATCGAGATCTCAATCTCGATTGATCGAAAAATTGCAGAGATTTGCCAAGTCCAAAGTCCCGAGAGGTAGTATTCTTCGATTGCACTTCGATAGGTCTTCGATCGATCGAAAATTTCGATTGATCGAAATAAAATTTCGATTGAATGAATTAAATGTTCGATTGATCGAAGTAAAAGTGTGATTCAGTGAAGGAATTTTCGATTGATCGATGAGACAATCTCGATTGATCGAAGCTGATTTCGATTGATCAAAGTGAAATCTCGATCAATCGAAATCTCGATTGATCGAAATGCACATCTCGATCAATCGAGATGCACGCGGGGCCTGCACGTGAGCCGAAAGTCTATTTAAACCGTTGGGCTTCCCTCCCATTTTAAAAGACCATCCAAATTCTTCTCTCCCTCCGAGCGATCCAAGCCTTCTCCAAGCACTCCCGAGCACTCGATCTACCATTCCCGATCATCCGCCGCCATCCGACGCAGTACGAAGCCGCCGCTAGCACTTGCGCGATCTCCTCTTCGCAGCTGCGAGTGGGTCTTCTTCTATTTGAGCCGTTCATCTTCTTCCTCTCGAGGTAAGTAATGCATGGCTACATTTTGCATACTCTCTCGCCATTTTTGATAGTTTTACGGCGTAATAAACATAGTTAGGTGATGTTGGGGTGGATGGATGTGATTAAAATATCTGTAATGAGATTTTGTGGGTTTCGGGGGATAGGAAGTCATGTAGGAGTGAGATTTGGCATTATTTTTGTTTAACGTGCTTAGTGTACGGTGTGTAACCGTGACACCTTCGTTTCGATTGCATCCGTTCACACTGCCTCTTTGAGAGCGACTTTTTGAATTCTTGTCAGTACCATGGACTAGGACTTCATTTTTATTTTTATTCTTTTAGTTTAATCGTAGTTTAGCTTTCTTCTTATTTATCTTTTATTTACGTAATTTTTGGAATCAAGTGCAGACTGTTCCGAGGCTATGGCGAGGGTGAAGAACGCCGCCGGTTCTGTTCGAGACGTGCCCGGGCGAGTCTTCCGGTCTCGGAAGTTCCACCCGGAGCAGATTTTTGACTTAGCCGAGTTCGAGAGGCGTCCCGACACCGCGTGGACAGTTGCCGAGCTCAGGAGGCGTCGCCTCGACCGGCTATGTGTGCCTCCCACCGACGTGGCACACGAGCGCTTAGTGCAGGTCTTCTATGAACGCATGACCTACTCCTGCACAGCGCCGGATACACTAGAGACGGTTGTGGGCACTGTCACGATCACGATTACGCCGAGCCAGATTGCGCATATGCTCGGCATCCCTCACCAGCAGCCACCAGACATGGTTGACGAGGACGGTCGACCACTTTTCAGGGCCGCACTTCCAGCAGACACGACGCTGTTCTCCATTGTGATGGGCATGTGTGGTGGGGCGTTTACCATGCCCAATAACAACTGCACGTCCAAATCGATGTGCCCGAGCAGACTGTGGTTCCTGGACACCGTTCTCATCAAGAACGCGTGTCCGCTGCAGCACGTGGCAGAGCGTAGGGGCGACCTCCTCCGTTGCCTTTATTCTTTCCACACAGGCACTTGGTTTTCTGTCCCGTCGCTGATCTGGGGGCAGATGTTCAAGGTCTGGGACGGCCTCGTGAACAAGAGGATGAGGCGAGCAGCTAGTTGGCGGCTTCCCTTCCCTTTCCTGATCGCCGCTTTTCTCAGCAGTGCCAGTATACCGATCAGTCGTACTGACATCCAGTTGGCACCGCCCACCCGCTTCACATATACTCAGTGGGAGCGGGTGAGGCGACACTTAGAGCGACAGGACCACCAGGGTGATCCACCAGATGATGTAGATATGGATGCCCCGGTGGAGGCGGATGAGGGAGAGCCTGCAGGGGCTGACTCAGAGGACGAGGAGATGGAGGACGAGGAGATGGATGTCGCTGTAGAGCGGCATGATATCTTAGCGACGGGCTATTCCTGCCTGGCGGCTGACGTAGAGCGGCTCCAGTAGGGTTTTGACGAGCACGTCCAGGTGATGCAGAGTCAGCTGGCAGGCATTCGGATGGACATTTCTTCTCTGGCACAGGGTCAGAGAGTGATCTTAGACGAGTTCCGAGCCTTTCGGCAGGACCTGCAGTTCCTGTTCGCAGGTCGAGCCTCCACCTCCACTTCTACTCCCACCGAGCCTCCACCACCACCACCCGCCCTCGAGTAGCTGCATTTTATTCATCTTTTATGCTTTACTTTCTGTATTTTTCTTTCTTTATTTTTGATAGGCCATGTTGGCCATGTTTAGTTTCTTTCTGAGTATTCCACCTACATGTACACTTTGTACTCAAACTCATTTTCATCTATATGGAATACATTTATATTTTCTTTTATACCATGTGTTATCTTTACTGTCTTTATTTTTGCTTTCTGTCAATATATCTGTTCTCTATACTTTGACTATGTATGTAGTACCACTCTTCTAATTGTTATATGCGATTCAGTTGATGATTTCCGTTTATTACCGCCTGGTTTCAATTCCCAATACTGTTGAGATTGCTTCAACACAGTATGGCGGTAATAAAGAAAGGCAGCCCCTTTGCATGCTATACGTTAGCGTGCCTGGATAGTCAATATCTTGTCGCATAGACCTCTTAGCCAATTGGGAAACACCAGTTCAGACCCTTAGATATACAGTGATATTGGCATTGTCAGTTTGTGCATGATTATTTCATTATGTTCTATTTATCTACTTTTTGTTCCTTTTAATGCTCGTGGTATCCAGTTAGTGTTCTGTGCAGGTTTTCCTTATTTACAAGATGACCGCTGCTGTGGAATACCATTTTTCTAGCATTCTGCCATCCCGGTAACTTCTTTCCTTGTTCTTCTTGTCCAAACATTGAGGACAATATTGCATATAAGTTTGGGGGTGCGGTATGCTATACCACTTGCATACGCATGCAATGTTCGGTCATTAAAGGAAGTCATTCGATTAAATGTCTGAGGTAAATGCAGCAGGTAGTTAAGAACTTTAACATTGTAAATACCCGCACTTTTGCAAGCTTTATAGTAGGCTAGAACGGTCTACATTTTTGTCTAAATTCGAGCACGTACAATTCTTGCCCTAAATTTGTCCTTAACCGGACAAATTCGCATACATGCATTTTAAATTGTGGGGTATAAGTCTGAGGGAGAATTCTTGAAAATTTCTATTTTTATCTGAACAACTTAAAGAATAAGTTCTTCCGATTGTTGTAAAAAAAAAAAGAGAAATAAAAAGAGAAAAATTTGCAATAAGCCTTCTCACTCAATAAATCGGATTTCTATGCCTCAAAGCAGGGAATATTCGTGTAAAAGTGTGTAAGGTTGAGCAATAATAAGTGGGTGGCTTGCTTACGCTCATCGCCTTGTAAGCTCGGTCATTAAGCCCGAGGGGTGCTTCTTCACCTAATGCCCTAAAATCAATTGGTTTGGGACTCATTGGCCCAACGCCGCTACATGGGCTTGCAAGAAAGCAAAAAGAGCTAAGCATTGCACGGTCATCCGCACATGAGCAATCATGAATGTTTTGTGATAATGAACAGCCGTGTCGAGCATTTTCAATGAGTTTTTCTCTTAAAAATAGATTTGTTCATTTTCTTCTCCAAATATGACAAAAGCCACACATTGGAATGCATGTTCACTTTTCAAAGAGGATTTTGGGGTTGGAATTGTTATATTTGTTCGGGCTGTCCATTATGTGGGGACTGTCGTTCATTTAAAGCTTGTGAAAGTCCAATTTTGCTAATGACCACATAGTTCTGTAATACTTGTTGCATTTGCCAAATGTGAAATGAACGGATGATCGCCCTTTATCTAGTTGATGACTGAGCCTGATTAAAATTTTGTATAAGATAGTTGATTTCATTTTTGTAATATTGTATTGCTAAGGGACTAGCAATATGTAAGTTTGGGAGTGTGATAAGTGTTCAATTCTATACATTTGAACCCTCTTTCTTACATACGTTAGTTCTGTTTTTGCGTTTACCGAGATATGTTTACGGTATTTTTGTGTTTTTGATGTTTTGCAGGTATTGGAGCAAATGGAGCAAAGTTGGAAGCTTTCTGCAGTCAAGAGAAGAAATCAGAAAATGCAGCCCAAGGCATCTCGATCAATCGAGATGTTGATCTCGATTAATCGAAATCTCGATTGATCGAGATCTCATTTCGATTGATCGAAATCTCGATCAATCGAGATTCAATCTCGATCAATCGAGATGCTGCAGAGCCCACTTGGCCACTTGCTCACCTGCTCTCCCACTTGCAACAAAATCCCCCTTTTTGCACGACTTAGGGGGATTGTCTGACTTGAACAAGACTTTTGGGGGCCTTCTTGACACAAGAGATATATATAATGATATATATATATATATGGTGGGCCCCAAAGGAGAAAAAGAAGCCAAAAAGCACCAAAAAGCCACACATATCTCATATCTCTCAACACACAAGAAGAGGAGAGAGAGAGACCTTCGGGAGAGGAGGAGGAAAAGCTGAACCAGACCAAGAAGCTTCATTCTCATCATCAATGGAAGGGTGCAAGGCAACTATGAGCAACTAACTCTTCTACTAGGGTGTTGGTTTCAACCCCTAGCCATGTAAACTTGTTCATCTTTGTAGCTCTTGGGATTTGTAATTAAATGTTGATTATTTAGCCTAGTGATTATGTACACAAATACATCTCTTATATATATTCATTTGATTTGGAATTTATTCTTGTCTTAGAGTAGATTTTGTCACTTGAATGCACAACATTTGCATATTCCACAAGAAGTGCAAATGATGGCTAGATAATGGTGTTTAAATGAATGTGTGATGTTAGTTTGTATAGACCATGCCAAGACAAGGTAGTTTGGATGCATGTAGTGTTCACTTAGAGAGTAGAGTAATTAGGTAGTTAGTTAGGTTGAAGAGCTATGCTTGTTGAAGATGGATTATGATAGGTTAGCACACACATTGATCTTTTGATATGTCATTGAGGTCACAAGCCTAATGACATTGTTAGGCATTTAATTAATGAATGCCATGCTTGCTACACTTATGAACATGTGAATGGCTAGTGGTGGAAACCAACCCTAGTTCTCTCTCCCAACTTTAAACTCTTTACTTTTCTTGTCATTTCATTCATGCAATAGTTTCTAAACATAAATTCAAAAATCTGTTTTTCGAATTAAAGTAGAATTAATCTTCCTTTAAGACAATTGCGACTAGTCCTCGTGGGATCGATACCCTCTATATAGAACCTTATCTACAAAGATTCGTACTCTTGCGAGTGGTTAAATTATATTTTGATAAAAAGGGAAAAATTAAGCTTACAATATAATTTAGTTCCGACCACATCAATATGGGTACCTATATCCAACCCATATTTCACCCACTAGCATTGTAAGCAACATATCATGTTGCTACTCACTCAGCTGACCCTCTCTTTCTCCTCGATTTAGGGTTTCCCCTTGTCCTCCTTCTCTGTGCGTCCCTTCTCTTTGTCTCTTCCACGTAGGGTCTTCCCCTAGTTGATCTACCATTCCAGGTGAAGTTCTATCTTGCCTTTCTCTCTTCGATTTAGTGTTTGTCATGGGCGAATCTACCGTTCAAGGTGGAGTTCATTGTGAAGATCGAAGGAGGATGAGTTTGAGTAAGTCGATTGATTGATTGACTTACAGTTGAGTTTCAATTTCACTTCTTTTGTTTTCGGTAAATGACTTTTAATTTCACTTGATTTCGATTATATGGGTTTTGCTTAAATTTCAATATAGATATTATCTTCTTGTTCCCTAAAATTTTGAATTTATTTACTCATTGGCTGAAATTGATGTATAAGATGTTAAACTGGGTTTTATTTAGTTTATGCACTTGATTCTCTTATTCAATTGATTAAACTTGTTTGTACACTTTGATGTTCATATATAAGATGTTAAATTGGGTTTTATTTTTAGTTGATTAAACAAACTTTTATTCTGAATTATTGATCATAATGTTGTTTGTAATTTGTATCCGTGTCATGAGCTGAATTCCTGATGATAACGAGTTTATGTTAAATTACTAATGTGCAAGGGCACTTTTAGTTTTTGTCACCACAATTTTATTTTATTTTTTTAATTTTTTTTCACTTTGTTACTAATATCAATGTGATCCATCTCAGTTGTAATATAAAATTGTCCAGTTTTACTTTTATTTTATCATGCATTTTGCATTTAAATCATCCTACACCAACGTATCAAATATGTAGTAGATTATAAGTGTTACAAATTTACTTCTGTTGTTTTTATTAGTTATAAACATTTTTTATTTTATCTTCAATAAACATTAGAATAAGATGCTTTCTTTTTTTCTTTTTTTTTAAAAAAAAAGGAAAATTAAAGGAGAAAAAACATGATATCTAGAAATTTAATCAAGATAGGTCCAAGGACTGCAAGGGACAGTCCTGACTTCGAGCCTTAACTTTTGATCTGTATTTAATATTTTAACAGCCTTGACTATTGATCTGGATTTAATATTGTAGCTTGCCTAATTCAATTGATTGTCAAGTTGGTATTATTGTTTATTAATTATTGAGTTACCTCGTGTTTGTAAATAGAACTTGTAATTAAGTTTGTAAAAAGAGTTCATAATTGTGAAATCTAGTTAAAATGAGTGTCTATATATTTTTTTTCCTAGTCCTCTGGAATCCATAGAATTGTTTGGAACTCACTTTGATCCTTAAACCTATCGTTGATAGGCACTAGTGCCAAATTTTTTATCCACATCATTCAACCCTTTATATGTACTTATTTTCTCTCCTTTAAAAACAAAAGGCAGAGGTTTAAGTCCTTAGATATCACTCATGCATTAAAAGGAGTAAAAAAATGAAACAGTCATTAAAAATTATGAGGCAGTTTTCCATATCATTTTTGAAAGGTTTCTATTTAACTTTCTCAAGTTATAATCCTACCCATCCAAAATAAATATGCAATTTCTTTATGTTGCTAAAGTCAACAACAGCAATACCCACTCAATTTTAATAATACCTCACTATATAATCTTGTGATAGGTGCACACAATGGAGGAACATAGTGATGAAAATGTTGTGGAATAAACTTCTAGTAGTTCAAAGCGTGGTAGGAGGTCTACTTCTGCTGTGTGGGAGGATTTCACAAAATTGCCTCTTACTATTAATGAAAAACTTAGGGCAAAATGTAAGTGGTGCGGTAAGGATTATGCTGCAGATGTAACAAGTGGCACTAGTAATATGATACGCCATGTCATCATTTGTCCTAACCGTAATAAAAAGGAGTCTCGAACTATTTCTAAGTTTGATCAAAACATATATCGGGAGAAAATGTCTTTTGCAATTATTAAACATAATTTACCTTTTAAACACCACTCAAAATGCATTTATGTTAATTATGGTGCGAAAAATGTAAACCGGACAAAATTGGTCATGGTCTCTACAACCTCCCCTCTTTAAAGGAATTTCATCCCTGAAATTAGAAACATACCTCAAGTAAAAAACAACTCAGGGTACTTTGAGCAGACTTCTTGTTCTCGCTCCCACGTGGCCTCCTCGACCCCGTGATGTCTCCAAAGGACTTTAACCAAAGGAATTTTCTTGCCCCGAAGCACTTGTTCCCTAGTATCCAAAACCTGTATCGGTCTTTCCTCGTAAGACACATCCTCCTCCACCTTAAGGTCTGTCCAATCTAACACATGCGAAGGATCTAACTTATATTTTCTCAACATCGAAACATGGAAAGTGTTGTGCACACTTGACAATGGCAGAGGCAATGCCAAGCAATATGCGACCTCACCCACACGATCCAATATCTCGAATGGACCGATAAACCATGGGGCTAGCTTCCCGCTACGCCCAAACCTCATCAAACCCTGCCGTGGTGAGACCTTTAGGAAGACATGGTCCCCCACCTCAAATGTTAAAAGCCTCCACCTTCTGTCAGCATAACTTTTCTGACGACTCTGCGCTGTAAGCAAATGCTGTCGTATGATCTTTATCTTCTCCGTAGTCTCTCTGACTAGATTTGGCCCCAAAGCCACTGTCTCACCGACCTCTGTCCAATAGACCCATGATCTACAAGGTCTTCCGTACAAAGCCTCAAATGGAGCCATCTCAATACTAGCCTGGTAACTATTATTGTATGCAAACTCCACCAATGAAAGGTGATCCTCCCAACTGCCTTGAAAATCAAGTGCACATACTCTAAGCATATCCTCCAAGATCTTAATAGTACGCTCTGACTAACCATCTGTCTAAGGATAGAAAGCCGTACTGAAATGGAGGTCTGTATCAAGTGCCGCCTGAAGACCCTGCCAAAACCATGACGTGAATCTCGGATCCCTATCAGACACTATAGAAACTGGCACTCCGTGTAGTCTCAAAATTTGATCAACATAGAATCAACTAAGAGTATCCACATCATTCGTCACTCAGAATCGGGAGGAAGTGAGCCACCTTAATCAATCTATCCACAATGACCCAAATTGCATCATGACCCTTCCTCGTCCTAGGTAACACCATCACAAAGTCCATGGTGACGTGTTCCCACTTCCACATAGCCACCAGTAATGGTTGTAACAACCTTGCCGGTCTCTGATGCTTGGCCTTCACTTGTTGACAAGTGAGGCACCTCGCCACAAATTATGCAATGTCCTTTTTCATGCCCTTCCACCAATATTGTCTACAAAGATTATGGTACATCTTGGTACCACCGAGATGTACTGCAAGCCTAGAGCTACGAAACTCCCTTAGGACCTCATCCCTACAAGCCATTGGAACAACCATCCTGCCTCTAATCCTCAAACCTCCATCTGAATGGATAACCCAATCCTCCACTATTTCACTGCTCATAATCTTAGTGCAAATGCCCTCTAACTCACTATCATGCCTATAGAGACCGTGACCAATTTTGGCCGATTTTGTATTTTTCACATCATAATTGCCATAAGTGCATTTTGAGTGGTGATTGGTATGTTTCGAGTGTGGAAAACATGTTTGGGAAGTGTTTTAAAGGTTTTTGAAAACTTTTTGGGGAATTTAGAGAAGTTTGACTTTTTGGTCAAATTGGGGCCCGGGATGCGACATAAGTGGGTCCAGGAATTCAAAAAAATTTCAAAAATATTTATTTTTGGGAATGACTTAGATGAAATGTTTAGAAATTATAGGAAGTGATTTTGATACCGTAGGAGTTTTTGAAATCAAAAACGGAGTCCGAGAAGGTGCGTTAAGTGGCCCGGGGGTATTTTGGTCTTTTCGCAGCCTAGGGACCTTAAAAGGTTAATTTTTACAGAGATATTTCAAATCTCTCTTTCTCACACCAGCTACTCTCTCTCTCTTCTTCCTCCCTCCACCTTCTCTTTAGCTTTTGAAGGCTTGAGGCTTAGATTCGGGATTTGCTGAAGAAGGGAGATACGTAGGGGACGGCTAGGGCTTTGATTCGTGTGTGAGTGTGACTCAAAAAGTATATCAATTAAAAATTTCCACACTTCGCAATAAAACGAATTCCTTGCAGAATAGGGCTATCGAAAGGGGTATCGTACCTCAGGGATTATGGTCTGATGAGTTGGAATACGGAATTAATTCTAATTAAATTTATAAGAAAAGAATTTTGATTTTTAAACTAAATTAATTAAAAAGTAAAATAAATAAATCAAAGTAAAATATATATTGAAGATAATATGAGAGAAATCTAGGGTGTTTGACTTCACCACTAACTCCACAATCAATGGTCAATTGAATCAACTATAGGGAATTACATCATGCATAAGTGGTGTCAGTGGCTACAAGCTCACCTTCATTCGTCAAGAAGATAACATATGATTAAGGCTAAGCCATGGACTATCTTCGATTGGCATGGGCCATCCGCCTAACTACTCTAATCTAGGTTGCAGTATGGTTCATCTTCTCTAGGCATAATCCATCAAAGCTCTTAATAATATATTCAGTGATTACCATTGTGTAATAATCGCTCTCATAATCACAGAAAATAAGAGATATTGAGTTCAATAACAACAACTAAATATCTAAGACAAGATAAGAAATCATTGAGATTGAATTTACAAGACTTTTATTGCTCAATTCTATAATAAGAATCCTCTGAATTACACAATCTATGCATGTATATAAAGGTCCCAATAATTAAAACAATCAAACCATTGATGCTTTGTTAGGGCTACATCAAAACCCTAGTGGATGAACTAGCCGCTCATGGTAGAAGAAGAAGCTTCAACTGTTGAGGAAGAAGACATCATCTTTTTGAATTACACGTATGACTTCGTTCTCCAATAGCTCTGCAAATATGTTTCTATTCTTTTCTCAGCCCTCTCAGACTCTCCAATCTCCCTCTATTCTCCTCAAACTCAACCTCTTATTCTTCACTTTATTCCCCAAGTGAATACACCAAATTCCTAATCCAATTAGGAATAAATTAGGGTTTCCCGCAGCACTAATCAGGTGGGTTTTTCCTGCTGACTTTGGCCCAACTTTTGACCCACTAGAAGTCCGATCTACGGAATTTTCGTGAAATACAAAAGTGTGCAGAATCAAATTTCATTCAACTTTAAGTGAAAATAATGTCGATTTCAAGCTCAGGAATAAGACTTCTGGTCCGTTTTCCAAAACAGGATTAAGACTGTATTATGCACAGATTTGGGCTTCAGGCCCGAAACCTTCTTAAGCAGTTATAATTCTCTTGGACCTCTTCCTTGGGCTGATTTGAGTTAAAATAAATGGTTGAATGATTCTACTTGGGGTAGGCTTCATCTAACCATCTTGGATGTCTTCTTTAAAAGCCCAAAAGCTTGGTTTTAACTGAAATAATCATTAAGGCCTTGAAAATACAGAAAACACTAAAACGAAGTAAAATCATAAAATAATCTATTAGTAAGTGTAATAAAATACATAAGTTAAGAGGCTAGAATGAGTAACAGTCAACGCCGATCACACCCCCAAACTTACATATTGCTAGTCGCTTAGCAATAGAATAAAACAAAACTAAAACAAAAGAAACTAACAAATACTAACTAAACTACCTAACTCCACTTTCGTGGGAGAAACGATTGCATTTAGCATATGCAACAAGCCTTTAAACCCCTAGGTTCCCCCTAGTGGACGAGTATAGTCTCGTGAGGGTTTCCAGAAATGTTACCTACAAACATTCAAAATTCTGTTTCACCATTAATTTAAGAAGAGGATTACAATACATTGTTACAAACTTGCATTCAAGAATAATTTCAACTCTCAAATTCCATAATTCAAATTAATGGTCCCCATGCATAATTCACAACAACATATCTCAAAATAATCAACTCTAGCTCCCTCGTGTAAAGTGAACTAGCAATCATCTCATGTAGCATAACCAAGCTTTGAATATATTAAGGCACATACCCTTTCAACTCACTAGCTCCCCTTATTGAAATCATACTTCCAAACATGAATACATGACTTTTTTTTTTTTAATCTCTTTTTTTTTTTTCATTGCTTTATTGGTTGTGCAATGTCTTAATCTATTAAGCTTTCTGAAAGATACATGTAGCAAGCTTTCAGTCAGTGACTCCCAAACCAGATGGCTTTAGGGCACTAGGCTTTAAGATACTCCGAAGACCTAATTACTCGAATCAGTCAGGCTACAAATCAAGACAACCAATGCTCATCTTTTTCACCCTTTCACTTTTGACGCGAACACTCCGTGCTTCCTGAGGCATAAAGGCCCGGTTACTCATGAAAAGGATCAAATTGATTTGCTTATTCATCACTTTTTTTTCTTTTTTTTTCTTTTTCATTGAAGTCAAGTAAAACACACTACCGGTACTCATTCTCAAGAGATACTAATTAAAATCAAGCATATGTAACTCAATAACTCAAAACCAAAGTTTATATCCCATAAGACTATGCTAGTGTGTTTGTGCATGTAAGGAAACTAAAATCAATCACTCCAAAACATGTTATTGCAAATCATGATTAAAACCACATAATTTAAACCCATAGTTTGCAAGAATTTAAAACATACTCAAAAATTGCAAGTTACGCACCTACATAAGGTATTAATCCCTTGAATAATGTCAAAACATTCTATCTAAAAATAAAACAAAATAAAATAAAATAAACAATCTAAGAAAAAGAAAATAAAATTCAAAAATAAAAAGAATTTCACACAAATTTCCCCCCATATTGCATTGAGCACAAAAATAAGCATCGCCTCACCCCCAAACTTAAACTGTACATTGTCCTCAATGTACTACCAATCGAAGATAGAGAAGAGTAAGAACGATGTTACCAAAAATTCGGAGAATGAGTGACAAGAAAATAGAGCACACCACTAGCATGAAGGCAATGCAAGCACACCCCCAAACTTGGATGTTACAACCTGTCAAAATAAACCACTATAACCCAAAGATCAACTGAAATAGTATAGGTGAAAATAATTATGAAAGAGAAAAATCCTAAAAAGAAATATATTTTTTTTCATTTTTCATTTTTTTTTAATAAAAATCTAACTACAAAAAGAAAAATAAAAATAAAAAAAAAATAAAAACTAAAAATAAAATAAAATACAAAAGATGGTTACCTTCTTGTTAAGGGTGTGGTGGTGACTGAGCATCTGGATCCAAGTTTTCTTGGCACATCAGTGCACGCAGCATCCTCCTCATCTCTAGTTGGTCTTAGCAAGTGTCACGAAAGTGATCCGCCATCTCTGTCCTCATTGCTCCAAACTGTGTGGATTCCTCTGTCTGTAGGGTGCCAAACTGGGCTGTCAACCCAGCAATCTGCCCCTCTAAATACTGATAATCATGGCCACCAGCCTGTGCATGCACCTCCTCTTCCTCTGCCTCCATCTCCTCAGGATCTTCCACCGGTGGTGGTATATCTATATGCTCTCCTCCCTGGGCCAACTGAGATACCTCACCAGGCGCCGCTTTGACTCTCTGGTGCATATGAGATCGGTTCAGGTTCCAGTCATGCGTGCCATAATGAAGATCACGTGGAAAGGCAAGCTCGTCCTCATGGACTGTATACCCCTATGCCACAAGCAACTGGTGAATAATAGTAGGGAATGGAAACTCCCAGTCACTTGCACTGTCTAGTGCCTTGGCTACAACCTTGGAATAGAACTTCTCCATCTGGCCCCAGACAATCTGTGAATGATAGCCAATGCCCAAAATGTATAGCATATAAAGCTTTGAGGAACTCTTGACGTCTCTCGGTCTTATGTCCAATTGGACATACATTCTTGAGTAAAACAGCGTCAAGGAACCATAAATGATTTGGCATTGAAGACTTGGAAGTGGCATTCCTTTTCGGCTCGGAAAACTGATTAGCACACAAACATGCAACCAAATTACCCACTGATAAATCGTCGGGTAGAGGAGTATAGATATGAGATAAATCATCTGGGCACTCATGAGGACAACCCATGGCAATAGCAATGGATGACATGTCTACCCGAACTATTGTTCCATCTACTGAAGAAGTAAGCACATCCCGCTCATCAGGTGTCAGCATTAAGTTCTGATAAAATACCTTGACAAGCCTCGGGTAAATAGTAGACGAGAGTGGAACAAAAATGGATGTTGACCGACGACGACGGATGTAGGAAATCCCCCATCTTGTCTCAGGAAACATACCATAGAGTTCGGCTATGTCAAACGTGGTTTCAAAATTCAAAGCCCTTGGATGCCTTCACTCTTGAATACCTTCTCGGCGAGATCATGAAGAACCTGTGGTCGGATCATGCCTCGCTCGGCAAGGATTACGTGAACTTGAAGCACCTTGGTGACTTGCTCTCTTTGGTGCCATAGAAGTAGAAAAAGTGTGGTTGAAGAATTAAATCGAACACTTGGCGTGCACAATTAACTTGTCACCTTCAACCTCCTCTTTTTGGTAATTTTTTCACCCAAATCGAACAAGTAATTGCACCAAATTGATCCCCCAAACTTGGTCTTCAAAAGCCCTTAAAAAGATTTGCACAATTTCACCAAAGAAAAACTTCACTTACTTTGATGTTGAACTTGAAAAAGTGAGAAATTCCTTTGAGAACTAGTGATTCTTGATCCGGTTTTGATGTTGATGATGATGATGATCAATGTTGAATTCTTGTTTAATAATCACCAATTGAAGAAAATAATTTTCCAGTTGAAGTAGGACTTGAATTGGAGCTCAAAGAGGTCTAGGATGCAAGTAGTAGCAACTAAGGAGGAGAGGTGGCCTTTATAGGCCTTAAAAATTCGGGCAGCCTCATGTTGGGCGTGGGCGATCGATCCCCCTTGGAGTGGGCGATCAATCGCCCACTTGCTGGTCCTACCCACATGAAAAATCATGGGGGCAATCGATCCGCCTTGGCTGGGGCGATCGATCCCCCCTTCTGGATGCCTAATGACCCTCCATCGCCCAAGGTCGACCGAGACTTGATATTTTTGAGTCTCCATCGCCCAAGGTCAACCGAGAGCACGATTTTTCACCCTTCTTGAGTCTAAATACCTTGATACACCTCTTGGCATCCTTCGGAAGCAACTTATACCTCAAAAACTCAAAGAAAAAACATTAAAACGCAACTAGAATTGAAAGAAAACTTAAGAAAACTAAAACTAAAAATTAAAATGAAAGAAAACTAAAGCAAATAAAGTATAGAAATACATACAAAACCTATGATTTAACGTCCGTAGGAGACGATCAACTCTCTGAAGGAATTAAGTTGGATAGACGGGATCCGTCAAGTCGACGGACTCTACGTCTCTTCTTGGCACACATCCTTCCACACAATGCTTCAACCTTTGCCCATTAACTTTCATCAAAGTATTATCTCGAAAGCTTCGAATCTCCATGGCACCATGAGGAAAAACTGAAATCACCTGGAATGGTCCATCCCACCTTGAAAATAATTTTCTGGGAAACAACCAAAGCTTGGAATTGAAGAGCCACACTTTATCACCTAGAGAGAAGGACTTCCGTGAGATATGTCGATCATGAAATGCCTTCATCCTCTCTTTGTAAATTCATGAACTTTCATAAGCATCACGTCTAAACTCCTCTAATTCATTTAACTGCAACTTTCTCTCTTCCCCAACTCTTTTTGCATCAAAATTGAATTTTTGGATCGCCTAGAGTGCCTTATGCTCAATCTCTACTGGAAGATGACATGTTTTCACATACATGAACCGATATGGTGACATACCAATAGGAGTCTTGTAAGCAGTCTGATATGCCTATAGTGCCTCACTCAGTCGCAATGACCAATCTCTTCTATCCGGTCTCACTGTCTTTTCGAGAACATGCTTAATTTCTCGATTGGACAACTCTACTTGCCCACTTGTCAGAGGATGATAAGGTGTTGCCACCTTATGTGTCACTGAATATTTAGCAAGCTAACCTCTCAAGAATTTATTGCAAAAGTGAGAACCACCATCAATGATCAAGGCTCGAGGAATTTTGAATCGACTAAGAATGTTCTCATGCATGAATTTGATTACCACCTTGTGATCATTAGTTTGAGTTGCAATGGCCTCCACCCATTTGGAAACATAATCCACACCAACCAGAATGTATTTGTAGTCAAAAGAAGGTGGAAAGGGTCCCATAAAATCAATTCCCCAAACATCAAAAATTTCAACCACCAGAATGGGGCTCATTGGCATCATATCACGCCTCAACATTATCCCAATCTTTGACAACGATCACAAGTCTTACAGAAAACATATGCATCATGAAACAAAGAAGGCCAAAAGAATCCACATTGAAGTACCTTTGTTGCTGTCTTTCTTGCACTGAAGTGGCCTCCACATGCCAATGAGTGGCAGAACTTGAGAATATCTTGAAACTCATGGTCTGGGACACATCGCCGAATAATCTGATCTGGATAATATTTAAATAACTCTGGATCCTCCCAAAAGTAATGATGAACTTTAGAGAAGAATCGATCACGTTCTCGCTTGGTCCAGTCTCTTGGCACTTTTCCCGTGGCTAAATAATTTACAATATCTGCATACCATGGTGTGGAGTTGTCGGATACTCCAAACAATTGCTCCCTCTGAAGTGTTTTGGAAAGTGTAGTGCATACAGAATTTACTATAATGGTAGAAAATTGATTCTCAAACATCTTATTTTCCTTCTATTTTTCCCTTTTTTCATCTATTGATTCAGCCACATCCTCAGAGTCCATGAAGAAAACATCAGTCTGATCTGGAGGATTCTCAACAGCATTGAAAATATTAAGTTTAACCTTTATATTGCGAAATTAAATATCCATGATCCCCGACCTACAATTTATGCAAGCATCAGCAGTAGCTAAGAAAGGTCAACCAAGGATTACTGGAATGTGCCTCTTCGGATTGTGAACTGGCTCAGTGTCAAGTACAATAAAATCAACAGGAAAGTAGAACTTGTCCACTTTAATGAGCACATCTTCTATGATTCCTCGGGGTTGCTTTGTTGATCTATCTGCAAATTGTAATACCACTGAGGTAGGCTTCAATTCTCCTAAGCTCAATTGTAAGTAGACTAAATAGGGTAGCAAATTCACACTTGCACCCAAATCAAGAAGAGCTTTATCCATATTTATCCACATGGTGCTCCCCAATAATGCATGAGATAGTTGGAGCACCAGGATCTTTGTACTTAGGAGGAGTACACTGCTGAATTATTGAACTTACTTGTTGTGGCAGCATCACTTTCTTTGGCACATGGCTTTTAGAATGGCTTTTCTGAGTGCACAAGTCCTTCAAGAATTTAGCATAAGGAGAAATTTGCTTGATGGCATCAAGGAGTGGAAAATTAATCTTCACTTGTCGAAACACCTCCATCATGTCATACAGCTTGTCCCCTTGCTTCCCCAATTTAGATGCTTCAAGGAAACGTTGTGGGAAAGGAGCCTTAGGCTCATAAGGAATTTCAGCATTTGGACTTGTGGTCACTTTTTCTTCTTCTTTCTTCTCACCCACCTTATTGTCAATTATTTTTCCACTCCTCAAAGTGGTAATGGCTTGAACTTACTTGCTCATGGTGTGGGTTGCTTGTGGAAGCTTGCATCCCTCTTGGATTAGAAATTGGTTGACTAGGGAGCTTCCCTTCTTCTCTTCTACTCAATGAAGTAGCAAGCTGTCCAAACTGAGATTCCAGTTTGGCAATGGATTAAGAATGTGAGTGCACTAGCTGAACTGTAGATTGTACTATTGCTGCAGTAGCTTGCACTGTCTCGATGAGAGAATCATGCTTGTCAAATTTAGACAAGGTAAGTGTCCGCTTGTCTTCAATAGCAGAAATTCTTTGGGCCATAGGACTTTGTGTTTGATATTACTGTTGAGGCACAAAAGTTGTAATAACCGGACCATTTATCGGGTCGGATCCGGGTCGGGTTGATTTTATTTATATATAGTTGTTTTTCTTTAAACTTTGAAAATTCATAACTCACTCATCTTAAATCCGATTTAGGTGATTCTTTTTTTGAAATTGAGTGTTTTGAAATTTTCTTTTCATTGGAATTGATTTCATTTAGAGAATCCAAAGGAACTGAGCCCAGTTTTTTCAAAGTGGAGAAACACGAATTTTTTTCTTATGTTGGAAAGAAAGAAATGTTCAAATCTATCGGGTTTGATTTTTATTATTTCTTGGTGATTATTTCATGTAGGGACTCACATTTAGAGGTTTGAAATATTTTTGTGTCCATTCGGAATTATTTTTTTTGGGTTCGTTTAGGTGAAATGGGCATTTTGGGCCCGAGCGCCGTTTTAGGGCTTCGGGACCGATTTGGTGGGCTCGTTTTGGATTTCGATGTCGAATAAATATTTTTATTCATATTGTGACATTTTTTAATGGCATTTGAAATTTTAGAATTTTAGAAAGAAACCGGGACGCATTTGGACACCGTATGAGACTTATATGGTAGATATACACATAAGTGAGACAAATTGTGACTTGTGGGGCTCACATGACCCAAAAGTGAACAATTTTTTTTTAAGTGGCAGAACCCTTGGTCGGCAGCCCCATCTTCCTTCTTCATTTCATTTTCTCTCTCTCTCTCTCTAAGACTCCATTAAAGAAACCTTGAGATCTACTTTCTCTCTCTAGATTTTGGACCCCTTCAAGGTTATTTTGGCTCAAGAGTCCAAGAGAAAAGTTGTAGAGCTCGGCTAGGGCTATCCATTGATCATAAAATTATCCATTTTGGGGCTCATTTGGAAGGTGTAAGTTATATACAACTCCTCTTCTTCACCCCATTTTCGCATAAGTTACTCCTTTGAGGTAGGGGGTTTTAGTTTAAGTTTTATTTGGCTAAAATTTACATATATTTACTCATGGAGTGTTTAGGATTTTACTTCATCTAACTCCATTTTAAATCTCATGAATATATTGATATTGTCTCATATTTTTAATGATGATTATGTAAGCATCATGTTTTATTTTTGTATTTATGAGATATATGGAGGATGGGTTGATTATATGTTGAATAAAGTGCTGATTTTTTTGGGTTGTGAATGTATGGGTTATTTTGTGATATTGTAGTAGTTGGTGATGTATGGAGAATGGGCTGAATTTTTTTTGATGGAGTACATGCTGATTTTTTTCTCCTTTTGTTGATTGTAGTACTTTGTGTTCCTCTTTAAATTTTTAAATGACTAAGAATGACTTGTGGAATATGTGTTTAAATTTGTGGTCAAGAATATGCATTTCATATTATGTATTGTCTATATTAATGAGATTGGTTATGCGTAGAATAAGGAAATTATGTCATGCTAGGTGAAATCCTAGGACATGAATTGAGTGCAATTGCATTGTTTATATGCGTGTGAATATTGCACATGTGTTAATTTGATTAATTATGCCACAATATGTTTAGATGATGATTTTGGGATTTGATGTCGCGTTTAAGGGTATTGTCCCTTGAGGGAAATCCTCATATATTGGCCAATTAGGGTGGTCACCGGCGGGCTAGTATCCCGGAAAGAACCATTAGGAACGTCGTCAATGGCACGTGTCCTGTTTGATGCCTAGTGCGTGCCACAAACACGTGACTTGAAGGGTGTCTTGCGAGTCAATCCCACTTGATGATTTCGAGATTTTCGTTTATATACTTTGATATTTGAATTGCACACTTGCTTTACACGTTTTATGTATGTTAATATTACCCTTGATTAAATTGTGGAGGTTATTGTTGCAATGTCATTCCATGTTTTAAACTATTCCAAAGATTAGGCATTTAGGGAGCATGAACCCTAGTTGCATCATTGATCACTTAATGGTTTGATATATGGTATAGTTGGCGATATAAAACTTTTAACTTGCCTTCTACTGAGCTATGAGTGGACAAGCTCACCCCCTAAACATTTTAGGTAAAGGAGTCGACACCGGAGAGAGTTGAACCTCCATTGGTGCAACAAACTTCAAGGAGTTTCTTTTGATATTAAGGCCTCATGTAGCCTCTATTTAGTTATATGTATGATGAAATTTGGTTAGAAGCATTCTTGTGGCTTTTTGTACACCTAGCCACCAACTTCATGTTTAGGATTGCTTCTCCTTGAATTTCATTTCTTTTGATTCTTTTGAAGATGTGTATGTAATGACACCTAAATGTCATGTTGTATGTACAAGTTAATGATCTTGACTCATGTTGCACCATACTTCATTTTTGGATTTTGATATCTTGAGTTGGGACTTGCCATGGATGATTTTAGATTCATATTCATGCTCATATCATGTATTAGGTTCAGTTTGGAGCAGGTTTATGGGAGAAATGGGAAGGAAAAATTCTCTTGACAGATTGTTCACGAAAGGACCCCTTTCTGTCCAGATTTTGCAAAATTTTTTTGATAGGTCTAAACTACTCCAAATGACTTAAAATTTTTACCATGTCTTCTAATAGATGTCTAGTGCCTCCAGATTAAATTTCGTGAATTTTGGAAAGCTAAAGATTTTTACAAAAATCCGACAGTGTCCTGCTGTCAGATTTTGAACCCACTGTTTTGTGCTGATTTGGAAAATTCGTTTGACCCATTTTCAAAACTCTATAAATTATGAAAATTTCCAGAATTGTATCCCTTTATGTCTATTTTCTAAATACCAAAGACCAGAATTTTATAAATTCTTTAAGGCATTCAAATGAGTCATCCATGTGGTACGTTTAGTCTAGTTTCCGTAAAATTTTAGTTTGCTCCGTTTCGAGTTAAAATGAATTTGTTATGAATTTTTTTGTAACGAGTGTTCAGATTTTCTTCTAGCTGAGGCTGACTTTTTTTTCATTTTTGATTTTAGTTTTATACTTTGGGCTCAGTTTGAGTCCGACAACTCTCTTTTCACCCATGGATCTCAAGTCTTGAGGTTCAGGGCGTGACAAAAGTCCTAGGTTTATATGACGGTGGCATTGCTGCCCCTTGGTTACTGTAGGAAAAACCAGGATGGTTCCTCCATGTGGGATTGTAAGTATTACCTCGTGGCAGATTCATTGGTCCAGTGAATGTAGCTTGGACTTGCTCATGTTGAACATCAGAAAATTGCCCCACTAAAGGACAATTGCCCACATTATGTAGAGGACTAGAGCAAAATTCACAAGGGCCTAGCAATAAAGAATTTGAAGTAGAAGGAGTTTGATTGGCAGCCATAATTGCTGCTACCTTCTTTGCAATTAAATCAATGTCGGTTGGCATAGCTTCTGAAGCACCAACCTCAAAAATCCCATTAGTTTTCCTTGTAGTGGCAGGTCTGCTAGAACGAGTAGAGGACACATGTTGTAGAGAGTTGTCACTGAGATTTTCAAATAAGGTCCATGCCTCTTCTTCACTCTTCAACATAAAAGTACCTCCACACGACGCATCAACCATCTGTCTGTTGGCTTCTGTCAGCCCTTCATGAAAACTCTGCACTAGTTGCCACTTAGGAACTTGATGATGGGGACACTTCCTAAGAAGGTCCTTGAATCTTTCCCATGTCTCATAAAATTGTTCCCCCTAATGTTGGGAGAAACCAGTGATAGCATGTCTGAACTGATTGGTCTTCCCTATCAGAAAATACTTCTTGAGAAACTCATGTTGCATCTAAGTCCAAGTCGTGATAGAACCTGCCGGTAGAGAGTTGAACCAATACTTTGCTTTGTCTTTCAGAGAGAATGGAAAAAGTCTCATTCTGAAAGCATCTTCAGAGAAGTTGTGAATTTTTGTAGTTGAGCACACTTCAACAAAGTCATCCAGATGCTTGTAAGGGTCTTCTTGAGTCAACCCAAAATAAGATGGAAGCATCTGAATAATGCTGGACTTGATCTCATAATTCTGTGCTGTGACATTAGGCAGTTGAAAACTCGCTGGTGAGGTATATGTCTCAGGAACATAGTAGTCCCTCAGCAGTCTAGCTCTTTCTCCATCAACATTAGGAACAAGGTTGTTATTCCTCTCTTCTTCCATGTCTTCAAGTAATTCTTCCTTTTGCACAATGGTATCAACAGGGATGTTCCTCGGTTGTCTAAGAGTATGTTCAGGCTAAAGATCAAGAGGTATCAAAGGACCAGCTACAGAACAACGACCTTGCATATATTAGCCAAAAGCACCTGAAAAGAAAACAAAAACAAAGTTAAAAATGAAATATAAAAATTTCCTCAACTAAAAATCCAATTAAAATTAATTATGTAAAATCCAATCAATCAAATAGATAATCCCCGGCAACGGCGCCAAAAATTGATTCGTGTGTGAGTGTGACTCAAAAAGTATATCAATTAAAAATTTCCACACTTCGCAATAGAACGAATTTCTTGCAGAATAGGGCTATCGAAAGGGGTATCGTACCTCAGGGATTATGGTCTGATGAGTTGGAATACGAAATTAATTCTAATTAAATTTATAAGAAAAGAATTCTAATTTTTAAACTAAATTAATTAAAAAGTAAAATAAAATAAATCAAAGTAAAATAGATATTGAAGATAATATGAGAGAAATCTAAGGTGTTTGACTTCACCACTAACTCCACAATCAATGGTCAATTGAATCAACTATAGGGAATTACATCATGCATAAGTGGTGTCGGTGGCTACAAGCTCACCTTCATCCATCAAGAAGATAACATATGATTAAGGCTAAGCCATGGACTATCTTCGATTGGCATGGGCCATCTGCCTAACTACTCTAATCTAGGGTGCAGTATGGTTCATCTTCTCTAGGCATAATCCATCAAAGCTCTTAATAATATATTCAGTGATTACCATTGTGTAATAATCGCTCTCATAATCACAGAAAACAATAGAGATTGAGTTCAATAACAAAAACTAAATATCTAAGACAAGATAAGAAATCATTGAGATTGAATTTACAAGACTTTTATTGCTCAATTCTATAATAAGAATCTTCTGAATTACACAATCTATGCATGTATATAAAGGTCCCAATAATTAAAACAATCAAACCATTGATGCTTTGTTAGGGCTACATCAAAACCCTAGTGGATGAACTAGCCGCTCATGGTAGAAGAAGAAGCTTCAACTGTTGAGGAAGAAGACATCATCTTTCTGAATTACACGTATGACTTCGTTCTCCAATAGCTCTGCAAATATGTTTCTGTTCTCTTCTCAGCCCTCTCCAATCTCCCTCTGTTCTCCCCAAACTCAGCCTCTTATTCTTCACTTTATTCCCCAAGAGAATACACCAAAGTCCTAATCCAATTAGGAATATATTAGGGTTTCCCGCAGCACTAATCAGGTGGGTTTTTCCTGCTGACTTCGGCCCAACTTTTGACCCACTAGAAGTCCGATCTACGGAATTTTCGTGAAATACAAAAGTGTGCAGAATCAAATTTCGTTCAACTTTAAGTGAAAATAATGTCGATTTCAGGTTCAAAAATAATACTTCTGGTCCGTTTTCCAAAACGGGATTAAGATTGTATTATGCACAGATTTGGGCTTCAGGCCCGAAACCTTCTTAAGCAGCTATAATTCTCTTGGACCTCTTTCTTGGGCTGATTTGATTAAAAATAAATGGTTGAATGATTCTCCTTGGTGTAGGCTTCATCTAACGATCTTGGATATCTTCTTTAAAAGCCCAAAAGCTTGCTTTTAACTGAAATAATCATTAAGGCCCTAAAAATACAGAAAACACTAGAACGAAGTAAAATCACAAAATAATATATCACTAAGAGAATAAAATACATAAGTTAAGAGGCTAGAATGCGTAACATTCAACGCCGATCAGGCTTCGGTTTGAACCAAACAAAGTCATGTTTTGGCAAGGTTGATATTGCTGGGATTTTGAGAAGTGCTTGGATGGCCTTCATTTTTGAGGTAGGGGTGTTCTTTCTCATCTACTTGTCGATTCTAGGGTTTCGGGTGAAGTGGTGAGAGCTAAGGGTGTGTATTGCATGTTTTAGAGATGTAAGAGGGGTGTGATAAGGTATTTTTCTTCTTTTCTTGAGTCTCTTGTATACAATAGATGTGTATCTCCTAGTATGCATGATGTGAAGGACAAATGCATGAAAATGTGAGAGAATGAGAGCATATATGTTTATGTGCCTAATATGGTGTACATGTGTAATTATGTACAATGTGAGACATATATGTGCTATATATTGTAAGTGAGTTAAATGCATGCCATCTTTATATGGAAAATGTGTGCATTGGTGAAGCATGACTAAAATATGCTTAGGTGAAGTTTTGTGAGCATATGTGGATAGTAAGCTATGTTCTACATGTATAGGTAAATATATGTGTGGTGTTGTGGAGATAAAATGCATGCTAGGTGTTTTCTGAATTATTAGGTGCATTGTGGAGCATGAAATTAAATGCTAGATTGTTATATGTTCAAAATGCATATATTGGGGCCGTCGGGAGGAAACGAGGAAGTGTGGTTGAATTACCTTGAGTAGGTCAATACTCAGTGAGGGCGGTGGAGTGGTTACGTCATCTTGGAGTAGGTAAATACTCGGTGACGGTGGTCTACCCACCCTGGAGTAAGTAAATACTCAGTGGGGATTCAAAAAAGATGCCCAATCACTTTGGAGTAGGTAGTACTCGGTGATTGTGGTTTACTCACCTTGGAGTAGGTAAATATTCAGTGAGAATTCAAAAAAGGGCCAAGTCATCTTGGAGTAGGTAAATACTCGATCACGGTGGTCTATCCACCTTGGAGTAGGTAAATACTCGGTGATGGAGTTGGAATGGAGTGAGAAGTGTCTCGGTTTCATGATTCGGTCAAGAATCATGTTAGGATATCGACTTGAGTCCAAGAGAGAGACAAGCGTATGATTATTGCTTTCATTTTGAATTATGAAGCATGATAAGTGTCCAAGTGTCCAGATAAAACACCGATGACGGATGGGACATGAGTGTCCAAGTGGGACTCTAGTAGTATTTTTGCTATCTCTTGGATGTTGTACACTTTATGGCTATCTATGCCGACTTGTGGCATGTGACTCCTTTCGGAGTTGTGGTTGTACTTTAGACAAATGTACTTTTGATGTATGTAATGGATTTTAAACTTGTTGGGTATAGAAAGACAACGGTTTAGTTTATGTAATGCTCATGGTGGCATTTAGTTCATTTGATGATGTTTTCATGATGAATAGGTCGTGGTTATGAAAGAGAATGATTCTTTTTGGTGTAGATTCAATTATGAATATGATTTTGAATATGTAATTGATGTTGGTATCTTTCAAGTATGTTATAGATCATGTATGAGAGGTTCTAGGATGATAGAATATGGATTGGGTTTGAAATGGACCATGTAGGGGGTTATTGGAAGTCTTGGGAAGGGCATTTCGATCGTGCAAAATGCCCAATTCGCACAATCGAAACCCCCATTTTGATTGTGTGAAGGGGTGGTGATTTATGATGATTTTTAAGGTACAGACAAGGGCAATCTCGCACAATCGAAAACCTCATTTCGATCATGCGAGATATTGCAGGTTTGGGGTCCCAAGAGGGTGAAAGTTTCTCACAATCGAGCTTTTTTTCGCACAATCAAGATGTCAGTTTTGCACAATCGAAATCCCATTCTCGCACAATCGAGATTACTATTCATAACATTTTTCCAAACTTCATTTCGACGTAATTTCTTCGTTCTAGATCAAAATTGAGTGTGGTTTTTTTTTAAATTGAGTATTTTTGGATTATCTATCCAATGGTGTAAGTCTTAGTTTCAGATTCTAAACATAGTAAGTTTTGAGGCTTGAAAGTGTGGGTAAGTAACTCCCCAATAAGATGATAGGAGTTGATGCAGGGCTCATTGGGATTGTATGAGTGTGGTATAGTTCACTCATGAGGTTGAGTGAATGAGTTCACACTCAGGATTCAGGGCCGGTCTGGGAGAGTCCCGATGGTCCAAATTCTGGGGCGTGACAGAATGGTATCAGAGCTCTAGGTTTGAATACCTAGGGGCAACAGAGGATGGTCACATCGGGTGTGAAATTGAGAAGGTTAGACTAATGTAAGGGTTTGGACTTGGGGCTTACAAATTGCTTACATTTTACATGATTATATGCTTACGTTTTCTTAACATGCCTTTGTGAACTAAATTAGCATGGAATGTGTAAGCATGATGGAATTTGAATAAATACGAATGCTTGGTTCTAAAATTTTCTTGTTGTGCATATAGAAAGAAATGCCTCCAAGAAGAGCGCGAGACATTGGCGCTAATGCTCCTTAGGAGCCAATAGATGGAACGTAATTTATACGTGATATGGCGGACACTATAAGGCAGATGACTATGGAAGAGGAGGTTCAGGCATTACATAGGGTTGCCTTGAGCCGCCAAATGGTGGCAATGAAGGAATATGTGAAATTTAAGCCACCTACCTTTGATGGCGTGCGTGACCCTCTTGTGGCTGAGAGTTGGATAGACTAAACTCATAAACTCGTGGTTGCTCTTACAATCGATGCGGATTTAAAAGTGGGAGTGGCAACACTTCACTTACAAGGGGAAGCAGATCAGTGGTGGCAATTCATCGAGAATGTCCACAACACCGAGACCATGGACTGGGAAACCTTTTAAGGGTTTATTCTATAACAAGTTCTTTCCGACTTCGGTGAGAGACCGGATGAGGCAAGAGTTCATAGACTTGGTCCAAAGGGACTTGGATGTGATGGGGTACGAGACCAAATTTACATATTTGGCTCACTTTGTCCCAGAGATGGTGATAAATGATGAACTGGAGGTGAAAAGGTTTGTGAAGGGATTAAAAACCTCTATCAGAAAGAGGGTATCCATTCTAGGTTTGAGGACCTACAATGAGGTGGTTGATAGAGCCTTAGTGGCTGAAGAAGATGATAGAGACACCTAGAGGTTATGGGACTCTAAACAACAAGCAAAGAATGCAGGGGCATCTTCGGATAGCCAGGGACGGAAGAGGAACAATGAGGGCAAGTCAGGTTTCCAAGGCAGCAGCAAGCTCACCCGGTACCTTTATTGTCATTGCCTACTGGATCCTTACGATCTTCTGTGGTGTGCTATAATTGCCATCAAATTGGCCATTTCAGCAGGGAGTACCCACAGGGACATATAGTGGCACCAGTGCCAGCAGGGATAGTGGGGGAGAGGGTGTGTTTCTCTTGTAAATAACCTGAACATTTGAAAGCTAACTGCCCATGGAAACAGGTGATACAGAGTGGTACAGGAACTCAGTAGAGAGTTGGGCAGACGACTACAGTTCAGTCTGGCTTCAAGGCATTACAGCCAGCACAGTCAGTACAGGGATCACGAGTAGCGAGGGGTTCCATGTCTGCTTCTAGGCAGCAGTCAGGCTTATAGGGGACTAGTCAGCAATCACGGAGCTGTGTTTTCACACTCACTCTGGCAGAGGATGTATCGGGACCATCTATGGTCAGAGGTATTTTCCTGGTTTCTAGCTCGTGGGCTAGGGTGTTGTTATATTCAGGTGCATCACATTCATTCATATCTGTTACATTTGTTTGTGCCTTGGGGCTAGGGTTACCCTGGATAGAGTGTGTCGATCTTGCGAGATCGAGGTTGCTGGGCGTCAACTAGTGTTCGACTTTGTGTTGCTAGACATGACCACTTTTGATGTCATTCTAGGTATGGACTGGCTATCTACATTTAGAGCCACTATTGATTGTCTTCGTAGGAGAGTGACAATGTGCACACTTGAGGGTGATTGCTTTTACTTTTTGGGAGAGCGGGATGATTTCTACGTTCTATCTTTGCTTAGTTCCAGTGTATGGGACGGGGTTGGATATCTCCTAGCTAGCTTATTAGCCGAGGAGGATGAGATTGTGACTAGTGGAGGATTTCCACCAGTGGTTAGAGAGTTTGTGGATATGTTCCCGGAGGACTTGACAGAGTTACCTGCAATGAGAGATGTTGTGTTTAGTATTGATCTTGCTCCTGGTACCGCGCCTATCTCAATGGCACCGTATCAGATGGCACCGGCTGAGTTAAAGAAGTTGAAAGATCAGTTGCAAAAGTTGTTGGATAAGGAATTTGTACGACCTAATACATCACCTTGGGGAGCTCTGGTCCTATTTGCAAAAAAGAAGGACGAATCTTTACGGTTATCCATAGACTACTGTAAGTTGAACCAAGCAACGATTAAGAACAAATATCCTTTGCCAATGATAGATGACTTGTTTGACTACCTTAAAGGTTCAACTTATTTTTTGAAGATCAACTTGAGGTTAGGGTATTACCAGTTGAGGGTAAGGAAAGAGGACATTCCGAAGATAGCCTTTTCGACTAGATATGGCCATTATGAGTTTCTAGTGATGCCATTTGGATTAACGAACGTACCAGTAGTGTTCATGGATTTGATGAACTAAATATTTAGGGTGTACTTAGATAGGTTTGTGGTGGTCTTCGTGGACGACATTCTTGTGTATTCTTCTTCTATGGAGGAGCATGAGATCCACTTGAGGACAGTGTTGCAAACATTGAGAGAGCATCGGTTGTATGCTAAATTCGAAAAATGTGAATTTTGGCTAATAGAGGTAAGGTTCCTAGGACACGTGGTGTTGGAAGGAGGAGTATCGGTAGACCCTTCTAAGATTGAAACGGTAATGGATTGGGAGAGGCCTAAGAATGTATTCGAAATATGTAGTTTCTCAGGATTGGCAGAATATTACCGGTACTTCGTGAAAGACTTTTCAAAGTTAGCAACGCCGATGACCAAGCTTACTCGTAAGGGAGTTAAGTTTAAGTGGAACGAGGCTTACGACCATTCCTTTGTGAAATTGAAGCGTAGATTGACTAGTGCTCCAATTTTGATTATTCCCTAGCGCGATTTGGGTTATGTCATCTATTCTGACACTTCATGGGATAGTTCAGGATGTGTGTTGTTGCAGACCAAGAGAGTTGTTGCATATGGCTCCCAACAGTTGAAGATCCACAAACAAAATTACCCAACTCATGACTTGGAGTTAGCGGCAGTAATTTTTGCTTTGAAAACGTGGAGGCATTATCTGTACGGAGAGAAGTTTGAGGTTTTCTCAGATCATAAGAGTTTAAGGTACCTTTTTACACAAAATGACTTGAATATGAGATAGAGGAGATGGGTTGAATACATGGAAGACTACAACTTTGATCTTCAGTATCACCCGGGGAAGGCTAATGTGGTTGCCGATGCATTGAGCAGGAAATCACATGGCACTTTGGCTAGTATTGCTATCCGTGAGTGGAAGATGATGGAAGACATCTTAGAAATGGGATTGTACCTCAATGAGAGTGGTGGGCAGGCAAAATTGTTCACACTCATAGCGCAACCAACTCTAGTGAGTAGGGTGGTTGAGGAGCAAAGGCATGACACATAGTTAGAGAGCATTCGCACTCGAATTACAGGTGGCGAAGTAGTGGAGGATTGGGTTATCCAATCAAATGGAGGTCTGAGGTTCAGAGGTAAAATGGTTGTTCCATTGGCGTGTAGGGATGAGGTTCTGAGGGACTTTCATAGCTCCAGAATTGCAGTACATCCCGGTAGTACCAAAATGTACCACAACCTTCGTAGACAGCATTGGTGGAAAGGCATGAAAAATGACGTCGCACGATTTGTGGCGAGGTGCCTCACTTGTCAACAAGTGAAGGTTGAGCATCAGAGACCAATAGGTTTGTTATAGCCATTACCGGTAGCTATGTAGAAATGAGAACACGTCACTATGGACTTTGTGACGGGGTTACCTACGACGAGGAAGAGTCATAATGCAGTTTGGGTCATTGTGGATAGATTGACCAAGGTAGCTCATTTCCTTTTGATTCGAGTGACAGATGACGTGGATACTCTTAGTCGGTTGTACGTTGATTAGATTTTGAGGTTAAATAGAGTGCAGTTTCCATTATGTCTGATAGAGATCGGAGATTCACATCACGATTTTGGCAGAGTTTTCAGGCTGCACTTGATACGGACCTCCATAAAAGAACAATACACAAGAATGTCGTCCACAAAGATCACCACAAACCTATCCAAGTACACCCTGAATATCCAGTTCATCAGATCCATGAATGCTGCTAGTGCATTCGTCAATCCAAATGGCATCACTAGAAACTCATAGTGGCCATATCTAGTCCGAAAGGCTGTCTTTGGAATGTCTTCTTCCCTTACCCTCAACTGCTAATACCCCGACCGCAAGTCGATCTTTGAAAATAATTTGAACCCTTAAGCTGATCGAACAAGTCATCTATCATTGGCAAGGGATACTTGTTCTTAACCGTTGCTTGGTTCAACTCATGGGGTTGAGTGAATGGGTTCACACTCAGGATTCGGGTCAGTTCGGGAGAGTCTTGGCGATCCGGATACTGGGGCGTGACAAGAATGGTATCAAAGCACTACGTTGGAACACCTAGGGGCAACGGATAGGGGTTGAGGATTTGAGAATTTATGGATTGCTAGTAAAGCACTACGTTTGAAAAACCTAGGGTATCAAAGTCATAGGTTTGAATACCTAATGATGTAGAGAAATGGCCAAACTAACGCGTAGTTTGGAGATAGGCAATGGTTGATAGTTGGCTAGACGATAGGTTTGATTACCTATAGACAATAGTGGAATGATTTACTCAGTTTGAGTAATCATGAGGAAAGATCAAAGTGTCAATGTCAGAAACCAATTTCAATTTGGTAATACTCCCAAAGTTGGTTGAGTTTGGATTTTGACTTGATGATTTAGTCTTGTTGAGTGAGCAACAAATTGATACCGCAAGAAATGTTGCGAGTGTTTGAGTCCTAACAGATACTTAGGGGCTTATGATATGTGCATAGATTGGTAGGTGTTTACCAATGAGTATAGATGATGAGAGTATGTTTGTTCAAACCACTCTAGATTTTATGTTCTAGTATGTGTGTACACTAGGGGAAACTAAGTTATGTTTTCACACTCGCTCCGGCAGAGGATATGCCAGGACCGTACATAGTCAGGGGTATTTTCCTAGTTTTAGTTTGAGGGCTAGGGTATTGATTTATACATCATATATCATATCATGCATGGTATGTGTTTATTTGATTTAGCATATTATATGTTATATGCTATGTGGAATATGTGATTTATGTGACTGAGCATTGCATGAGAGTGTTGCATTTTGCGTCACATGGTTAGTAGTGGCTTGTAGTCACCACTTAGAAATTTTGGTTCTGAGGAATGATAAACCTAGGTGGAGGTTTGGAGTTTAGTGAATTGTGATGTCGAAATAGATAGGTGAAGATGGACTTCGAGAACACGAGTCTAGAGTTAATGAAAAAGGATATGAATTGCCTTAGAGATTCCAAAAAGATGGTTTGGTGATTTAGAATTAGCATTGCATTGATTGCACAACTATTGAGGATGGAGTTTAGTCAAATGACTAAGACAATTGGTAGTATTGTGATACTGGGACTCTAGGCAGAGTATGTCTAAGGAGTGACTATTGAGATAGTCGGATGAAGACTCAAAAATGACCAAATTCTTTGAGTCGATGAAACATATGATGATTGTTACATCTGAAAATAGGACATTGGGACTATGTGAAAGGAATTGAGAAGTTGCATCATAGGTTGAATATGATGGTTAAGTAAAGGATAAATTGGTAGTCGGTTAGAACCCTGACATGTAGTGTTTGAAGCAAAGATGATTTCTTTCCATGAGAGGGAAGGGTGGACGCAATGGACACAGTCCAAGATATACACCGGGTTGGGTGTATGTGACTGTAGGTGATTGTAGGTGACCCCTAACTCTCATTGGAAGGGGTTGTCTGAGGTGAGGCTATAAATGAAAGGAATTCTTTCTAACTATTAGCTAATTCCTTGTAGTGAAAGGATGGGATAAGATTGTGAAGTTAAGGGCATGTAAAACCCTAATCTTGGCACTAAGGCTTCGTTTGGATTGAGGGATTTGGAAGGATAAGGAGATAAAAGAAAGGAGAGGATAGGGGATGTTTTGTTTGGGTGAGTATTTTAAAAAGAAAAGAAAGGATAAGAAGGGATAAGGAGGGATAGCAATCCCTCCTTATCCCTCAATTACAATCCTCCCAAAAATGAGAAGATTGGGAAGGAAATGATTGGAACTTAAGTATAACTTTTATAATACCAAAATTGACCTCAATATTTTAACACATAAAATTCTTATACTTTTTCATAAACCCTAATCTTTTATAAGCACCGAAGAATCCCTATTATCTCGCTAAGGTTCAAATTCCATCATTGTTTTCTCTTTATAGTTTACTTTATATATACATGTATACATGTTTGTGTGTGCTTGTGTTGGCAAATAACTTACTGGGTATAAGTTGGGATTTTTTTTTGTTGCAGACATTCTATTCTCTTGTGATTTTATAGCAATATCACTGATCAGCTAATCGTCATTGCCGGAACTGTTTGTCAATTGTGTTGAATTTTTTGGATATTAGTTGATTTTTATATTGATAACTTAGAAAAAAAATGGGGAGAGAATGGAGATAGTTGCAGATGGGGAAGGAGAAAGGCGAGTAAAGAGACAGGCTTATGAGGATGAGGATTTTGAGTCAGAGGAAAAAAGATTGTAAGACCAGAGAGAGGGAGCAGTTAGAGTGCAATATAAGAGAACGAGATGCAGCAGGGACGAAGAAGTTGACCGAGCCAAAATTAACACGAAGAGGGGAAGAAGAGGCAATTCAGAGAAATGATGCTTTGTAGAAAAATGATATCAACTATTTAAGAAAAGTTTCGAGGCAAAACTACATAAAGGAGAGGGAGCATAAGAAACTGGAGGAGATAAGAAATGATATAGAAGATGAACTGTATCTATATTGATATGAATGTGTAAGTAAAAGGGTATGTTAGTAATTTGGTTGTTATCCTTTCTTTTCTTTTCTCTCTTTTGTCTTATCCAAACAAAAATATTATCCTTTCCTTTCTTTTCTTTTCTCTCCTGTTTATCTAAACATGAATAGAAGTTATTGCTATCCTTTCCTCTCCTCTCCTTTCTCTCATAACTAATGTTATCCTTTCCTTTCTTTTCTCTCCACTTTATCCAAATGGACCCTAAATGCCAATGGATCGTAGTCCACAAAGATGGACATGACTGGATGATTTGTTTTGATAAGTACACTCCTTAAGTGCCTTGACCTCAGTGGTGTGCTGTGATATGTGCATGATTAATGTAGTTGGATCATAGTGTGGATATGATGTTAAGAGAAGGATGATTAAATAGTGAATGAGGATCATGACATATAGTATCTGAAGTGAGGATAGTTTCTTGTCGTGAAAGGGAAGAGGTGGACGCAGTGGACGTGTAGACGCAGTGGGCTGCGGCCACTGTATGGCTGCTGTTTGGCTACTGTAGGTGACCTTGAACTCTCATTGGTAAGGGTTATCTAAAGTGAAATGCTAATATGAAAGAATTCTCTCTAACTATCAACTAGTTCCTTGGTGTGAAGGATGAAAATGGGTAATAATTCTCCTCTTGAGTAATGAGATTGTGAAATCAGTGGGATGTAAGATCATAAACATGGCATTGGATTCCAGTGGGTTGTAGTCTATGAGACTGGGCAGAGTTATGTGGCTTGTTGCAGCAAGTATATCGCTTATGTGGTTTGTATCGGCGAGTACACTGTTATGTGCCTTGCTGGTGAGTGCGCTTGTAATGTGCACTGGATTGATGTGGTTTGTGTTATGATGATGCCCAGGATATTGGACTAAGCCCAGGAATGGTATGCCAGATTGAGAGTCATGTTTGACAATGATGGAATGATACAGAGTATTGATGATCCCAGATTATAGGGAAGTATCACTGTGAGTGATGGGTATGATTAGTCGAGGATATTACCTTAGACTAGAGATAGAGGTGGATTGGATAGGTCTTGAGGTAGAGACCGTGGACTCTAGGAAGTGAGTGCTTCAAAGGATGGTGGAAGTGAACAGTACATGGGGTTCAGAGTTGCCTAACCATGTCACAGAGGTGGTTAATTATCCACTAAGGTTGGTCATCCAAAATTATCTATGCAAATTATGACTGTCTCAGAGTTGTCCACTCACATTAACTAGATCATTTCGTGGTTATATTGCTTAGAGCAGTTGAGATGCATTAATTGTGCCAGACTTGAGTGTTATAAATTAGGTGTTGCAAGTGTAGCGCCTAGGGTATATGGAGGGAGAAAGTGAAGATTATTGGCAAGAATAGCGTCCGGTATGGATTGGTCTTGGAAAGGCCTTGACTATGCTAATTTCGAGGATGAAATTCCTTGAAGGTGGGGAGGTTGTGGTGAATTGAAATTTTTTTTGAATTATAATTACGGGTCGGTGACTTTTAAGCATGATTAGTCGCTTAATGACATGCTTAGTGGATTTAAATAATCCTTGTTATGTTTTCGGTTACGAGTGTGGGATCGGAATGGATTCAGGTAAACCGGGAGGTAACTACGGACACTTGAGAGTGGCATAGGGGTGTGAATGTAAGTTAAAGGACATCAATGAAGTTCTAGAAAGTGAGGAAAGGCTAGTTTGCGAATAAGTGCAAATGGCCTATAATAAGGAGCAAATAAGGGAATGATAAAGGGTTTAGTTGCAAAAGGTGAAAATATATATATTATATAGATATATATATATATATATATATATATATGATAAAAGAGAGAAAAAGATCAAATTTTTGGGGCTCTTTTCTCTCTCTCTTGGCCGGATCTCTCTCTCTACAAAGTTTCTCTTCTCTCCTTCTCTCTAATTTTTGAGGGCCTAGAAGTAAGATTTGAGGATGGAGCCAAGAATTAAAGTTGTTCCCCTCACTCTCCTCTTCGATTTGATCGATGGAAAATTACTGTTTGAGGAGTTTGAAGCTTGGTGAAAATTGGATCTTCAACGACTGAGCTTAAATTTGAGGTAAGGGTATCTCTTCCTCCCTAAGTGTCAATTCTATAGGTTGAATTATGGGTTTCTTGGGAGGTTAATATGCTAGGTAAAGTTATGAGGTTGGGTTTCCCTCTCCTTGTTGCATTTGTTATGTGCTTGTATGTTAAAGAGGTGATTTATGTGTATTACATGTTATAGAATTGATATACGTATGACATATATGAAGCTTTATGGTAAATCCTATGTTAAAAGTATGATTTGGTGTTTCTTGAGCATGTAATTTGATGCCAAAGTGTAGATTTTTGTAAATGTATGCTAAATTTCATTATTTGTTGACTCTTGTGGTGTTGACATTATCCATGAACATGTTGCATACATGATGTTTGATAAAACGTCCCAAAGAGGGTTTTTCTTTGAAAATGTGACATGGGGCTTCGGAGTATGCCCACCCATGTCTCTTTTAATGGAGTTTTGACAAAGCATGAACCACTTGTGTGTGTGTGGTCTAGATTGTCGAGTTAAACATGCATTGCTTGAAAGCATTAATTTGATAATGTTGCTCACGTGTTGAATATGCTATGTATGTCTAAATACTCTAGCATATGTCATGTAGCCAATAGGGATGCTATGACTTGCATTCATGTAGGTCGGCATCGGGTTGGCGCTTAGGTGGGGTTGGGGTATCTCTACTGAGCCGCCATGGTGCTCACCCCGCTCCCCCTAATATTTTTCAGGTTATGCGTGAAGGATGATGATAGGGACTTCATAGTTCTTATGGGCGTTTTGGGAATTCATTTGGAATATGATGATCTTTTGGATATTGTGTACCTTTTAGGTATTCGTGCCCACTTGTGGCACGTTGATTATGAATTTGTAGTCATGGTTGGATGTTTTAACATTTTTGGACCTTATGCATAAAATTCTTGTAATAACTATTGATTCGTGTGTGAGTGTGACTCAAAAAGTAAATCAATTAAAAATTACCACACTTCGCAATAGAACGAATTCCTTGCAGAATAGGGCTATCGAAAGGAAGGGGTGTCGAACCTCAAGGACTGTGGTCTGATTGAGTTGAATTGTTAGGACTAATTCTAATTAAATTTAAAAGAAATAAATTCTAATTTTTAAATCTAAATTAACTAATGAAGCAATTGAACAAAAGCAAGAAAAACTAAGGAGTGTAGAAAATATAAGATAAGTCTAGGGTAATTGATTTCACCACTAACTTCACAATCAATGGTCAATTGAACTAATTATGGGGCATCATATCATGCATAAGTGGTGTCGGTGGCTACAAGCTCACCTCTATCCGTTAAGAAGATAACATATGATTAAGGCTAAGTCATGGACTATCTTCGATTGGCATGGGCCATCTGCCTAACTACTCTACTCTAGGGTGCAGTATGGTTCATCTTCTCTAGGCATAATCCATCAAAGCTTTTAATGATATATTCAGTGAAAACCATTGTGTAATAATCACTCTCATGATCACAGAAAACAAGAGGGACGAGTTCAAATAACAACAATCAAATATCTAAGACAAGATAAGAAATCATTGAAACTGAATTTATAAGACTTTTACTATTCAATTCTATAATAAGAATCCTCTAAATTACACAATCTATGAATGAATACAAAAATCCCCAATAATTAGAGCAATCAAACCAGTGATGTTTAGTTAAGGCTCCATCAAAACCCCGGTGGCTGAACTAGCCGCTCATGATACGCCTTGTTCTCCAATGATTCTCTATTCCAAAAGCTCTTCAAAGCTGTTGTCAAGCCTCTCAATACAGCCCTAATTTTTCACTATTAATAGCCAAGAGAATACATCAAAGTCCTAATCCAATTAGGAATTAATTAGGTTTTCCCGCAACACTAATCAGGTGGGTTTTTTCTGCTGACTTCGGCCCAACTTTTGACCCACTAGAAGTCCGATTCACAGAATTTCCGTGAAATACAAAAGTGTGCAGAATCAAATTTTGTTCAACCCTATGCGCAAATTATGTCCATTTGAGGCTCAAAAATAAGACTTCTAGTCCGTTTTCCAAAACGGGATTAAGACTGTATTATGCGCAGATTTGGGCTTCAGGCCCGAAACCTTCTTAAGCAGTTGTAATTCTCTTGGACCTCTTCCTTGGGCTGAATTGAGTTGAAATAAATGGTTGAGTGAATCTCCTTGATGTAGGCTTCATCTCACCATCTTGGATGTCTTCTTTAAAAGCCCAAAAGCTTGGTTTTAACTGAAATAGTCATTAAGGCCCTGAAAATACAGAAAACACTAAAACAAAGTAAAATCACAAAATAATCTATCAGTAAGAGAATAAAATACATAAGTTAAGAGGCTAGAATGCGTAACATTCAACGCCTATCACACCCCCAAACTTACATATTGCTAGTCCCTTAGCAATAGAATAAAACAAAACTAAAACAAAGGAAACTAACAAATACTAACTAAACTACCCAACTCCACTTTCGTGGGAGAAACGATTGCATTTAGCATATGCAACAAGCCTTTAAACCCCTAGGTTCCCCCAAGTGGACGAGTATAGTCTCGTGAGGGTTTCCAGAAATGTTACCCACAAACATTCAACATTCTGTTTCAACATCAATTCAAGAAGAAGATTACAATACATAGTTACAAACATGCATTCAAGAATAATTTCAAACTTTCAAATTCCATAATTCAAATCATTGGTCCCCATGCATAATTCACATCAACATATCTCAAAATAATTAACTCTAGCTCCCTCGTGTAAAGTGAACTAGCAATCATCGCATGTAGCATAATCAAGCTCTGAATATATTAAGGCACATACCCCTTCAACTCACTAGCTCCCCTTATTGAAATCATACTTCCAAACATGAATACATGACTTTTCATTTTTTTTTCAATTTTTTTTCATTGCTTTATTGGTTGTGCAATGTCTTGATCTATTAAGCTTTCTGAAAGATCCATGTAGCAAGCTTTCAGTCAGTGACTCCCAAACCAGATACCTTTAGGGCACTAGGCTTTAAGATACCCCGAAGACCTAATTACTCGAATCAGTCAGGCTACAAATCAAGACAACCAATGCTCATCTTTTCTCACCCTTTCACTTTTGACGCGAACACTCCGTGCTTCCTGAGGCATAGAGGCCCGGTTACTCATGAAAAGATCAAATTGATTTGCTTATTTATCACTTTTTTTTCACTTCTTTTCTTTCTTTTTTCATTGAAGTCAAGTATAACACATCATCGGTACTCATTCTCAAGAGATACTAATTAATATCAAGCATATGTAACTCAATAACTCAAAACCAAAGTTTATATCCCACAAGACTATGCTAGTGTGTTTGTGCATGTAAGGAAACTAAAATCAATCACTCCAAAACATGTTATTGCAAACCATGATTAAAACCACTTAATTTAAACCATAGTTTCCAAAAATTAAAACATACTCAAAAATTGCAAGTTATGCACCTACATAAGGTATTAATCCTTTGAATAATGTCAAAACATTCTATCTAAAAATAAAACAAAATAAAATAAAATAAAATAAAATAAACAAACTAAGAAAATAAAATAAAATAAAATCGTAATACAAAAAGATTTTTACACAAATTTCCCCCCATATTGCCATAAAGCACACAAATAGGCATCGCCTCACCCCCAAACTTAAACTGTACATTGTCCTCAATGTACACCCAATTAAAGCATAGAGAAGAATAAGAACGATGTTACCAGGACCAAGGAGTAGTGGCAAAAAATAGAGCACACCAAGTTGTAAGAAGGCAATGCAAGCACACCCCCAAACTTGGATGTTAAAACCTGTCAAAACAAACCACTATACCCCAAAAACCAAGTGAAATAGTATGGGTGAAAATAAATATGAAATAAATTTTTTTTTTTTTTTGAAACTGAATAAAAAAAAATGAAAAATAAAATAAAGAAAATAAAATTAAAAAAATAAAATAAAATAAAAATACAAAAGATAGTTACCTCCGAAAAAATCAAGGAGAAGGTGATGTCGGAACATCTAAATCAACCAAATAGTCCACAATCAATGCGCAATGTCCTCCCCCAAACTTGTACTTCAAAACCTCTCAAAGAAATCCAACCAATTTTGTAAAAATAAACCACACCTCCTTTGAAGAAGAGACTTGAGAAAGTTGGAGCTTCAATGAGAATTTGATATGAACAAGTTGGATTTAATGTTGATGATGATGATCATGGACACTCTTCAATCAATGTAATCACCAAGTAGAAACTTTAGAATGTTGGTTGATGTAGGAGAGTCAAGAGAGTGCATCCAAGCATGTACTTTCGGGTAGGAGCAAGTAGGTCACAAAGAGGGCCCTTAAATAAGCAAAATTGCATCAGCAGGGCATGTGGGGGCTGGGCGATCGATCCCCCTAGGGCTGGGCGATCGATCGCCCAGCTGGTTGGTCTCCCAGCTTTGGGAAAAATGGGGGCGATCGATCCCCCCTTGCTTGGCGATCGATCCCCCCGGCTGATGCCTGTTTCGCCCTCCATCGCCCAAGGTCGACCGGGACGTGTATTTTTGGAGTCTCCATCGCCCAAGGTCGACCGAGAGCTCATTTTTTCACCCGTCTTGAGTCCAAATACCTCGGTACACCTCTTGGTATCCTCCGGAAGCAACTTATACATCAAAAACTCAAAGAAAACACATTAAAACGCACCTAATAATGGAAGAAAAATAAAGAAAAACATAAACTAAAAATAATAAAATAAAATAAAAATAAAAATAAAAGAAAACTAAAGAAATTAAAGGATAGAAATACATACAAATCCTACAATTTAACATCCGTAGGTGACGGTCATCGACTTCAATTGAAAGTTCACCCAATGCCACATCTCTTGAGGAGATTTAACTTTGTCCCTCCTATATGATCCTCACTTCCTTGTACCAAACCCAAAGAAATTGGAATGGTGTCATTGGCTTAAAAAAACACATCTCTCTCCCTTGACGGAACATGTTTCAATTTTACCCATAGAGGAGACTCTAATGATGGCATCAGAGGAGTGCTAGAAATAATAGGCAATGGCTCAATCGGAATCCTCCAAGGTGGAGTATTTTTCATGGCCACTACATCAAGTAAATCATTCACCCCCTCAATGGACTTCTCAACATCATGTGATAGAGCAACTGGATCAACTTCTTCAACATACTCATCAAAGTCATCCATGAAGAAACAATCACTCTCATCTCGAGGATGTTGAATGGCATTAAAAGTATTCAATTTCACCTTAGGCTCATGAGAAATTTCAACATTTGGACTCTTTGTCACCTCTTCTTCATCACGCTTCTTCTCCCCCACCTTGTTGTCACTTATTTCTCCACTTCTAAGAGTTGTGATGGCTTGAAATTGTTCATGGTGTGGGTTGCTTGAAGAAGAAATATTGTCGAGAACATGAACCCCTCTTGGGTTGGCAACTGGTTGGCTTGGTAGTTTCCCCTCCTCTCTTCTACTCAAGGTATTGACAAGTTGTCCAAACTGAGATTCCAGTTTGGCAATCGACTGAGAGTGAGAGTGAACCAGTTGAATAGTGGATTGAAGTGTTACTGCAGTAGCTTCCACCATCTCAACAATAGAGTCAAGCTTCTCAAGTTTTTCTAGGACAATTGTCATCTTGTCCTCAATGGCTGAATACCTCTGTGCCATAGGAACTTGTTCTTGATATAATTGTGAAGGCACATAGTTCTGAGGTTGAAAAGTGGGCTGAATTGCTACCCCTTGCTCTTGTGGAAGATCAAAAAATTGTCCAAGTGAAGGACAATTATTGACATGGTGCATAGGACTCGAGCAAAAATCACATGGCTCAAAAATAGGAGGATATGAAGATTGATTAGGCACTTGACCAACCGCCATGAGTTGCACCACTCTTTGTGCCACAGCATTCACAATGGTAGACATAGCATCTGCAGAACCAATCTCAAAAATATCATCTGTCTTCCTTGAATGGGTTGGTCTACTAGAACGAGATGAAGACACATGTTGCAAAGAATTGTCACTGAGATTCTCGAACAAAGTCCATGTTTCATCTTCACTTTTTAACATAAAAGTGCCCCCACATGATGCATCCACCATCTGTCTGTTACTTTCTGTCAGTCCCTCATAAAAACATTGCACTAACTGCCACATTGGAACTTGATGATGAGGACACTTCCTAAGAAGGTCCTTGAATCTCTCCCATGCCTCAAAAAATTATTCTCCCTCAAATTGAGAGAAACCAGTGATAGCTCGTCTGAATTGATTGGTCCTCCCTATTGGAAAATATTTCTTCAAAAACTCATTTTGCAGTTGAGTCCATGTAGTGATAGAACTCACTGGTAGAGATCTGAACCAATACTTGGCCTTTTCCTTCAAAGAGAATGGAAAGAGTCGCATTCGAAAAGCATCTTCAGAGAAGTTGTGAATTTTTGTTAATGAGCAAACTTCTAAAAATTCATCCAAGTGCTTGTACGGATCCTCATGAGTCAACCCAAAATAGGATGGCAACATATGAATGATACTAGGCTTGATCTCATAGTTCTGTGCTGTGACATTAGGCAATTGGAAATCAGCTGGCGAATTGTATGTCTCTGGGACATAGTAGTCTCTAAGCAATCTCGCCCTCTCCACAATAGCATTAGGCACAATATTGTTGTTCTCATTATTCCCACACAAACAATCCATGATGTCAATATTCTCTTCCTCTTGCTCAATGGTATGGTGATTGAACTACCGGAAAGGAAAAAAAAGAAAATAAATTAGGTTAGTAGAAAAAAAAAAAAAATTTCTAAACTAAAAAATAAAATAAAACTAATTAGTAATTGAAAAGAAAAAAGAAAAAATAAATAAATAAATAAAAGAAAAAATAATAATAAAAATAAAAAAAATTCCTAAACTAAAAATTCAATTAGAACTAATTCTAAAAATCCAAACAATCAAATAGACAGTCCCCGACAACGGCGCCAAAAATTGATTCGTGTGTGAGTGTGACTCAAAAAGTATGGTCTATCGAAAGGAAGGGGTGTCGAACCTCAAGGACTATGGTCTGATTGAGTTGAATTGTTAGGACTAATTCTAATTAAATTTAAAAGAAATAAATTCTAATTTTTAAATCTAAATTAACTAATGAAGCAATTGAACAAAAGCAAGAAAAACTAAGGAGTGTAGAGAATATAAGATAAGTCTAGGGTAATTGATTTCACCACTAACTTCACAATCAATGGTCAATTGAACTAATTATGGGGCATCATATCATGCATAAGTGGTGTCGGTGGCTACAAGCTCACCTCTATCCGTCAAGAAGATAACATATGATTAAGGCTAAGTCATGGACTATCTTCGATTGGCATGGGCCATCTGCCTAACTACTCTACTCTAGGGTGCAGTATGGTTCATCTTCTCTAGGCATAATCCATCAAAGCTTTTAATGATATATTCAGTGAAAACCATTGTGTAATAATCACTCTCATGATCACAGAAAACAAGAGGGACGAGTTCAAATAACAACAATCAAATATCTAAGACAAGATAAGAAATCATTGAAACTGAATTTATAAGACTTTTATTATTCAATTCTATAATAAGAATCCTCTAAATTATACAATCTATGAATGAATATAAAAATCCCCAATAATTAGAGCAATCAAACCAGTGATGTTTAGTTAGGGCTCCATCAAAACCCTGGTGGCTGAACTAGCCGCTCATGATACGCTTTGTTCTCCAATGATTCTCTATTCCAAAAGCTCTTCAAAGCTGCTGTCAAGCCTCTCAATATAGCCCTAATTTTTCACTATTAATAGCCAAGAGAATACATCAAAGTCCTAATCCAATTAGGAATTAATTAGGTTTTCCCGCAGCACTAATCAGGTGGATTTTTTCTGCTGACTTCGGCCCAACTTTTGACCCACTAGAAGTCCGATTCACAGAATTTCCGTGAAATACAAAAGTGTGCAGAATCAAATTTCGTTCAACCCCACTCGAGAATTATGTCGATTTGAGGCTCAAAAATAAGACTTTTAGTCCGTTTTCCAAAACGGGATTAAGACTGTATTATGCGCAGATTTGGGCTTCATGCCCGAAACCTTCTTAAGTAGTTGTAATTCTCTTGGACCTCTTCCTTGGGCTGAATTGAGTTAAAATAAATGGTTGAGTGAATCTCCTTGATGTAGGCTTCATCTCACCATCTTGGATGTCTTCTTTAAAAGCCCAAAAGTTTGGTTTTAACTGAAATAATCATTAAGGTCCTGAAAATACAAAAAATACTAAAACAAAGTAAAATCACAAAATAATCTATCAGTAAGAGAATAAAATACATAAGTTAAGAGGCTAGAATGCGTAACATTCAGCGCCTATCAACTATAAACTTGGACTCCATATGTATTGTGGTTTATTGTTGGACCAAACTTAATTTATTGAATGTAAAGTTCTGATTTCTTCTCATGTTGTAACTTTATGTATGGACTTTCTCAAGTAAATGAGTTGGGAATCAAGGGAATGGGTATGTGGTTTGAAAGGATGGACTTTAATTGTGTTTTTGAGTAATTATGCTTTAAGCATGATTTGGATGTATGTATTGGATTATGAGCTTGTTAGGTATGAAAAGACAACGGATTAGTTTATGTAGTGCTCGTGGTAGCATTTAGTTCATTTGATGATGTTTTCATTATGAATAGATTGTAGTTGTGAAGGAGAATGATTCATTTTGATGTATGATTCAATCATAAGTATGATTTTTGAGTGTGTGATTGATGTTGGTACCTTTCAACTATGTTATGGATCATGTATGAGAGGTTCTAGGATGATAGGATGTGGATTGGGCTCTAAATGGACCATGTATAGGGTTGCTGGGAGTCCTGTAGAGAGCATTTCGATCGTGCGAAATGCCCATTTCGTACAATCGAAACCTCCATTTCGATTGTGCGAAGTGGTGGTGAATTATAGTGATTTTTAAGGTCCGGACTAGGGCAATTTCGCACAATCGAAACTCCCATTTCAATCGTGCAAAATATTGCAGGTCTAAAGTCTTGAGAGGGTGAAATTTTTGCACAATCAAACTTTTTTTTGCACAATCGAAATCCCATTTTCGCACAATCGAAGTTACTATTCACAACATCTGTCCAAACTTCGATTCGACGTAATTTCTTCGTTTTAGATAGGAATTGAGTGTGGTTTTTTTGAAATCAAGTATTTTTGGATTCTCTATCCAATGGTGTAGGCCTCAATCTCATATTCCAAACACATGAAGTGTTGAGTCTTGGAAGTGAGTGATTTATAAGAGTGTGGATAGGTAAATCCCCACTAAGGTGATATGATTTGATACAGGGCCCATTGGAATTGCATGAGTGTGTTATAGGTTGTTCACAGGGTTGAGTGAATGGGTTCACACTCGAGATTCGAGTCGGTCCGGGGGAGTCCCAGCGGTTTGGAATCCGGGACGTGACAGGTGGAGCATAAGTCACACTTAAGGAAGGTATTACAGATTATGAGGGAGCATATATTGTATGCTAAATACGAGAAGTATGAGTTTTGGCTACAAGAGGTGAAATTTTTTGGCCATGTAGTTTCTGGAGGTGGAGTTTTAGTAGATCCATCTAAGATAAGGGTAGTGATAAGTTGAAAAAGTCCGAAGAATGTATTTGAGATTCAAAGATTACTCGGGTTAGTAGGCTACTATCGAAAGTTTGTGAAAGACTTCTCTTGTATAGTAGTTACTATAACATTACTCACTCGTAAAAAAGTGAAGTTTGTGCTGAATAAAGCTTGTGAATTAGCTTTTCTAGAATTGAAGGGTTGGTTTACTATAACTCCAATTATGGTGATACCCTAGCGCGGCTTGGGTATGTGATTTACTATAACACTTCACGGAATGGACTAGGTTATGTGTTGATGTAAAATGATGGAGTGGTTATTTATGGGTCTAAATAGTTGAAGACTCACGAGCACAATTATCCTACACATGACTTAGAGCTAGAGGCTGTAAAATTTTCCCTGAAAAAGTAGATGCACTACTTGTATGGTGAGAGGTTTGAGATGTACTCGAATCACAAAAGTCTCAAGTAATTTTTCTCTCAAAAATACTTAAACATGAGATAGAGGTGATTGGTTGAGTATATGGAAGACTGTGATTTTGATTTACAATATCATCTTAGAAAGACAAATGTTGTGGCCAAAGCATTAAGGAGAAAGTCTCATGGAACTTTAGCTAGCATAGCCATATGGGAATTGAAAATGATAAAGGATTTTTCAGATATAGAACTATATTTTAGTGATGGTGATGGACTAGCTAGATTGTTTAGCTTAGTGGCTCAGCCTACACTTATGAGTAAGGTGATAGAGGCACAAAGGCAAGATCGTGAGTTGGAAGCTATTCACTCACAAATTGCTAGTGGTACGAAAGTGGAGGATTGGACCTTGTATTCAGACAGAGGTCTATAGTGCAGAGGGTTGACGGTAGTTTCTTATGACTGTCGTGAGGATGTATTATAGGAGTTTCACCACTCTCCTCTTGTAGTTCATCGTAGTGGTATAAAAATGTATCACAATTTGAGATGTCAGTATTAATGAAAGGGTAGAAAGGTGTGGCTCAGTTTGTAGTGAGAAACCTCACTTGTCAGCAAGTGAATGCCAAACATCAGAAGTTAGCAAGCTTATTGAAACCACTATTGGTAGTGTGATGACCCAAAAAAATTTTGAATTATAATTATGGGTCGGTGACTTTTAAGCATGATTAGTCGCTTAATGACGTGCTTAGTAGATTTAAATAATCCTTTTTAAGTTTTTGGTTATAGGTATGGGATCGGAATGGATCCGGGTAAACCAAGAGGTAACTACGGACACTTGAGAGTGGCGTAGGGGTATGGATGTAAGTTTAAGGGTATAAGTGAAGTTTTGAAAAATGAGGAAAGGCTAGTTTGCGAATAAGCGCAAATAGACCATAACAAGGAGCAAATACGGAAAAGATGAAGGGTTTAGTTGCAAAAGGTGAAATATATGATATATATGTGTAAAGAGGGGGAGAAAAATTAGATTTTCACTTCTCTCTCTCTCTACATCTGGCTCCTACTCTCTCTCTCTACAAGTTTCTCTTCTTTCCTTCTCTCTAAGTTTTGAGGGCCAAGAAGTGAGATTTGAGGGTAAAGCCAAGAATTAAAGTTGCTCCCCTCACTCTCCTCTTCAATTTCATCGATGAAAGTTGTTGTTAGAGGAGTCTGAAGCTTGGTAGAAATTGGGTCTTCAACAACTAAGCTTGGATTTTGAGGTAGGGGTTCTCCTTCTCATTTACTTGTCGATTCTAGGGTTTGGGTGAAGTGGTGAGAGCTAAGTGTGTGTATTGTTGGTTTAGAGTGGTAAGAGGGGTGGGAGGTGGTGTTTTTTTACTCTCTTTAATCTCTATTGTGCAATAGATATGTATGTGGTAGTCTACGCGGTATAATGGGTGAATGAGTGGGAGATGTTAGCATGTATGCTTATGTGCTAGGTTTTTGGTGCACATATGTGAAGATATGTTAAATGGACATATTTGTATTATGTGATGTTGTATGAGTAAAATGCATACCTTCTTTATGTAGAAAATGTATGCATTGGTGAGGCATGGCAAGTATGTGTATATGTGGGTTTTGAGAGCATATGTGACTTATGCTAGGCTTTGCATATATAGGAGAATATATATGTGGATTGATGAGAATGAAATGCATACTACATGTTTTTATAACTAGCTTATGCATTATGAGGCATGAATCTTATATGCTAGAATTCTATATGCTTGAAATGCATGTATAGGACCGTTGGGAGGGAAACGAGAAAAGTGGTAGAGTAACTTGTTCACTTGGAGCAATAAACGCTTGGTGATGATCTTAAAACTATCTAACCACCTTGGAGCATGTGATTTACTCGATGATGTATTCTGGGATATCCGATCGCCCTAGAGTATGTGATTTACTCAGTGAGGAATTCCGAAGCTATCTAACCACCTTGGAGTATGTGACTTACTCAGTGATGTATTCCAGGACTATCTAATCGTCTTGGAGTATGTGATTTACTCGGTGAGGAATCTTGAAGGTACCTAACCACCTTGGATTATGTGACTTACTCGGTGGTGGTGTTGAGAATGTGTGAGAAATATCTCAATCACATAGTTGGTCAAGAATCGTGTTAAGGTATCGGGTTGAGTCCGTGAGAGAAGGACAAGTGGATGATATTGCTTTCATTTTTAAATTATGAAGCATGATTTATGTTTAATGCATTCTTATATATATGCATTGCTTGTAAATGGACATGGTATATGTTGGATGATACATGGAATGTAGTGACATGTATTCATGTAGGTCATGTCGGCTCAGCACTTAGGTGGGTTGGGGTATCTCTACTGAGCCGCAGTGGTGCTCACCCTGCTCCCCCCAATATTTTTCAGGTTATGCATCAAAGATGATGATATGGACTTCATAGTCCTTATGGGCATTTTGGAAACTCAATTGGAGTATGATGATCATTTGGATATTGTATATTTGGCTATTCGTGTCAGCTTGTAACACGTTGATTATGTATCTGTAGTCATGGTAGGATTTTTAGCATTTTTGGACTTTATGGGTGAAATCCTTATAATGACTATATAAACTCGGAATCCATCGCATTGGGATGTATTTCTTGGACAAGATTCATGTTGTCAAACATTTGGAATGTAAATTCATGACCTTTTCTCATGTTGTGACTATATGTATGGATTTTTCTCAAGTAAATGAATTAAGAATGAAATGAAATGGATATGTGATTTGAATGGATGGACTCAAATTAAGTTTTGTATATCATGTTTGAAGTATGATTTGAATGGAGTATGGAATGTATGCATACATGAGTTGTTGAATGAAGATGGTGAGGAAAATTGATGGAATTACATTTCAAATGTGAAATGCATGTTATGTGAATATACTTGATGGCCATTGACGCATTAGGGTAGCCATTGGGGGGACACATGCCTATAAGTGTCCATTTTGAGTTCCATGAGTGAATGGAATATATGTATATAGAAAGAGAATTGTGTTAGCTTCAATTTGATAGGTCATGGACCTTGTTTTGATTTAAATTGAGAAAGTTATGCATGTTTTAGTGCGAGTGTTGGTAATCTGACCCACACCCACTAATTTGAGCATAACTTGAGTTTTGGTTAGCATTTTTAGATGATTCAAGTTAGGTTAAAAACTAGACATGTTGAGGATGATCCATGCCAAATTTCACGTCAAACAAACGTACGAATTGTGACATATTAGCATTTAAAGTTAGGTTGAGGAATGCTGTCAAAAATTCAGGTTAGGTGCAGTTTGAGGTGACTCAAATTGAACTTTGAGGCACCTGGAAATCTTTGAGGGGCCTCAAGGTATAGTTTGAGGCACCTCAAAGAGCTTTTTGGATGGCGTCGATCCTTTTGGAAGTTTGAGGTGACTCAAAATAGAGTTTGAGGGGTCTCAAAGTCTTATAAACCTTAAAAGGGTAAAATTTTATGATTTTTCATGATTTATGAATGGAAATGGAATGTCATGGATGCATAGGCCGATGTGGGGCCCATTGGGATGGATAGTGACGACTATACGCGTAGATAATTAAGTGCGTATGGTTAGCTTCCGCGGTAATTGAGAAAATTTAAGGGGTTCATTGGGGTTTAATGAACGGGTTCACCTTTAATTTTCTAGGAGATGGGAAATGGGGCATGACAGGATGTTATCAGAGCTCGATACTATCGTCGGTGTGTGGTTAAGGTCATTTATGGGGTTGAGTGAACAGGGTTCACACTCGTGATTCGGGTTGGCCCGGGGGAGTTTTGGCGGTCCTGATTTCGGGGCGTGACAGGTAGCACAGTGGAAGTGGGAGCACATCATTATGGACTTTGTGACGGGGCTTGCAGGGTCGAGCAAGGGTAATGATACAAGTTGGTGTAGTATAGTATGGTGAGAGCTATAATTTAGTTGTCAAAGTTATTATTGGATAACATGCTTGAAACTCAAATTCTATATTGACCATAATACATTTCATTCATATCAAGCATTGGTCATTAAACACTTAAAAATAGGTCTTTATCATTGATTTTTAATCCATAAACACCTACGATGCTCAAAGCCTTGACCAATATTTAAAAGCCTTGACCAACTTTTTTCAAAATATTAAACTGAAAATTGAGTTTTAGATGTTTGAAACATTTTTCAAGCACTTAAAAATTATATTTTTAGACATTTGCTTTAACTTTCAAATGTCTACTTTTTGCTGCATTCAAAAAGAAATGGCTAGTTTTGTATTTAATGCTTCCTAACTACCCTCCAACAACCATATTTGAGTGAGGCTATTTATATAAGTGATACATCTGCATTTATGAAGATAGAGCTGACATTTTGAGCATTCATTAATCTTCATTCATTGATATATCTCTTATTCGATCTCATTCAATAGACTTGAGCTTCAAACTTGTGATTCCTCAATAACTCTAGTCTTGTGAGCTACAAATTACGTCAATTTTGAGAGATAACTCTTGTGTTATATATCTTTTTCTCTATCTTTATAAAGGGTTGGTTGAACCTTAGAAGCCTAGCTAAGTGGAGGACTTCACTTCACAAGAGAAAGGAGGAGCTTGTAAGCTTCTTGTAAAAGTTTGTTCACCATCTGAAAGGAGAAACCATAGTGGATTTGAAAAAAATCTCAAGAGAAATCTTGAGTCGTAGAGTAGGGGATTCTGATCCATGCTACATCCTCGTGTTGATAGTGTTTGGTTCTCCTATCTCAATCTCATTTAAATTAAGTTTATTTGATTCTATATATCTTTATTTGCTTTAACAATTTAATTTCTCTTTATTTATTATCTTGTATAATTTTAATTGGGATTAACTTCTGATGAAGCAAATATCCACTCCGAGCTGGTCAAATTCTGACCTGTGGAAAAAGACAAAAGAAGAGTAATCGAAAGAAGGGCTTGTAAAGGAATCAAGAGAGTATTCATTGTGTACCTTGGTATTTGGACCGTCTCTCTATTTATAACGATCAAACAAGGTTGCATTGTGGTTGGAGTCTTTTAGTTTCCCAGTCCTTCTTGGAGATAGAGACCACCCGATCAAAGATAGACTATTGTCCACGTCACTTTGTTTTCATCTTCCACGTCAATAGTTTTACAGTTGGAGTCAAATACTCTATCAGATGCCCCCTGTTTATGAGGGTTGCTCGTCAAACCTTAAGAACACTTTGATTGGCTCTTTGGGTTGTCCAGACGTGTCATTTGATCTGTAATAGAAAGAAACAAACTGTACACGCCGCCCTCGCTCGTGGCCGCCCTCGAGGGTGGCCGCCCTAGGGGGTAGCCGCCCTCGGGTGGCCGCCCTCTGGTGGCCGCCCTCGGGGGTGGCCGCGCTCGGGGGTGGCTACCTTCGAGGGTGGCTGCCTTTGCGGGTACCGCCCTAGGGAGGCTTGTAAGGACCGGAATATTTTGACCGGTCCCGGATGATTTTTGGGCCGGATTTATTTTTTCGAATAAATTAAATTCGAAAAGAATGTGGATATACATAGATATATATATATATATGGAATTATATGTATATTGATGGAGGATGTAGATATATATATATAGGGATATATATATATATATATAGTTGTGGTGAGTGTATTTATATTAAATTATAAATACATGTGAAGGTATGTGTATGTAGTGTAATATGTATGTATGGAGTATGTGTGTACATACACGTGCTTTATTTAATTGCACATGGGCTGATTTGGGTATATAAATATATATATATATATATATATATCTATAAATGTGTTATTTGTATATAATACATGTGGCTGGGAAAGAAGAATCAGCCGAAAAAGGAGAAAAGAAAGAAGAGAAAAGAAAGAAAGAAAAGAAGAAAAGAAAAGAAGAAAGAAAATAAAAGAAAAGAAAAAGAAGAGAAGAAAGAGAATCGGGGAGAGAGAAGAGAGGGAGAAACCGAGAGAAGCCGCGACGGCGGCAGAGGGATTCTCACGGCGGGGCTTCGGCCCGCCGTCGGCAGCGGGGGTGACCGGCGGTGGTTGCAGGTGAACCCGGTCGGCTAGACCGCTGGTGGGTCTTGCGGGGTGGCTCGGTGCGACGGAGCGGTTCGCGGTTCGATGGAGGGCCGTCCGCGAAGGGGGTTTCGCGGCTGGAGGTTGTTGGTTCTGGCGAGTGCTGGGACGGCGTGGGTTCGCTGGCGGTGGGCCGGTGACGGCGGCTTGCGGTGGTCTGCAGGCAGTGGGGGTTCTCGGCTGTTGCAGCTGGGTTCGGCTGAGGTCCTTCTTGGGCTTGGCTCGAGCCGGCTGATGGGTTGTTCCAGGGGGATTTTCCTTGGTTGTTTTCGGTGGGGTTGATGCCGGGGGTGGCTTGATGTGGTTGCCGAAGGTAGATGGTGGGTTCGGTGGCTGGTTCGTGGATTTGGTGGTAGCGGTTGGGATTGTTTGGCCGTGGATGGTGGTATGGCTGATTTGGTAGTCGCGGTTCTAGCTCGATCTTGCGTGTTGAGTTGGTAGGTTCATGGTGGTTCCATAGCGGTGTGGTGGTGGCCGGGAATGGCTTGGTTGGGTGGTCTCGGTGTGGCCATTATGGGCCGACCGTGTGGGCTGGTTATGCTGATTGTGATGGACAGCGGCAGGGGATGGTTCACGGCTGGACCATAAGCTATCATAGCTGATTTTAATGGTGATATGGTGGAGTATTGAAGGTGGTCCGACGGCAGCAAAATAGGGGCTGGTTTTGGATCGTTCGGCAGCAAGATGATGGCTCAGTTTGGGGCTATTTTGTCTTGGATTTGTAGGGCTGATGGTGGTATTCTCATGGCTATTGGACAGCCCATTTTGGTGGTCAGTTTCGACGGTGTTTGGTGCCGTTTGGCTAGTGTTTGGCTCGGCTAGTTTAAGTGAAGTGGCGGTTAAGGACTATTTAATTGGTTCTTCCATAGGGGTTTGCCATAGCTAGAGTGGGTTGTGGATTGGCAGCCATTGTTGATATGGGTTCGATTGATGCTTGAGGTTGACAACGGTAGTCAAGGGGTTCGGCTTTGGGGTTGACAAAAGTGCCGAAGCTGGGAGCTTCGATTGGATGGTTTGGTGATGCCGGCCTTGGTGTTGGCTTGAGGGACTGGACCAGACCGGACATGGAAAAAGGATCGCTTTGCAAGCGCGGACTTGGCGAAAGCGGGACCTAAGGCAAGTTGATTCTTGCCTCTACCTCTTACGTACTTTTTATTTACGTTGAGTAATTTACATATGTTATTAATTTAATCATATGTGGTATGTGTCTATACATATATATATATAGGTGTTTATATATATGTGGGTATAGGTGGATGTTGTGCATACATGGGATATGAGAGGATATATATATGCGTGTGTATATATATATGTATGTGTCGGTTTGGGAAGCGATAACATGTTAGATTAATCGCCTGATTGCATTGTGATATGCATGTATGTATAGATTAAAGTCTATGTAAAGCATGCTAAATAATACTTGTTTAGCTCTGTGTGGTCTTGTATGCATATGTGGTTCTTATGCATGGTGTTCAGGAAGTATATATAGGTATGTGATTACCTATATGTATGGTTGCAGTGGTAGAAATGCATACTAAGTTGAATATAACTTTTGGCGAACATTTGAAAAGCATGAAATGTGCTAAGTGTTTTATATGTTCTTGATACATATGTGAGTGATGTAATATATATATGTGTGTATATATATTGTGGTTGGAATGCATGTTAGTTACTTGTAGCGAATACATGCATTGAATGAGAGCATGACTATATTTATGCTAGTGTAAGTGCATATGTGATTTATATGCATGATTTGACATGTACGTGTTTACATGTAGGGTTACGTGAATGAAATGCATGCTATCTGTTTATAGAAAATGTATGCATTGGTCCTAGCATGATAAAAACGTGCTAAGTTGAAGTTGTTGCATATATGAGGTGTTATGCAAGTTGTGAACATGTATGTGCTATATGTGTTGGAATGTGATGAAAAGTATGTCAAATGCTTCTTTTTAGTATTCATAGGCATGGGTTGACGCATGAAAATATCATGTTATGTATATATGCATCCATATTGCGTATATAGGAGGGAAATGACACATACGTGGTTATATGTGGGTCTATGTAGAGGGAAATGCATGCTATGTATTTATATACTAGCTGGTGCATTGGGATAGCATAAAATAGAATGCTTAGTTACGTATACATCCATATTGCATATATGGGAGGTTGCGGGAAAATTAATGCAAAAAGAGGTGCACGGGACTTCGGAGTGGTCCAACCGTGTCACGAGAAGTGGTATAATTATCCACACGTATGGCCCTCGGAGTGGAACCGCCATACGAAGGCTTTATGCCTAGAATCGGAGTGTGTCCAACATTAGTGAGTTTCGGAGCTGCCCCCTCACAATTTGGCAAACCAATATATTGCCATCAGAATATGTCCAACAAGTATGGCCCTCGGAGTGGACCCGCCATGCTCAGGCCTAATGCCTGGAATTCGGAGTATGTCCAATGAATGTGAGCCTCGGAGCTGTCCCCTCACATAATGGCAATCCTATACATTGCCAGGGTAGGATGACCTTTCGGAGTGGTCCAGGTCATAGGTTGGTTATCGGAGTTGTCCTAGGTCACATGATCCTCGGAGCGGGCCAATCATGTGGGGTATCGGATGAGGACCGAGAGTGAGAGTATAGGCAAGCGTTGATGCTTGTCTTAGGTATCGGATTTTGACTATGGAAGGTGAAAAATACCTTTATGCTTATGTGTTTATCTGTTAAGCATGTTTTCCTGTTTAAATGCATCCTTATTGCATTTGTGATGTGCTACTTGTTGAGTAGGGAACGGGACAGATGATTTACATTGGTCACGTAAATGCTTTGACATATATGTTCTTTATACATATTGATGCCTGATGTTTACTGCTTTCAAGCATGTTGAAAATGACTTCTAAAATCATGTGTTGTGGATTTTGTGTGTTCATATGTGCTAGAGTAGCCATATACATCATTAGTTCATGCATGCTAGGTGGGGCATGGTCTTAAATATTGTGATATATTTAAGTGCATAAGTATATTTTTGAGAATATGTGAGGATCGACCTGCTGCAGCGGTGATAGTATGGTTCTACATACCTTGTTGGGCCTTTGAGCTCACCCCCTCCCAGGTTTTGCAGGTGTTGCTGAGTGCGGAGTTAGTTGGGGAAACTGATAGCACCAGTTACAGAGGTAGTAATTAGATTCCTTAGAATCTAATTTATGTTCAGGATATTGGATAGATAGATGTATTACATTTGGATTAAATGTATGAGGCGATTTTATTGATTCAGTTCCTTCAATTGTATTTATTCATGTGATGTATGTATGTAATACGAACGTTTGAGGACTGAGACATGTATTTATGATCGTTTATGCATGTTGTAGAAATATTGGGGGGACACGGGCCCAGAAGTGTCCATTTTTATTGCTTAGATATAAATGCTGGGGGGACACGTGCCCAGAAGTGTCCATATAAATTGTAAAGCAAGTATATCATGCCAGGAGCTGATTATTTAGAATGGGTCATGCCCAATTTTCGTAAAAATGATAGGAAATTGAGGTTGCATGATCAGGTGGTGGTTAAAGCGTGAGGGTGATCTCACGGGGTTCACACCTCGGTTTCCGGGCCTCAGGAATCGGGGCGTGACAAGGCTGCCTTTGCAAGAGAAACTGCCCTCGCCCGAGTCCGCCTTCACTGGAGCTGCCTTCGGGGTTGCCCTTCCTTGGGGTCGTTGGATACCATTCGCTTTGAAGTTGCCTTTGTTGCTTTTGGGCCTCCTTGAGACCGTTGGGGACTGTCCTAGGAGCTGCCTTCATCACTACTGCGTCAAAGATGAACGTTGGAATTGAGCCGTTGGAGTTGAACGTTAGAATGGAGCCGTTGGTGGAAACCTATAAAAGGTCTTCTTGTGTTTCAGCTCCTCATCCCTTCCATCCAGCAAAAATTCTTAGTGTCCCTTTGATTGTATCTAAATTCCCTGCTTCTTCACAAGCGTCCTTCCTCCTCTGTTTTTTCTTAGATGGATGAATTTTTTGTATATCGCAATAACGCTTCTACCATGACTCAACGGGACGTGGAGGAACTGGCCCTCCGCTACTCATTCCCTGCTAGAGTCTGGGTTCGTGCCCCTTCACTGACTAATCGGGTTTTCTCCGTCCATCCTGGAGAGACATGTTTCTATGAGGGTGCATTTACCTGCGGTCTTCGGTTCCCAGTTCCAGTTCTTGTCCAGGAGATTCTTAGCACGGCAAACATATGTCCTTCCCAGCTCACACCCCTCTCTTGGTGCATTATTATGGCTTGTGTTGTTTTGTGGAAGTCTTTTTTCTTTGACATTCCACTGACAGCAAATGGGTTCTTTTCCCGCTATGGTCTCTATAAGAACAGTAATTGGCGCCACATTCATAGCCGCTCCGGCAGCCCAGGCGGAGGCCAAGCAAAGTCATGTTTGGTCGCAGTTGACCATAACAAAACCATAAAGTCATGGAGGAACCATTTTTTCTTTGTTTCCGGGTGCTGGGAGCCTACTCCTCATATCATACCCCGTTTATGGGTACCCGGGGATGCTGCCCGTAAGTTGGCCACTTTTTTATATATATATATTCATTATTCTTTCCTTTGCTTTACTTCCCTCTCTATTTTTAGCATGGAAATCCACACCACCTCCAAGCAGGGCAGAAGAGGAAAAACTAGAAGAAGCAAGCGCGCTAGAGTAAGAGATGCTGTTACCCTGACCATGGACGCAGGCTTAGAGTTACTAGGCTATCCTCTCCAGGTCGCAGTCCCGAGCGGGGGTATGTTTTCTTTTGCAACTTTCCTTTTGCCTTTTTGGTCTTTAGGAGATTATGTTTATCAGTTCGTTTTCTTATGGTCCCAAATTTGCAGGAGGACAGAGGCGGATACCAAAGGAAGTTCTCCAGGAGAAGGGCAAAGGCATTGCTTCTTTCTCCTCCCCTTCTGGGCAAAAAAGACTGAGGGTTGCTGTCACTCGAATGGGGAATTTATCTTCTCCTCCCTCAGTTGGGAACCCTCCCTCTGCGGCTGGCTCGGGGGTTATTCCTGACCCCAGCACCTTCCGAGTGCCGTAAACTCAACTATTTAGTGGTGGAAACCCCGGACTCTTTAGTCCTCCTGCGACCCCTCTTTTTGGGAGTGGTGGCTCCCAAACTTCTTTTTTATGTGCCAATAGCGGCCCTGGGTCAATGTTAAATGACCCAAATTTTACAATTCGGCGTACTGGAGAGTATGTTATGCAGAACGACCTCGACGAGGCAAGCTCACATGGGGCACTCTATTCTACCAAAAATCTTCTATCCTTCATGACCAAGGTTCGGATTCCTGATTCTTTGCTTTTGCCTAGTAGCAAAAAGCCTCTTTGTTGACATGCCACGTTTTATATCATTTGATGATTTTTTGTAGAGTGTGACGTTTGCCCAATCTGTTTCCAACGACTACATGCGTGCAGTGGATCAACTTGGGCGGCAACAGGCCTCTTTCGACACCCAGCACTCCGCGCTCGATTCAGAGATAGAGTCTTTGCGTACTTCACATGCCTCTCAAGTTGGAGAGATTGATATTCTCAATGCCCAAGCTCGCCGTAACTAGGAGGAGTTAACGCGCTGGGCCGAAGACTTACCAGGTTATCAAGCTGTGGCGGTTGAGAATTTTAAGGATTCGTCCGCGTTTGAGAAGATATGCGACGAGTCCTATATAGAAGGTTTTGAGTATTTTCGGACCATGGCCCAAGATGAGTGGCCTGACATGGATTTTTCCCGTTTGCACCTGAAAGGGGATGAGAATGAGGGCACCGGTTGATGTATATCTTATCATCATTTTACTTCCTACTGTAGCCGAAGTTCTTTCCTGTAGTTTATGCTTATGATCTTGTAATGCCTTTCGTGAATAAATACAATGTTTCAGAATTAACTTATCTTGCCTTTCTCGTATACCCTTTATAGGTGTTTCCCCGTAGGATTGTTTACACAATGTTCTCGGGATTAATACATCCCACCTTTTTCTTCAAAGGCCCTCTGTGGAGGTGTGCCCCCATAGGGCTTTATCCCCGTAGGGCGGTATTTTTCTTAGGATTAATTCATCCCGCCTTTTTCTTCAAAGGTCCTCCGTGGACGTGTGCCCCCATAGGGCGATGTTTTTCTCAGGATTAATTCATCCCGCCTTTTTCTTCAAAGGCCCTCCGTAGAGGTGTGCCCCCGTAGAGCTTTATCCCCGTAGGGCGGTATTTTTCTCAAGATTAATTCATCCCGCTTTTTCTGCAAAGGCCCTCCGTGGAGGTGTGCCCTCGTAGGGCGGTATTTTTCTTGGGATTAATTTATCCTGCCTTTTTCTTCAAAGGCCCTCCGTGGAGGTGTGCCCCCGTAGGGTTTTGCCTTCTAAACATAACAGTTCATTTTGGTGTGAATAACATTCTCCATTGACATTCCATAATAAAACTTACAAAAGAAAAGATGGGACCGGGCAGGACCTTGTTTTGAGGTTTCGGGCCATGGAGCCAACCTCTAGAATGACACTTGAGGTTTGGCAAGTAAAGCCTGCCTCTATAATAATACTTGCTAAAACTAAAGAAGATGAGATGAAAAGTTAACAAGTCAAGAGAAAAAAAAAACTTTACTGATAGAACTTCCTCAAATGCTCGGTATTCCAAGGATGGGCCAACTGTTTTCCTTCTAAGGTTTTCAGCCAGTAAGTGCCTCGCCTCTGAGTCTTAACCACTTTATACGGGCTCTCCCAATTAGGGGCCAGCTTTCCAGTACCGTGAGGTTTGGTGGCTTGAGTGACTTCTCGCAAGACCAGATCACCAGGCTGAAAACTTATATGCTTGACTCTGGTATTGTAATACCGGGACATAGCCTGTTGATACTCAGCCATTCGTATCTGTGCTTGATCCCTTCTCTCGTCGATGAAATCGACACTGGCTCTTAGTCCCTCCTCATTGTGATCTGGGTCATAATGCTTGGCATGATGGCTCGCCACTGCCCCTATTTCGACAAGAAGAACTGCTTCACTTTCGAAAGCTAAGAAGTAGGGCATCTCTCCTGTGGGGACTCTGACGGTGGTCCTGTAGGCCCATAAAATGCTTGGCAGCAGTTCTGGCCATGCTCCTTTGGAGTCATCCAGGCGTTTCTTGATCATTTTAAATATGGTCCTGTTGGCCACTTCAGCCTGCCCATTGGCCTGCGGGTGGCCTGGCGAGGAGTATTGATAGCTTATGCCATGCTCCATACAAAAATCTTGGAATCGTCGGCTTTCAAACTGCTTCACGTTATCCATGATTATGACTTTTGAAATGCCAAACCTGCATATAATCGATTTCCACACAAAATTGATGACATTCCTTTCCCCTATTGTAGCTAAAGGCTCGGCTTCCACCCACTTGGTGAAGTAGTCAACTGCTACAATTACGAATTTTGTTTGCCCCTTTCCCATGGGTAGAGGGCCAACAAAATCCATTCCCCATTGGGCAAAAGGCCACGGGGCCATTATAGGTGCCAATTCTTCCGGAGGTTATCTCGGGATGTTGGCGAAGCGTTAACACTTTTCACATCTCTTGATAAAGTTCAGCACATCCTGCTGCATAGAGGGCCAGTAGTATCCTTGCCTAATGGCCTTGTGAGCCAAGGACCTGCCCCCTGCATGGTTTCCACACTCCCCTTCATGAATTTCCCTCATGACCTTTTGTGCTTCTTCTGTCGACAAGTATCGCAGGTATGGTAAGGAAACTCCCCTTTTGTAGAGGACTCCATTGATCAGGGTGTACCTAGATGCCCTGATCCTTGTTTTGTGCGCCTCTACCTTGTCAGATGGCAATTCGCTATTATTATGTACTTGACTATTGGGTCTGCCCATTCCATGCCCTGGGTGACCTGGTTTACTTCACATGATGTTACTTCTGTTATACTCGGGTGGTCCATGCGCTCCACAAGCACCCCCCCTTGGGCAACCTCTGGTGCCGAAGCCAATCGAGCGAGAGCATCTGCATTAGAGTTTTCACTACGGGGGACCCGCGTGATTGAAAACCTTTGGAAACGGGTAACCAGCTCTTGTACTTTTTACAAGTAAGATTTCATCCTTGCTCCCTTTGCCTCATATTCCATATTGACCTGGCGGGCAATTAGCTGGGAGTCAGTATAAGCTTTTAACTGCCTAACCTTGAGGGTGTCAGCTAGTTTCAACCCTGCAATCAAGGCTTCATATTCAGCCTCATTGTTTGTTGCCTTGAATCCAAATTGCAGGGTGTACTTGAATGTTTCTCCTACTGGAGATCTGATTAGTATCTCTGCGCCACTAGCTTGCGCGTTCGATGACCCATCCACAAATAACTACCACGTGCAATCAGGGTCCATTAGGTCCTCCCTGTCTTGCTGGATTATATCCTCCACCTCTTCCTGCTGAACTTGTTTATCTTCCTGAGGGTATGTAAATTCAGCTATAAAGTCTGCCAGCACTTGGCCTTTGACTGCTGTCCTTAGCTTGTATCGAATGTCGAATTCTCCTAGCTCCATAGACCACTTCACAAGCCGCCCTGAGGTTTCGGGTTTGAAGAGAACTTGTCGAAGCGGCTGATTAGTTAGTACCACAATGGTATGTGCTTGGAAATATGCCCTGAGTTTCCTGGCCGTCGTTACCAAGGCAAATGCTAGTTTTTCTATGGAGGGATACCTTTCACCGGAGAATCCTACTGGTATAATAAATTGGCCTTTGCACTCCCTCTTCTTCCGGTACCAGCGCAGAGCTGACTGCTGCGAGGGAGATAGCCAAGTATAAGTACAATTCCTCTCCCACACGTGCGCATGAGAAGAGCGGAGGCGAGCTGAGGTACTGCTTTAGCTCGTTTAAGGCCTGCTCACATTCTGGAGTCCACTCAAAGGCCCGTTTGAGGACCTGAAAAAATGGGAGACACCTGTCTGTAGCACAGAAAATCAATTGACTCAATGCTGCCACCTTTCCTGTCAGCTTTTGGACTTCTTTAACAGTTCTGGGCAACCTTGTATCCAGGATGGCTTGTACCTTCTGTGGGTTGGCTTCTATCCCCCTTTTATTGACTAAATAGCCCAAGAACTTCCCGGAGGATACCCCGAAGGCACACTTGCTTAGATTGAGCTTCATTCTGTACTTTTGAAGGACATCAAAGGCTTTTTGTAAATCAGCCAAGTGGCTGGTAGCCTTCTGACTTTTGACGAGCATGTCATCAACATACACCTCCATATTCCTGCCAATTTGCTCTTTGAACATTCTATTTACTAACCTTTGATAAGTTGCGCCGGCATTCTTTAGACCGAACAGCATCACCGTATAGCAGTACAATCCTCTTTCTGTTATAAAGGACATCCTTTCCTGGTCTGACGGCCACATTGGAATTTGATTATATCCTGAGTAGGCATCCATGAAGCTGAGCCGCTCGAAGCCTGCCGTCCCCTCTACCAGCATGTGAATCCGGGGCAAGGGGAAGCTGTCTTTTGGACAGGCTTTGTTTAGGTCGGTGAAGTCAACACACAAGCGCCACTTGCCATTAGATTTTTTAACCAGCACCACATTTGCCAACCAGTCCGGGTAATTGGTTTCCCGTACGAAGTTGGCCTTCAATAATTTCTCTACCTCCTCAAAAATTGCCGTGTTTCTTTCTGGGGCAAAGATTCTCCTTTTTTGTCTAACTGGCTTGGCAGTGGGATCGATATTCAGTCGATGTACGGCAATGGTTGGATTAATCCCAGGCATATCTTCGTAGGACCATGCAAACACATCTTCATTTGTTTTGAGGAATTGTATCATCTCTTCCCGAAAGGTGGGTGAGAGTGACGATCCCAAGCTCACCTTCTTTCCTGCACCTTGTTCATTCAAGTCGACCTCAACCAATTCTTCCATTGGTTCTGCACGACGATCATCTTCCTTCTCCTCCACCTCTTGTCCCTCAATGTTTAGGGTCTCTGACATCTTTTTTTCCCTTAAGGAGGTGGCATAACAATCTCGAGCAGTGGCCTGATCCCCTCTTAGTTCCCCAACACCATGTTCCGTGGGGAATTGAATGAGAATGTGGTAGGTGGAGGTTACTGCACTCATAGCATTCAAGGTGGTCCTTCCCAGAATGACATTATACGTGGTTGGGCAATCCACCACAAAGAAGGTTACCATTTTTGTGACTTGTTAGGGACTTGAACCGGCGGTGATCGGGAGGTCGATCGTAGCCAAAGGAAGGAGTCTCTCTCTGGAGAAGCCTACGAGCGAAGATTGAGTAGTCTTGAGTCTATTCCTTCCAATCTTCATCTGATCGATTGCATCTACAAAAAGGATGTCTGCTGATAAGCGTTGAATGTTACACATTCTAGCCTCTTAACTTATGTATTTTATTCTCTTAGTGGTAGACTATTTTGTGATTTTACTTCGTTTTAGTGTTTTCTGTATTTTCAGGGCCTTAATGATTATTTCAGTTAAAATCAAGCTTTTGGGCTTTTAAAGAAGACATCCAAGATGGTGAGATGAAGCCTACATCAAGGAGATTTACTCAACCATTTATTTCAACTCAAATCAGCCCAAGGAAGAGGTCCAAGAGAATTACAACTGCTTAAGAAGGTTTCGGGCCTGAAGCCCAAATCCGCGCATAATACAGTCTTAATCCCGTTTTGGAAAACAGAACAGAAGTCTTATTTTCGAGCCTCAAATCGACATTAGATTCACGTAAGGTTGAACGAAATTTGATTCTGCACACTTTTGTATTTCACGAAAATTCTGTAAATCGGACTTCTAGTGGGTCAAAATTTGGGCCGAAGTCAGCAGGAAAAAACCCACCTGATTAGTGCTGCGGGAAACCCTAATGTATTCCTAATTGGATTAGGACTTTGGTGTATTCTCTTGGGGAAGAAAGTGAAGAATAAGAGGCTGAGTTTGAGGGAGATTAGGGGGAGAGAGAGCTTGGAGAGTCTGAGAGGGCTTAGAAGAGAACAGAAACGTATTTGCAAAGCCATTAGAGAACGAAGTCATACGCAGAAGTCATACGCAGAAGTCATGAAGATGATGCCTTCTTCCTTAACAATTGAAGCTTCTTCTTTTACTATGAGCAGCTAGTTCATCCACTAGGGTTTTGATGTAGCCCTAACAAAACATCAATGGTTTGATTATTTTAATTATTGGGGACCTTTATATACATGCATAGATTGTGTAATTTAGAGGATTGTTATTATAGAATTGAGCAATAAAAGTCTTGTAAATTCAGTCTCAATGATTTCTTATCTTATCTTAGATATTTAGTTGTTGTTATTGAACTCAATCTCTCTTATTTTCTGTGATTATGAGAGCGATTATTACACAATGGTAATCACTGAATATATTGTTAAGAGCTTTGATGGATTATGCCTAGAGAAGATGAACCATACTGCACCCTAGATTAGAGTAGTTAGGCAAATGGCCCATGCCAATCGAAGATAGTCCATGGCTTAGCCTTAATCATATGTTATCTTCTTGACAAATGAAGGTGAGCTTGTAGCCACCGACACCACTTATGCATGATGTAATTCCCCTATAGTTGATTCAATTGACCATTGATTATGGAGTTAGTGGTATAGTCAAACACCCTAGATTTCTCTCATATTATCTTCACTATCTGTTTACTTTGATTTATTTTATTTTATCTTTTTAATTAATTTAGTTTAAAAATCAAAATTCTTTTCTTATAAATTTAATTAGAATTAGTTTCGTATTCCAACTCATCAGACCATAATCCCTGAGGTACGATACCCCTTTCGATAGCTCTATTCTGCAAAGAATTCGTTCTATTGCGAAGTGTGGAAATTTTTAATTGATATACTTTTTGAGTCACACTCACACACGAATCAATTTTTGGCACCGTTGCCGGGGATTATCTATTTTATTGATTGGATTTTACAGAATTAATTTTAATTGGATTTTTAGTTTAGGAAATTTTTATCTTTTATTTTTAATTTGTTTTTGTTTTCCTTTCAGGTGCTTTTTGCTAATATATGCAAGGTCGTCGTTCTGTAGCAGATCCTTTAATACCTCTTGATCCTGAGCCTGAACGTACTCTTAGACAACAGAGTGATTCGTGTGTGAGTGTCGCTCAAAAAGTATATCAATTAAAAATTTTCACACTTCGCAATAGAACGAATTCCTTGCAGAATAGGGGTATCGTACCTTAGGGATTATGGTCTGATGAGTTGGAATACTGAATTAATTCTAATTAAATTTATATAGAAAAGAATTCTGATTTTTAAACTAAATTAATTAAAAAGTAGAATAAAATAAATCAAAGTAAAAAGATAGTGAAGATAATATGAGAGAAATCTAGGGTGTTTGACTTCACCACTAACTCCACAATCAATGGTCAATTGAATCAACTATAGGGGAATTACATCATGCATAAGTGGTGTCGGTGGCTACAAGCTCACCTTCATCCGTCAAGAAGATAACATATGATTAAGGCTAAGCCATGGACTATCTTCGATTGGCATGGGCCATCTGCCTAACTACTCTAATCTAGGGTGCAGTATGGTTCATCTTCTCTACGCATAATCCATCAAAACTCTTAACAATATATTCAGTGATTACCATTGTGTAATAATCGTTCTCATAATCACATAAAACAAGAGAGATTGAGATTAATAACAACAACTAAATATCTAAGACAAGATAAGAAATCATTGAGATTAAATTTACAAGACTTTTATTGCTCAATTCTATAATAAGAATCCTCTGAATTACACAATTTATGCATATATATAAAGGTCCCCAATAATTAAAACAATCAAACCATTGATGCTTTGTTAGGGCTACATCAAAACCCTAGTAGCTGAACTAGCCGCTCATGGTAGAAGAAGAAACTTCAACTATTGAGGAAGAAGACATCATCTTTCTGAATTATGCGTATGACTTCGTTCTCCAATGGCTCTGCAATATGTTTCTATTCTCTTCTCAGCCCTCTCAGACTCTCCAATCTCTGTGTTCTATCTCCGGTAATCTCCCCCTCAATTCAGCCTCTCAGTCTTCACTTTATCCCCCAAGAGAATAAACCAAAGTCCTAATCCAATTAGGAATAAATTAGGGTTTCCCACAGCACTAATCAGGTGGGTTTTTCCTGCTAACTTCAGCCCAACTTTTGAGCCACTAGAAGTCCGATTTACGGAATTTTTGTGCAATACAAAAGTGTGCAGAATCAAATTTCATTCAACCCTACGCGAAAATAATGTCGATTTGAGGCTCAGAAATAAGACTTCTGGTCCGTTTTCCAAAACGGGATTAAGACTGTATTATGCGCAGATTTGGGCTTCAGGCCCAAAACCTTCTTAAGCACCTGTAATTCTCTTAGACCTCTTTCTTGGGTTGAATTGAGTTAAAATAAATGGTTGAATGATTCTCCTTGATGTAGGCTTCATCTAACCATCTTGGATGTTTTCTTTAAAAGCCCAAAAGCTTGGTTTTAACTGAAATAATCATTAAGGCCCTGAAAATACAGAAAACACTAAAATAAAGTAAAATCACAAAATAGTCTACCACTAAGAGAATAAAATACATAAGTTAGGAGGCTAGAATGCGTAACATTCAACGCCTATCACACCCCCAAACTTACATATTGCTAGTCCCTTAGCAATAGAATAAAACAAAACTAAAACAAAGAAACTACTAAACACTAACTAAACTACCCAACTCCACTTTCGTGGGAAAAACAATTGCATTTAGCATATGCAACAAGCCTTTAAACTCCTAGGTTCCCCCTAGTGGACGAGTATAGTCTCGTGAGGGTTTCCAGAAATGTTACCCACAAACATTCAAAATTCTGTTTCAACATTAATTTAAGAAGAAGATTACAATACATAGTTACAAACTTGCATTCAAGAATAATTTCAAATTTTCAAATTCCATAATTCAAATCAATGGTCCTCATGCATAATTCACATCAACATATCTCAAAATAATCAACTCTAGTTCCCCTTATTGAAATCATACTTCCCAACATGAATACATGACTTCTTTTCTTTTCTCATTGCTTTATTGGTTGTGCAATGTCTTGATCTATTAAGCTTTCTGAAAGATCCATGTAGCAAGCTTTCAGTCAGTGGCTCCCAAACCAGATGGTTTTAGAGCACTAGGCTTTAAGATACCCTGAAGACCTAATTACTCGAATCAATCAGGCTACAAATCAAGACAACCAATGCTCATCTTTTCTCACCCTTTCACTTTTGACGCTAACACTCCGTGCTTCCTGAGGCATAGAGGCTCAGTTACTCATGAAAAGGATCAAATTGATTTGCTTATTCATCACTTTTTTTTTCTTCTTTTTTTTTCTTTTCTTTTGAAGTCAAGTAAAACATATTATCGGTACTCATTCTCAAGAGATACTAGTTAATATCAAGCATATGTAACTCAATAACTCAGAACCACAGTTTATACCCCATAAGACTATGCTAGTGTGTTTGTGCATGTAAGGAAACTAAAATTAATCACTCCAAAACATGTTATTGCAAACCATGATTAAAACCACATAATTTAAACCCATAGTTTTAAGAATTTAAAACATACTCAAAATTTGCAAGTTAAGCACCTACATAAGGTACTAATCCTTTGAATAATGTCAAAACATTCTATCTAAAAATAAAACAAAATAAAATAAAATAAACAAACTAAGAAAATAAAATAAAATAAAATCCTAATACAAAAAGAATTTCACACAAATTTCCTCCATATGCAATAAGCACACAATTAGGCATCGCCTCACCCCCAAACTTAAACTGTACATTGTCCTCAATGTACACCCAATTAAAGCATAGAAAGAATAAGAACGATGTTACCAGGACCAAGGAGTAGTGGCAAGAAAATAGAGCACACCCAGTTGTAAGAAGGCAATGCAAGCACACCCCCAAACTTGGATGTTAAAACCTGTCAAAACAAACCACTATACCCCAAAGATCAAGTGAAATAGTATGGGTGAAAATAAATATGAAAGAGAAAAATCCTAAAAATAAAAAAATAAAATATTTTTTTGTCATTTTTCAAAAAATTTTTTTTATAACAAAAATCTAACTACAAAAAGAAAAATAAAAATAAAAATAAAATAAAATACAAAAATGGTTACCTTCCTGTCAAGGGTGTGGTGGTGACTGAGCATCTGGATCCAAGTTTGCTTGGCGCATCAGTGCACGCATCATCCTCCTCATCTCTAGTTGCTCTTGGCGACTGTCACGAAAGTGATCTGCCATCTCAGTCCTTATTGCTCCAAACTATGTGGATACCTTTGTCCGTAGGGTGCCAAACTGAGTTATCCCAGCAATCTGCCCCAGTAATCTGCCCCACTAAATACTGATAATCATGGCCACCAGCCTATGCATGCACCTCCTTTTCCTCTGCTCCCATCTCCTCAGGATCTTCCACCGGTGGTGGTATATCTATATGCTCTCCTCCCTGGGCCAACCGAGATACCTCACCAGGTGCCGCTATGACTCTCTGGTGCAAATGAGATCGACTCAGGTTCCAGTCATGCGTGCCATAATGAAGATCACGTGGAAACGCAAGCTCGTCCTCATGGACTGCATACCCCTGTGCCACAAGCAACTGATGAATAATAGTAGGGAAAGGAAACTCCCAGTCACTTGCACTGTCTGGTGCCTTGGCCACAACCTTGGAATAAAACTTCTCCATTTGGCCCCAAACAATCTGTGGGAATGACAACCAATGCCCAAAATGTATAGCATACAAGGCTCTGAGGAACTCTTGACGTCTCTCGGTCTTATGTCCAATTGGACATACATTCTTGAGTAGAACAGCGTCAAGGAACCATAAATGATTTGGCATTGAAGATTTGGAAGCTGCATTCCTTTTTGGCCCGGAAAACTGATTAGCACACAAACGTGCAACCAAATTACCCACTAACAACTCGTCGGGTAGAGGAGTATAGATATGAGATAAATCATCTGGCACTCATGAGGACAACCCATGGCAATGGCAATGGATGACATGTCCACTCGAACTATTGTTCCATCTACTGAAGAAGTAAGCACATCCCGCTCATCAGGTGTCGGCATTAAGTTCTGATAAAATACCTTGAAAAGCCTCGGGTAAATAGTAGACGAGAGTGGAACAAAAATGGATGCCGACCGACGACGACGGATGTCGAAAATCCCCCATCATGTCTCAGGAAACATACCATAGAGTTCGGCTATGTCAAACGTAGTTTCAAAGTTCAAAGCCCTTGGATGCCATCTCTCTTGAATACCTTCTCGGCGAGATCGTGAAGAACCTATGGTCGGATCATGCCTCGCTCGGCGAGGATTACGTGAACTTGAAGCACCTTGGTGACTTGCTCTCTTTGGTGCCATAGAAATAGAAAAAGTGTGGTTGAGGAATTAAATCGAACACTTGGCGTGCACAATTCTTTTGTAACCTTCAACCTCCTCTTTTCGGCAATTTTTCCACCCAAATTGAACAAGTAAATACACCAAATTAATCCCCCAAACTTGGTCTTCAAAAGCCCTCACAAAGATTTGTACAATTTCTTCAAAGAAAAACTTCACTTACTTTGATGTTGAACTTGAAAAAGTGAGAGCTTCCTTTGAGAACTAGTGATTTTTGATCCAATTTGATGTTGAAGTTGATGATGATCAATGTTGAATTCTTGTTTAATAATCACCAATTGAAGAAAATAATTTTTCGGATGATGTAGGACTTGAATTGGAGTTCAAAGAGGTCTATGATGCAAGGAGTAGCAACAAAGGAGGAGAGGTGATCCATTTATAAAGAGGATTCTCGGCCAACCCACTTTTGGGCCTGGGTGATCGATCCCCCCTAGGGTGGGTGATCGATCGCCCACCTTCTACTGGGGATCGCCCCTGACTGGGGCGATCGATCCCCCCCCCCCCCCCGGATGCCTGTTGGACCCTCCATCGCCCAAGGTCGACCGAGACTTGATATTTTTGAGTCTCCATCGCCCAAGGCGACTGAGAGCATGATTTTTCACCTGTCTTGAGTCCAAATACCTCGGTACACCTCTTGGTATCCTCCGGACGCAACTTATACATCAAAAACTCAAAGAAAACATTAAAACGCAACTAGAATTGAAGAAAAACCTAAGAAAACTAAAACTAAAAATTAAAATCAAAGAAAACTAAAGAAAATAAAGTATAGAAATATATACAGAACCTACATTTTAATGTCTGTAGGAGACGATCAACTCTTCGAAGGGATTAAGTTGGATAGACGGGATCCGTCAAGTCGACGGACTCTACGTCTCTTCTTGGCACACATCCTTCCACACAATGCTTCAACCTTTGCCCATTAACTTTCATCAAAGTATTATCTCGAAAGCTTTGAATTCCACAGCACCATGAGGAAAAACCGAAATCACTTGGAATGGTCCATCCCACCTTGAACGCAATTTTCTGAGAAACAACCGAAGCTTGGAATTGAAGAGCCACACTTTATCACCTGGGGAGAAGGACTTCCGTGAGATATGTTGATCATGAAATGCCTTCGTCCTCTCTTTGTAAATTTGTGAACTTTCATAAGCATCACGTCTAAACTCTTCTAATTCATTCAATTGCAACTTCCTCTCTTCCCCAGCTCTTTTTGCATCGAAATTAAACTTTCGGATTGCCCAAAGTGCCTTATGCTCAATCTCTACTGGAAGATGACATGTTTTCCCATACACCAACCGATATGGTGACATACCGATAGGAGTCTTGTAAGCAGTCCGATACATCCATAGTGCCTCACTCAGTCGCAATGACCAATCTCCTCTATCCGGTCTCACTGTCTTTTCGAGAACATGCTTAATTTCTCGATTGGACAACTCTACTTGCCCACTTGTCTGAGGATGATAAGGTGTCGCCACCTTATGTGCCACTGAATATTTAGCAAGCAAACTTCTCAAGAATTTATTACAAAAGTGAGAACCACCATCACTGATTAAGGCTCGAGGAATTCTGAATCGACTAAGAATATTTTCATACATGAATTTGATTACCACCTTATGATCATTGGTTTGAGTTGCAATGGCCTCCACCCATTTGGAAACATAATCCACACCAACCAGAATGTATTCGTAGCCAAAAGAAGGTGGAAAGGGTCCCATAAAATCAATTCCCCAAACATCAAAAATTTCAACCACCAGAATGGGGCTCATTGGCAACATATCATGCCTCGACATTGAACCCAATCTTTGACAACGATCATAAGTCTTACAAAAAACATATGCATCATGAAACAAAGAAGGCCAAAAGAATCCACATTGAAGTACCTTTGCTGCTGTCTTCCTTGCACTGAACTGGCCTCCACAAGCCAATGAGTGGCAGAACTTGAGAATATCTTGAAACTCATGGTCTGGGACACATCGCCGAATGATCTAATCTAGACAATATTTAAATAATTCTGGATCCTCCCAAAAGTAATGGTGAACTTTAGAGAAGAATCTATCACGTTCTCGCATGGTCCAGTCTTTTGGCACTTTTCCCGTGGCTAAATAATTCACAATATCTGCATACCATGGTGTGGAGTTGTCAGATACTCCAAACAATTGCTCCTTCTAAAGTGTTTTGGAAAGTGTAGTGCATACAGAAGTTACCACCATGGTAGAAAATTTATCTTCAAACATCTTCTTATCCTTCTGTTTTTCTTGCACCCTTATTTCATTTGTAGATTCAGTCACATCCTCAAAGTCCATGAAGAAAACATCAGTCTGATTTGGAGGATTCTCAACAGCATTGAAAATATTAAGTTTAACCTTCAAATTGCCAAACGAAATATCCATGATCCCCGACCTACAATTTATGCAAGCATCAGCAGTAGCTAAGAAAGGTCGACCAAGGATCACTGGAATGTGCCTTTTCTGATTATGAACCGGCTCAATGTCAAGTACAATGAAATCAACAGGAAAGTAGAACTTATCCACTTTAATGAGCACGTCTTCTATGATTCCTCGGGGCTGCTTTGTTGATCTGTCTGCAAATTGCAATACCACCGAGGTAGGCTTCAATTCTCCCAAGCCCAATTATAAGTAAACTGAATAAGGTAGCAAATTCACATTTGCACCCAAATCAAGAAGAGCTTTATCCACATGGTGCTCCCCAATGATACATGAGATAGTTGGAGCACCAGGATCTTTGTACTTGGGAGGAGTACACCGCTGAATTATTGAACTTACTTGTTGTGGCAGCATCACTTTCTTTGGCACATGGCTTTTAGAACGCCTGTTCTGAGTGCACAAGTCCTTCAAGAATTTAGCATAAGGAGGAATTTGCTTGATGGCATCAAGGAGTGGCAAATTAATCTTCACTTGTCGAAACACCTCCATCATGTCATGCAGCTTGTCCCCTTGCTTCCCCAATCTAGATGCTTCAAGGAAACGTTGTGGGATGGGCGCCTTAGGCTCATAAGAAATTTTAGCACTTGAATTTGTGGTCACTTTTTCTTCTTCTTTCTTCTCACCCATCTTATTGTCAATTATTTTCTCACTTCTCAAAGTGGTAATAGCTTAAACTTGCTCATGATGTGGGTTACTTGTGGAAGCTTGCATCCCCCTTGGATTAGCAATTGGTTGACTAGGGAGCTTCCCTTCTTCTCTTCTACTCAATGAAGTAGCAAGCTATCCAAACTGAGATTCCAGTTTGGCAATGGATTGAGAATGCGAGTGCACTAGCTGAACTGTAGATTGTACTGTTGCTGCAGTAGCTTGCACTGTCTCTATAAGTGAGTCAAGCTTGTCAAATTTAGACAAGGTAAGTGTCAGCTTGTCTTCAATAGCTGAAATTCTTTGGGCCATAGGACTTTGTGTTTGATATTGTTGTTGAGGCACAAAAGTCCTAGGTTGATATGATGGTTGCATTGCTGCCCCTTGATTACTGTAAGAAAAACCAGGATAATTCCTCCATGTGGGATTGTAAGTATTACCTCGTGGAGGATTCATTGGTCCAGTAAATGTAGCTTGAACTTGCTCATGTTGAATCTCAGAAAATTACCGCACTGAAGGACAATTGCTCACATTATGCATAGGACTAGAGCAAAATTCACAAGGGCCTAGCAATGAAGAATTTGAAGTAGAAGGAGTTTGATTGGCAGCCATAATTGCTGCTACCTTCTTTGCAATTAAATCAATGTCGGTTGGCATAGCTTCTGAAGCATGAACCTCAAAAATCCCATCAGTTTTCCTTATAGTGGTAAGTTTGCTAGAACGAGTAGAGGACACATGTTGTAAAGAGTTGTCACTAAGATTTTCAAATAAGGTCCATGCCTCTTCTTCACTCTTCAACATAAAAGTACCTCCACACGACGCATCAACCATCTGTCTGTTGGCTTCTGTCAGCCCTTCATGAAAACTCTGCACTAGTTGCCACTTAGGAACTTGATGATGGGGACACTTCCTAGGAAAGGTCCTTGAATCTTTCCCATGTCTCATAAAATTGTTCCCCTTCATGTTGGGAGAAACCAGTGATAGCACGTCTGAACTGATTGGTCTTCCCTATCGGAATATACTTCTTGAGAAACTCATGTTGCATCTGAGTCCAAGTCGTGATAGAACCAGCCGGTAGAGAATTGAACCAATATTTTGCTTTGTCTTTCAAGGAGAATGGAAAAAGTCTCATTCTGAAAGCATCTTCACAGAAGTTGTGAATTTTTGTAGTTGAGCACACTTCAATGAAGTCATCCAGATGCTTGTAAGGGTCTCCTTGAGTCAGCCCAAAATAAGATGGTAGCATCTGAATAATGCTGGACTTGATCTCATAATTCTGTGCTGTGACATTAGGTAGTTGAAAACCCGCTGGTGAGGTATATGTCTCAGGAACATAGTAGTCCCTTAGCAGTCTAGCTCTTTCTCCATCAGCATTAGGAACAAGGTTGTTATTCCTCTCTTCTGCCATGTCTTCAAGTAATTCTTCCTCTTGCACAATGGTATCAACAGGGATGTTCCTCTGTTGTCTAAGAGTACGTTCAGGCTCAGGATCAAGAGGTATCAAAGGATCAGCTACAAAACGACGACCTTGCATATATTAGCCAAAAGCACCTGAAAAGAAAACAAAAACAAAGTTAAAAATAAAAGATACAAATTTCCTAAACTAAAAATCTAATTAAAACTAATTCTGTAAAATCCAATCAATCAAATAGATAATCCCCGGCAACGGCGCCAAAAATTGATTCGTGTGTGAGTGTGACTCAAAAAGTATATCAATTAAAAATTTCCACACTTCGCAATAGAACGAATTCCTTGCAGAATAAGGCTATCGAAAGGGGTATCGTACCTCAGGGATTATGGTCTGATGAGTTGGAATACTGAATTAATTCTAATTAAATTAATAAAGAAAAGAATTCTGATTTTTAAACTAAATTAATTAAAAAGTAGAATAAAATAAATCAAAGTAAACAGATAGTGAAGATAATATGAGAGAAATCTAGGGTGTTTGACTTCACCACTAACTCCACAATCAATGGTCAATTGAATCAGCGATAGGGGAATTACATCATGCGTAAGTGGTGTCGGTGGCTACAAGCTCACCTTCATCTGTCAAGAAGATAACATATGATTAAGGCTAAGCCATGGACTATCTTCGATTGGCATGGGCCATCTACCTAACTACTCTAATCTAGGGTGCAGTATGGTTCATCTTCTCTAGGCATAATCCATCAAAGCTCTTAACAATATATTCAGTGATTACCATTGTGTAATAATCGTTCTCATAATCACAGAAAATAAGAGATATTGAGATCAATAACAACAACTAAATATCTAAGACAAGATAAGAAATCATTGAGATTAAATTTACAAGACTTTTATTGCTCAATTCTATAATAAGAATCCACTGATTTACACAATCTATGCATATATATAAAGGTCCCCAATAATTAAAACTATCAAACCATTGATGCTTTGTTAGGGCTACATCAAAACCCTAGTGGATGAACTAGCCGCTCATGGTAGAAGAAGAAGCTTCAACTGTTGAGGAAGAAGACATCATCTTTCTGAATTATGCGTATGACTTCGTTCACCAATGGCTCTGCAATATGTTTCTGTTCTCTTCTCAGCCCTCTCAGACTCTCCAATCTCTGTGTTCTATCTCCTGTAATCTCCCCCTCAATTCATCCTCTCAGTCTTCACTTTATCCCCCAAGAGAATACACCAAAGTCCTAATCCAATTAGGAATAAATTAGGGTTTCCCGCAGCACTAATCAGGTAGGTTTTTCCTGCTGACTTCAGCCCAACTTTTGACCCACTAGAAGTCCGATTTACGGAATTTTCGTTCAATACAAAAGTGTGCAGAATCAAATTTCGTTCAACCCCACACAGAAATAATGTTGATTTGAGGCTCAAAAATAAGACTTCTGGGCTATTTTCCAAAATGGGATTAAGACTGTATTATGCGCAGATTTGGGCTTCAGGCCCGAAACCTTCTTAAGCAGCTGTAATTCTCTTAGACTTCTTTCTTGGGCTGGATTGAGTTAAAATAAATGGTTGAATGATTCTCCTTGATGTAGGCTTCATCTAACCATCTTGGATGTCTTCTTTAAAAGCCCAACAGCTTGGTTTTAACTGAAATAATCATTAAGGCCCTGAAAATACAGAAAACACTAAAACAAAGTAAAATCACAAAATAATCTACCACTAAGAGAATAAAATACATAAGTTAAGAGGCTAGAATGCGTAACATTCAACATTGAGAATGCGAGATCGTAGGAGTTTTCAAAATCAAAAACGGAGGCCTGGAGGTTACGTTAAGTGGCCGGGGGGCATTTTGATCTTTTTGCGAACCCTAGATATTTTAAATAATAGTGGTAGAGATATTCAGGCATATCTCATGCCTCTTTCTCTCTCTAAGACTATCCATCTTCATAGCTCCCCCTTCTCTCTACATTTTGGGCCCGTTCAGCTTGGATTCAAGACTTGTCGAAGGAGGGAGATACGTAGGGGACGGCTAGGGCTTCCCTTTGAACCAATCAAAGTGGTGGTTCAAAAAGATAGACATCACTGAAATTTTGGTGAAGTGCTTGGAAGGTCTTCATTTTCAAGGTAGGGATTCTTCTTCTCTTCTAATTGTCGATTCTAGGGTTTCGGGTGAAGAAGAGAGGTGTAGGTTATGTTTCACATGCTTTAGGATGGTGAGAGGTGTGGAAAGTTATGTTTTTTTATTCTCTAGAGTCCTATCTTTTCACAATTGTGTCCATTGCGTTGGTAGTAGCATGTGGGTTTGAAGGGTGTGAGTGTAAGAAATTGATACATAGGCATTATGTGCTTAATTTGGTGTATATGTGAAAAAATATGTACCAAGTGTCATATATGTGATTATATGTGGGAATGTGGTTGTTGAATGCATGTTAGTTCTATGTACTAAAATTATGCATTGAGTGTAGCATGAGTAAGATATGCTAATTTTTAAGTTGTATGCATATGAGATGAAATATGCATGTGTTATACATATACATGCTATATGTGATGTGTGGTGGTGAGAAACATGCTTTTTACTTCTTTTCAGTATCAATGGGTATGAGTAGTGCATGAAAATAAAATGTCATGTGTTTATGCATTCATATTGCATTTGTGAGAAATTGCGGAAAAAATGACGCAAATAAGGTACACGGGGCTTCGGAGTGGTCCAACCGTGTGGTGAAATGTGGTGAAATTATCCACTATGTATGGCCCTCGGAGTGGACCCCCTATACTAAGGCTTAATGCCTAGGATCGGAGTATGTCCAATACTAATGACCTCTCGGAGTTGTCCCGGTCATTGGATGGTTATCAGAGAATGTCCAAGAATTGTGAGCCTCGGAGTTGTTCCCTCACTCTATGGCAATCCTATATATTGCTATAGTAGAATGACCTTTTGGAGTTGTCCCAGTCGTTCGATGGTTATCGGAGGTGTCCAAAGTTACATGATCCTCGGAGCGGGCCCATCATATAGTGTATCGGATGAGGACCGAGAGAGAGAGCATTTACTTTTCTTAATGCTTGTATGTTTGAACATGTTATATATGATTCGTGAAATATGCAATCCTCTTTAATTGCATTTGTTGATTGGCTTGTGAGATTGTGGATGTGGCATGTAGTGTATTCATATGCATTCCATGTAGGTCAGTGTCGAGTTGGCACTTAGGAGGGTTGGGGTATCTCTACTGAGCCGCAGTGGTGCTCACCCCTTTATTATAAACTCTTTTACAGATAAGGCGCCGATGACGGATGGGACTTGAGTGTCCAAGTGGAAACCTAGTAGCATTTTGCTAACTTTTGTGATGTTGCACATTTGTGGCTATCCATGCCGGCTTGTGGCATGTGACTTATTTTTGAGTTATGGTCATATCTTGGACGAATGTAATTTGGATGTATGTATTGGACTTTAAACTTGTTGGGTGTGTAAAGACAACGGTTTAATTTATGTAATGCCCATGGTGGTACTTAGTTCATTTGATGATATTTTCATTGTGAATGGATTATGGTTGTGAAAGAAAATGATTCTTTTTGATGTATAATTGAATCATGTTTATGATCTTGAGTATGAAATTGATGTTGGTATCTTTCATTTACGTTATTGACCATGTATGAGAGGTTCTAGGATGATAGAAGTGGATTGGGCTCCAAATGAACCATGTATAGGGTTGTTGGAGGTCCTGTGGGGAGCATTTCAATCGTGCGAAATGCCCATTTCGCACAATCGAAACCCCCATTTCGATTGTGCAAAGGGGTGATGATTTATGGTGATTTTAGGATCCAGACAGGAGGAATTTCGCACAATTGAAACCCTCATTTCGATCGTACAAAATATTGCAAGTCTGAGGTCCCGAGAGGGTGAAATCTTCGCATAATCAAGATTTATTTCGCACAATCGAGATGCCAGTTTCGCACAATCGAGATTGCCATTTCGCACAATCGAAATTACTATTCATAGCATTTTTCAAAACTTCATTTCAACGCAATTTCTTCGTTCAAGATCGAAATTGAGTGTGGTTTTTTTTAAAATTGAGTATTTTTGGATGCTCTATCCAATGGTGTAGGTATCACTTTAAAATTCCAAACATAGTGAGTTTTGAGGCGTGAAAGTGAGTGATTCTTGAAAGTGTGGACAAGTAAATTTTCACTGAGGTGTATGATTCGATGTAGGGCCCATGGGGATTGGTTAAAATGGAGTTGTGTGCATTTATATGCAAGAATTGAGTTAAGCTTCCATGATGAATGAGGGTAATGAGGGTCTATTGGGCTAAATAGACAGTTTAACCTCCGGTTCTCCGAGAGTTAAAAATTGGGGTGTTATAGCATGGTATCAAACCTTGATACTAATGCATGAGTGTAATTGAGATCATTCACGGGGTTGAGTGAACTGGTTCACGCTAGGGATTCGGGGTCGCTCTGAGGGAGTCTCTGTCACGCCCCAATTTCGGACACCCGGTTAAGAGCGACGGAAATGGGGGTGAACGGTGAAATCTAATCAAAACCAACGTTTTGGAAAATCTAACATCCAACCCAATTCTCTTAACCGCAAAAGTAACTCAAAATGCATATAATTAAGTGAATATGCATAACTAACCATGGTCCTCATTGTTGAAATCATTTAGAACAATTTCAAAATAAAAGTAATTTTTGGCCCTCGTGAATAGTAACTTTTCGTAAAAAGTTTCAAAAAATTTTCGGACCATTGTCTCATCCTACTATAGTTCCAAGGTGCTTAAAAACATAATTTAGACCTTTTGAAGAGGTCCGAAATCCTAATTTCTCATCACCGGGTAGTAGCTAAAAAGCTACAGTAACTCCAAGTGGTAAGCAACCTCTCCTACCCGATCCAAAATCTCAAATGGTCCAATGAATCGTGGCGCTAGCTTGCCACTATGACCGAACCTCATCAACCTTCTCCGTGGTGAGACCTTCAGAAAGACATGGTCCCCCACCCCAAACGCCAAAGGTCGTCGCCTTTTATCAGTATAGCTTTTCTGACGACTCTGAGCTGTAAGTAATCTCTGCCGAATTACCTTGATATTCTCCGTAGTTTCCTAAACTAAATCCTGTCCCAAAGAAACTGTCTCTCCAACCTCAGTCCAATAGATAGGTGTCTACCATACAAAGCCTCAAATGAAGCCATCTCAATACTAGCTTGATAGCTATTATTGTATGCGAACTCCACCAATGGAAGGTGATCCTCCCAACTACCCCGAAGATCTAGCACACATGCTCGCAGCATATCCTCCAGAATCTGTATAGTACGCTCAAACTGACCATCCGTCTGAGGATGAAAAGCAATACTAAAGTGAAGGTCCGTATCAAGTGCTGCCTAGAAACTCTGCCAAAATCGAGATGTAAATCGCGGGTCTCTATCTGAAACAATAGAAACTGGCACGCCATGAAGTCTAAGGATCTGCTCAATGTACAATCTACTGAGAGTATCCACATCATCGGTCACTTTAATAGGAATAAAGTGAGCCACTTTAGTCAATCTGTCAATGATAACCCAAACTGCATCGTGACCCTTCCTCGACCTTGGAAGTCCCGTCACATAGTAAATAGTGACATGCTCCCATTTCCACATAGCCACAGGCAATGGCTGCAACAACCCTGCCGGTCTCTGATGCTCGGCCTTCACTTGTTGACAAGTGATGCATCTCGCCACAAACTGAGCTACATCCTTTTTCATACCCCTCCACCATTACTGTCGGCGTAAGTTATGATACATCTTGGTACCACCTGGATGTACTACTAGTCTCGAGTTGTGAAACTCTTTCAGGATCTCATCCCAACAAGTTAAGGGAACAAACATCTTCCCTCGAAATTTCATGCTCTCATCTGAATAAACTGTCCATCCTTTCACTACCTCGCCACCCAAAATCCGTGTACGGATGGCCTCAACCTCACTATCCTTCATCTGCTCTTCAATCACTCTACTCACAAGAGTTGGTTGAGCAATAAGAATAAATAACATCGCCGGTCCATCATCCTCACAAAAATGTAATCCCATTTCTGAGATATCTTCCATCATCTTTCACTCCCGTATGGCTAAGCTCGCTAAGCTGCCATGTGACTTCCTACTCAATGCATCTGCTACAACGTTAGCCTTCCTAGGATGATATTGCAAGTCAAAGTCATAATCTTCCATGTATTCCATCCATGTCCGTTGCCTCATATTCAAATCCTTTTGTGAGAAAAGGTATTTGAGACTTTTGTGATCCGAGAACACTTCAAACTTCTCACCATACAAATAATGTCTCCACACCTTAAGTGCAAAGATCACTGCTGCCAATTCCAAGTCGTGTGTTGGGTAATTCTGTTCGTGAGTCTTCAACTGCCTTGAACCATATGCCACTACTTGTTCGGTTTGCATTAGCACACATCCCAACCCAAGTCGTGAGGTGTCACAATAAATAATGTACCCCAACCCACATTCTGGAATAATCAGAATTGGAGCCAAAGTCAACCGACTCTTCAATTCTAAAATGCTTGCTCACAAGCATCATCCCACACAAACTTCACTCCTTTTCGGGTAGCTTAGTCATTGGTGTTGCTAACCTCGAAAAGTCTTTCACAAACCTCCTATAGTATCCGGCCAATCCCAAGAAACTACGTATCTCAAATACGCTCTTAGGTCTTCCCAACTCATCACCGCCTCTACCTTGGATGGATCTACGGAAACTCCTCCTTTGAACACAACATGCCCAAGGAATTTCACCTCCGCTAGCCAAAACTCACATTTCTCGTACTTGGCATACAATTGATGTTCTCTTAGAAGCTGCAACACAATCCTCAAGTGACCCTCGTGCTCCTCTTCCGAAGTCAAGTACACTAAGATATCATCAACGAACACCACTACAAACTTGTCCAAATAAGTATTGAACACTCGATTCATTAAGTCCATGAATGTTGTTGGTGCATTCGTCAAACCAAACGGCATCACCAAAAACTCATAGTGTCCGTATTGTGTGCGAAAAGTGATTTTCTGAACCGCCTCTCTAATTCCCAACTGGTAGTAGCCTGATCTCAAGTCTATCTTTGAGAAACATCTTGAACCCTTGAGTTGGTCGAACAAGTCATATATCCTTGGCAAAGGATACTTATTTTTTATTGTTGCCCGCTTCAATTTTCGATAGTCAATGCAAAGCCGCAAAGACCCGTCCTTCTTCTTACCAAAAAGAACCGGAGCTCCCCAAGGCGAAGTACTAGGACGTACAAATCTCTTGTCTAGTAGCTCTTGCAATTGGTCCTTTAGCTCTTTTAACTCAGCCGGTGCCATTCAGTACGGTGCCATCGAAATGGGCGAGGTACCCGGAGCAAGATCTATCACAAACTCTACTTCCCGTTTCGTAGGAAACTCTGTCAAGTCCCCCAGAAATACATCCATAAACTCACACACTACACGAGGAAGCTCTCCAAGTGTCTCATCATCACCATCAACTAGTAGGCTCGCTAAGAAATGCCCAAGCCCTCTCCGATCACTCGAACCCTGCAAAGATGACAAGTAGAAGTCATCACGCTCCCCCACAAAACATATGCTATCACCTTTTGGTGTATACAAGGTCATTCTACCTCAATAACAATCAATGTTGGCTCTATAAGTCGATAGCCAATCCATACCCAAGATCACATCAAAACTAAACATCTCAAGAAGGATGAAATCGAACACTAATCGGTGTCCCAAAATCTCGATCTCGCAAGATCGACACACATCACTCAAAACCACTCTACCACCAACTGGCATATCAATGGATAAAATCGAGTCCAAAGATGACACCTCCAACCCCAAAGTACAAGCAAATGCATATGATATGAATGAATGTGATGCACCCGAATCCACTAAAACCCTAGCCCATGAGCTAGATACAAGAAATATACCTCAGAACACTTCCGATATCCTTTAACGAGCTATTCTTGGTGACATCTTTCTATATAGATGACAAGAAGATACTTAGAATTCATAGCATAAATGTTATGTCCAATTTACTTCATGCTCACTCAACATGCCTATTTACTTCAAAGTAGCATGTCACATCAAACAAGTAAGCACATAAAATTTTTCATGTAATATGCACTTAGCCTTAGCTCACACTCAAAGATTTTCAATTCCAAGACTATAAGCTCAAGTTCAGAATCCTAAAAATCATCAAGTCCCTTCAATCCAACATATGGCTCAACCCTTCCCATCTTCCTAAGGTATTCAAACCCGGTTAAGCTCTGATACCAAGTTGTCATGCCCCAATTTCTGACACCTAGTTAAGAGCGAGGGAAATGGGGGTGAACGGTGAAATCTAATCAAAACCATCGTTTTGAAAAATCTAACATCCAACCCAATTCTCTTAACCGCGAAAGCAACTCAAAATGTATATAATTAAGTGAATATGCATAACTAACCATGGTCCTCATTGTTGAAATCATTTAGAACAATTTCAAAATAAATGTGATTTTTGGCCCTCGTGAATAGTAACTTTTCGTAAAAAGTTTCAGAAAATTTTTGGACCATTGTCTCATCCTACTATAGTCCCAAGGTGCTTAAAACATAATTTAGACCTTTTAAAGAGGTCTGGAACCCTGATTTCTCATCACCGGGCAGTAGCTAAAAAGCTACAGTAACTCCAAAGTGAACAGTGCACTGCTAGAGTGCAATCTGCACGACAGTCATAAAAAAATTCATAGAAAATTCATTTCAACTCGAAATGAGGCAAAATAAAATTTTATAGAAACTAGACTAAATATAGAAGAAACTTGAGCCAACCTTAATGGTTAGATGTTAGCCAGATGAAATAGTTTTGACAACCAAGTTGGTGCCCAATAGAAATTGTAAAATCTGGTGGCAGAACATTCACGGATTTTTATAAAATTATATGGTCGACCAAAATTCAAAAAATTAAATATGGGAACACTAGACATCTAGGGGAAGATGTGGTCAAAATTTTAGATCATTTGAAATTGTGTAGACTCCTCAAAAAAATTCGCCAAAATTCGGGCAGAATGTATTCATTTAATCGGCAATACTTTCATTTCCAAAACAAAATCTTACACCTAACATTCCAAGGATCTACAAATGGTACATCTCCATACACACACCCTAATTCACACATTCATATCACCATAATCTCACAAATCCTCATATATTTCTATTAAAATCATACAAATCATTTCATATGTCATTCACACCTTAAATTCAAAATGGACACTTTTGGGCACGTGTCCCCCCCTAATGGCCATACAATTATGTTCAAAGTCTTCCATACATGTCCAACATGGCTTATACATATGAAATTCAAGTATAAATATGTTATCCAACTTTAAGAATAACATTTACCAAAAGAGTCCATATGCCACAAAACGGCATGGACATTTATCTACATTCCAAAATATCAAAATCCAAAAAGGAACCCAACAAGGTCCATTGAGCTAATCATGCTTCGTCCTCGATCGGCGCCTTATCTGAAAAAGTTTATATAAGTAGGGGGTGAGCACCACTGTGGCTCGGTAGGAATGATCCACCCAACTCCACTCTAACTCAGGCGGCCATGCATGGATGCATATGAAATTATTACAATCTATATGACAAATATCCATGCCTTTTAACAAACAAGTTTTGGAAATCATGCGTGATACTTTACATTTCAAGGTATACATATATATAAACATCAACTTAAACAAGTCACATTTTATATGTATAACTCACGCCACGTAAATTCAAAAATCAATTCAACTGAGGACTTCGCTTATCACAATCCGTAGTAAGGGTCACTTTGGGACCACATACTCTGCTCACACTTTTCAGACTACTAACCCGACGGAAACGACACCCGCTTGGCCAAGTTTTGGGTCTTGCACCCTAGAGTTCAATACCCTTATTAATTCTCACACATGCCCCAAAAACCTCACTTTTCATATAATGTACACTTATCAAATAAATGCACAAAATTTACACAATGCACTTTTCCTTCTCATCTCAAGCTTGTCACAATGTCAACACACTCATACCATGAAAATCATCATGCTTATGCATTTTTCAAGAAAATTATATCTTTGATGAACAATTCTAAATAAAAACTCAAATTTTCAATGCTTCCACCAAATGCATACAATTTCATCAAAAGCATCCATAGTCTCAACTTCACATATGCAACATACATAAGCCCTAACTAACATGTTAGACATATCCATGTGCATAAATCATATTTTCCTATATATATACATATATACAAAACCCTAAACTCAAGAAATCTTAACCTATCTTTCATGTCACAATTATGTGACCTATAGAATCAAAGTAAAGATGAGTCTAGCACCCCTACCTCAAATCCTATGCTTTATATCCAACTTTGAGAAATCTCAGCTTTCTTAACTTCATGAAATGTATACTTTGATCGGTTCAAACCGAAGCCCTCAATGCCCTCTATGCACTTTCCTTCTTCGGGATCTTCCAAATCACACCTCAAGTGACCTAGAATCTAGAGAGGGGGGAGAGAGATGAGGTGAAAAAGGTAGAGAGAGAGAGATCTGTAAAATGAAATATCTCAGACCCTTTTTGATATTTATCTCAACCCTAGGGGCACAAAATGACCATTTTACCCCCGGCCACCTAATGTACCTTTCCGACCTCGGAATTAATTCCCGAAAACTTTGTTGGACTCAAAATTGCTTCCTTAACACTCTAAACATTTCATTTAAGCCATTCCCCAAAATAAATATTTTTTGAGAATTTTTTGAATTCCCGGGCCCACTTAAGTCGCATTCTGAGCCTCGATTTGACCAAAAAGTCAAACTTTTTTAAAAGTTTCCAAAACTTTTCAAAACCATATTCCAACCTTCTAAACATGTTTCCCGCATTCAAAACATGTTAAATATCATTTAAAATGCATTTAAAGCAATAAATGATGAAATTTTAAAAAACTAACCAAAATTGGGCACGGTCTCTATAGTCTCGGCGGTCCGGGTTTCGGGATGTGACATGATGGTATCAGAGTTCTAGGTTGGAATACCTAGGGATGATGGGAAATGGACATATCTTGTGTATGGTTGAGAAGTTTGGATTATGTACCTGATACCAAAATAGTATAAGAGCACTAGGTTGGAATACCTAGAGGCGACGGGTAATGGTTGTGGATTTGAGAATTTATGGATTGCTATTAAAGCATTAGGTTTGAAGACCTAGGGTATCAAAGTCATAGGTTCGAATACCTAAGGATGGAGGGTCAAATCAAGTGTTGATTTGGAGATAGGCAATGGTTGATAATTGTCTAGACGATAGGTTTGATTAACTATGGACGGTAGTGGAATGACTTGCTCGGTTTGAGCAATCCTAATGAAAGATCAAAGTGTGGATGTGAGAAACTGATTTCAATTTGGTAATACTCCCAAAGTTGGTTGAGTTTGGATTTTGACTTGATGATTTAGTCTTGTTGAGTGAACAACAAATTGAATACTGCAAGGAATGTTACGAGTGTTAGAGTCCTAAAGATACTTAGGGGCTTATGATATGTGGATAGATTGGTAGGTGTTTACCAATGAGTACAGATGATGAGAGTAGGTTTGTTCGAACCACTCTAGATTTTGTGTTCTAGTATGTGTGTATACTAGGGGAAACTGGGCCGTGTTTACACGCTTGCTCAGGTAGAGGATATCCCAGGACCGTACATGGTCAGGGTTATTTTTCTAGTTTTGGCCCGAGGGATAGGGTATTGATTTATGTATCATATGTCATATCATGCATGGTATGTGTTTATTTGATTTAACATATTATATGTTATATGCTATGTGAAATACATGATTTATGTGACTGAGCATTACATGAGAGTGTTGCATTTTGCGTCACATGGTTAGTAGTGACATGTAGTCACCACTTAGAAATTTCAGTTCTAAGGAATGGTAAACCTAGGTGGAGGTTTGGAGTTTAGTGGATTGTGATGTCAAAATAGACACGTGAATATAGACTTTGAAAACATAAGTCTTGAGTTGATAGAAATGGGGTATGAATTACCTTGAAGATTCAACGCCAAGAGTTAGCGATTTAGAATTTGCGTTGCATTGATTGCATGATTGTTGAGGATGGAGTTTAGTCAAATGACTAAGACTATTGGTGGTATTATAATGCCAGGATTCTATACAGGATATGTCTAAGGGGTGATTATTGATATAGTCAGATGTGGACTCAGAAATGACCAAATTCATAGAGTCGGTGTACATTTGATGATTTTTACGTCTAAAAACAAGACGTTGGGATTATGTGAAAAGAATTGAGAAGTTATATCATAGGTTAAATATGATGGTTAATTAAAGGATAAGTTGGTAGTCGGTTAGAACCCTGACATGTAGTGTTTGAAGCAAGGATGATTTCTTTCCATGAGAGGGAAGGGTGGACGCAATGGACGCAGTCCAGGGTATACGCCGGGTTGGGTGTATATGACCGTAGGTGATTGTAGGTGACCCCGAACTCTCATTGGAGGGGGTTGTCTGAGGTGAAGCTCAATATGAAAGGATTCTCTCTAACTGTCAACTGGTTCCTTGGTGTGAAGGATAAAAATAGAAAATAATTCTCCTCTTGAATAATGAGATTGTGAAACTAGTGGGATGTAAGATCCTGGACTTGGCGTTGGATTCCAGTGGGTTGTAGTCTATGAGACTGGGCAGGATTATGTGGCTTGCTGCGGCGAGTACACTGTTTATGTAGTTTTGATCAGCGAGTACAATGTTATGTGCCTTGCTAGTGAGTGAGCTTGTGATATGCACTGGGTTGATGTGGCTTTTGTTGTGACGATGCACAGTATATTATTTTCAATTATTTTCCCACTTCTCAAAGTGGTAATAGCTTGAACTTGCTCATGGTGTGGGTTGCTTGTGGAAGCTTGCATCCCTCTTGGATTAGCAATTGGTTGACTAGGGAGCTTCCCTTCTTCTCTTCTACTCAATGAAGTAGCAAGCTGTCCAAACTGAGATTCCAGTTTGGCAATGGATTGAGAATGCGAGTGCACTAGCTGAACTGTAGATTGTACTGTTGCTGCAGTAGCTTGCACTGTCTCTATAAGAGAATCAAGCTTGTCAAATTTGGATAAGGTAAGAGTCAGCTTGTCTTCAATAGCAGAAATTCTTTGGGCCATAGGACTTTGTGTTTGATATTGTTATTGAGGCACAAAAGTCCTAGGTTGATATGATGGTTGCATTGCTGCCCCTTGATTACTGTAAGAAAAACCAGGATGATTCCTCCATGTGGGATTATAAGTGTTACCTCGTGGAGGATTCATTGGTCTAGTGAAAGTAGCTTGGACTTGCTCATGTTGAATATCAGAAAATTGCCCCACCGAAGGACAATTGCTCACATTATGCATAGGACTAGAGCAAAATTCACAAGGGCCTAGCAATGAAGAATTTGAAGCAGAAGGAGTTTGATTGGCAGCCATAATTGCTGCTACCTTCTGTGCAATTAAATCAATGTCGGTTGGCATAGCTTCTGAAGCACCAACCTCAAAAATCCCATCAGTTTTCCTTGTAGTGGCAGGTCTGCTAGAACGAGTAGAGGACACATGTTGTAGAGAGTTATCACTAAGATTTTCAAATAAGGTCCATGCCTCTTCTTCACTCTTCAACATAAAAGTACCTCCACACGACGCGAAAATAATGTCGATTTGAGGCTCAGAAATAAGACTTCTGGTCCGTTTTCCAAAACGGGATTAAGACTGTATTATGTGCAGATTTGGGCTTCAGGCCCGAAACCTTCTTAAGCAGTTGTAATTCTCTTGGACCTCTTTCTTGGGCTGAATTGAGTTAAAATAAATGGTTGAATGATTCTCCTTGGTATAGGCTTCATCTCACCATCTTGGATGTCTTCTTTAAAAGCCCAAAAGCTTGGTTTTAACTGAAATAATCATTTAGGCCCTGAAAATACAAAAAACACTAAAACAAAGTAAAATAACAAAATAATCTATCACTAAGAGAATAAAATACATAGGTTAAGAGGTTAGAATGCGTAACATTCAACGCCTATCAACAGTATATTAGACTAAGCCCAGGGATGGTATGCCAGAGATTGAAAGTCATGTTTGACAATGAAAGAATGACTTTGAGTATTGATGATCCCAGATGATAGGGATGTATCACTGTGAGTGATTGGTATGCTAGTGGAGGATTTCCACTGGTGGTTAGAGAGTTTGTGGATGTGTTTTCGGATGACTTGTTAGAGCTACCTTCGATGAGAGATGTTGTGTTTAGCATTGATCTTACTCATGGTACCGCGCCTATCTCTATGGCACCGTATCGGATGGCACCGGTAGAATTGATGGAGTTGAAAGATCAATTACAAGAGTTATTGGATAAGGAATTTGTACGACCTAGTACATCACCTTGGGAAGCTCCGGTCCTGTTTGCTAAAAAGAAGGACGGATCTTTACGGTTATGCATAGACTACCATAAGTTGAACCGAGCAACGATTAAGAACAAGTATCATTTGCCAACGATAGATGACTTGTTTGATCAGCTTAAGGGTTCGACTTGTTTTTCGAAGATTGACTTGAGGTTGGGGTATTACCAGTTGAGGGTAAAGGAAGAGGACATTCCGAAGATAGCTTTTCAGACTAGATATGGCCACTACGAGTTTTTAGTGATGCCATTTGGATTGACGAATGCACCCGCAGCATTCATGGATTTGATGAACCAGATATTCAGGGTGTACTTAGATAGGTTTGTGGTGGTCTTCGTGGACGACATTCTTGTGTATTCTTCTTTTATGGAAGAGCATGAGATCTATTTGAGGACAGTGTTACAGGCATTGAGAGAGCACCGTTTGCATGCCAAGTTTGAAAAATGTAAATTTTGGCTAACGGAGGTGAAGTTCCTAGGACACGTCGTGTCGGAAGGAGGAGTATCGGTAGACCTTCTAAGATTGAAGCGGTAATGGATTGGGAGAAGCCTAAAAATGTATTCGAGATACGTAGCTTCTTGGGATTGGTACGATATTACCGATATTTTGTGAAGGACTTTTTGAAGTTAGCGGCACCGATGACCAATCTTACTCGAAAGGAGTTAAGTTTGAGTGGAACGAGGCTTGCGAGCATTCCTTTATGGAATTGAAGCGTAGATTGACTAGTGCTCCAATATTGATTATTCAGGCGCGGCTTGGGTTATGTCATCTAATGTGATGCTTCACGGGACGGTTTGGGATGTGTATTAATGCAGACCGAGAGGGTTGTTGCATATAGTTCTCGACAGTTGAAGATCCACGAGCAAAATTACCCGACTCATGACTTGGAGTTGGCAGCAGTAATTTTTTCTTTGAAAACGTGGAGGCATTATCTCTACGGAGAGAAGTTTGAGGTTTTCTCCGATTATAAGAGTTTAAAGTACCTTTTTACTCAAAAGGACTTGAATATGAGACAGAGGAGATGGGTTGAATACATGGAAGACTACAACTTTGATCTTCAGTATCACCCGGGGAAGGCTAATGTGGTTGCTGATGCATTGAGCAGGAAATCACATGGCACTTTGGCTAGTATTATCATCCGTGAGTGGAAGATGATGGAAGACATCTCATAAATGGGATTGTGCTTCAGTGAGAGTGATGGATAGGCCACGTTGTTCACACTCATAGCGCAACCAACTCTAGTGAGTAGGGTGGTTGAGGAGCAGAGGCATGACACAGAGTTAGAAAGCATTCGCACTAGGATTACGGGTGGCGAAGCAGTGGAGGATTGGGTTTTCCATTCAGACGGAGGTCTGAGGTTTAGAGGCGGGATGGTTGTTCCATTGGCTTGTAGGGATGAGGTCCTGAGGGAGTTTCATAGCTCCAGGCTTACAGTACATCCTGGTGATACCAAGATGTACCACAACCTTCATAGACAGTATTGGTGGAAGGGCATGAAAAAGGACGTCGCACAGTTTGTGGCGAGGTGCCTCACTTGTCAACAAGTGAAGGCCAAGCATCAGAGACTGGCAAGTTTGTTACAGCCTTTACCAGTAGCTATGTGGAAGTGGGAGCACGTCACTATGGACTTTGTGATGGGGTTACCTAGGACGAGGAAGAGTCACGATGCAGTTTGACGTGGATACTCTTAGTCGGTTTTATATTGATCAGATTGTGAGACTGCATGGAGTGCCAGTTTTCATTGTGTCTGATAGGGATCCAAGATTCACATCACGATTTTGGCAGAGTTTTCAAGCTGCACTTGATACGGACCTCTATTTTAGTACGGCTTTCCATCCTTAGACTGATGGTCAATCAGAGCATACTATACAGATCTTGAAGGATATGCTTAGAGCATGTGCACTTGATTTTTGAGGCAGTTGGGAGGATCACCTTCCATTGGTGGAGTTTGCGTACAATAATAGTTACCAAGCTAGTATTGAGATTGCTCCATTTGAGGCCTTGTATGGTAGACCTTGTAGGTCACCAGTTTGTTGGACAGAGGTCGGTGAGATAGTGGCTTTGGGGCCAGATATTGTCAAAGAGACTACAGAAAAGATTAAGATTATACGGCAGCATTTGCTTACGGCTCAGAGTCATTAGAAAAGCTATGCTAACAGAAGGCGGAGGCCTTTAGCATTGAGGTGGGGGACCATGTCTTCTTGATGGTCTCGCCACGATGGGGTTTGATGAGGTTTGGGCATAGCGGAAAGCTAGCCCCACCATTTATCGGTCCATTCGAGATATTTAACTGATATGTAACGCCCCGGTTTCCCCCGACTCCCGGAAAATCGGAGGTTAACCAGTCCATTAGTCCCAATGGACCCTTTTTACCCTCTATAAGGTACCATGCCATGATACCATCCTGTCACACCCCAATTCTCGACTCCTAGAAAATTGGAGGTGAACTTGTTCATTTAAATCCCAATGAACCTCCTCCTATTTCTTGATTACCGCGGAAGCTAATCATACGCAAGTAATTATCTATGCGTATACTCATCACTATCCATTCCAATGGGCCACACATCGATTTATGCATCCACGACATTCAATTTCTACTCTTAGATCATGAAAAATCACAAAAAAACACATTTTTAAGGGTTACAGGACTTTCAGTCGCCTGAAAATTAAGTTTGAGTCGCCTGAAACTTCCAGAGGGCTTGCATTCTCAAAACTGGCACTTTCAGTCGCCTGAAAGTGAACTTTCAGCAGGCTGAAAGTGCACTTTCAGCTGGCTGAAAGTGGACTTTCAGCAGGCTGAAAATACCTGTGCCTGAGTTTTTGACAGCATTCCTCAACCTGACTTCAAATGCTAATATCTCACAATCCGTAAGTCCGTTTGACTTGAAATTTGACATGGATCATCCTCAACGTGTCTAGCTTCTAACCCAATTTGAATCACTCAAAAATACCAACCACAGCTCATGTTATACTCAATTTAGTGGTCGCGGGTCAGATTGTCCACTCATGCACTAACCCATGCATATCTTTCTCAATTTAAATCCAAACAAGGTCCATAACCTATCAAAATGAAGCTAACATAATTCTCTTACTATATACATAAATTACATTCACTCCTTGAACTCAAAATGGACACTTTTGGGCATGTGTCCCCCCCAATGGCTACTCTAATGCCTCAATGGCCATCAAGTAAATCCACATAACATGCATTTCATACTTGAAATGTAATTCCATCTATTTTTCTTACCACCTTCACTTCATAACTCATGCATACATACTTTCCATACTCCATTTGCTCATGATTAACCATACGAGAAATTATAACTAAAGAGGAAAATGGTCCTATGGTACCATACATCTCCAACACACACTTTTCTCAAAAGATATATATATATATCATTCATATGGTTCTTCCAAGTTTATAGTCATTACAAGAATTCATGCATAAGGTTCAAAATGCCACAAATTCTACTATGACTACAACTAAATCATTACCGTGCCACAAGCCGGCACAGATAGCCAAAAGTACATATGCCCAAAATATAGCAAAATATAGCTAGAACTCTTCTTGGACCCTCAAGTCCCATCCGTCATCGGCGCTTTATCTGTAAAAGAGTTTAGAATAAAGGGGTGAGCACCACTGCGGCTCAGTAAAGGTTCCCCAACCCTTCTAAGTGCCGACTCGACACTGACCTACATGGAATGCATATGAATACACTACATGCCACGTCCACAATCTCATAAATAATTTAACAAATGCAATTAAAGAGGATTGCATATTTCATAAATCATGTATAACATGTTCAACATAAAAGCATTAAGAAAAGTAAATGCTCTCTCCCTCGGTCCTCATCCGATACCCAACATGATTGGCCCGCTCCGAGGATCATGTAACCTTAGACACCTCCTCTAACCATCCAATGACCGGGGCAACTCCGAAAGGTCATTCTACCATAGCAATGTATAGGATTGCCATGAAGTGAGGGGACGACTCCGAGGCTCACAAATCTTGGACATTCTCCGATAACCATCCAATGACTGGGACAACTCCGAGGGGTCATTAGTATTGGGCATACTCCGATCCTAGGCATTATGCCTTTAGCATGGCGGGTCTACTCCGAGGGCCATACATAGTGGATAATTTCACCACCTTCCACCACACGGTTGGACTACTCCGAAGCCCCGTGCACCTTATTTGCATCATTATCCCGCAAGTCCCCACATATGCAATATAAATGCATAAACACATGATATTTTATTTTCATGCTCAACTCATGCTCATTAATACTAAAAAGAAGTAAAAAGCATGTTTCTCACCACCGCACACCACATATAGCACATATATGTATAACACACGTATATATCATCTCATATGCATACAACTTCAAAATTAGCATATTTTACTCATGCTACAATCAATGCATAATTTTAGTACATAGAACTAATATGCATTCAACAACTACATTTTCACATATAATCACATATATGACACTTGGCACACATTTTTCACATATACACCAAATTGAGCACATAATGCCTATGTATCAATTTCTCACACTCATCCACTTCAAACCCACATGCTACAACCAACACAATGGACACAATTGTGAAAAGATAGGAGTCTAGAGAAGGAGAAAATATAACTTTCCACACCTCCCACCATCCTAAAGCATGTGAAACACAACCTACACCTCTCTTCTTCACCCGAAACCCTAGAATCGACAATTAGAAGAGAAGAAGAACCCCTACCTCGAAAATGAAGGCCTTCCAAGCACTTCACCAAAATTCCAGCGACGTCTACCTTTCCGAATCGCAACTTTGATCGGTTCAAAGGGAAGCCCTAGCCGTCCCCTACGTATCTCCCTTCTTCGGCGAAACCCGAATCGCACCCGAACGGCTCCGAAATGTAGAGAGAAGGTAGAGAGGAGAAGAGGGAAATGTTAGAGAGAGAAGGATCCGTGTGAAATGGCTGGGATCAACCTCAGCCAGATATTTAAAATATCTAAGGCATGGACAATGACTAAAATGCCCCTCGGCCACTTAACGTACCTTCCCGGACTCCGTTTTTGATTTCGAAAACTCCTACGGTCTTGAAATCACTTCCTCTACTCTCTAAACATTTCATCTAAGCCATTCCCAAAAATAATTATTTTCAAAAATTTTCCAGACTCCCGGGCCCACTTAAGTCACATCTCGGGCCCCGGTTTGACCAAAAAGTCAAACTTCTCCAAATCTTTCGAAAAGTTCCCAAAACCTTTAAAACACTCCCCAAACATGTTCCCCACACTCAAAACATGTTAAACATTACTCAAAATGCATTTATGGCAATTATTATGCGAAAAATGCAAAACCGGCCAAAATTGGTCACGGTCTCTACAACCTCCCCTCCTTAAGGGAATTTCGTCCCCGAAATTTAGGAACATACCTCAAGTAGAAAACAACTCGGGATACTTTGAGCGGACTTCTTGTTCTCGCTCCCACGTAGCCTCCTCGACTCCATGATGCCTCCAAAGGACCTTGACCAATGGAATGGTCTTGCCGCGAAGCACTTGCTCTCTAGTATCCAAAATCTGTATCGGTCTCTCCTCGTAAGACACATCCTCCTCCACCTCAAGATTTGTCCAATCTAGCACATGTGAAGGATCTGGCTCATATTTCCTTAACATCGAAACGTGGAAAGTATTGTGCACACTTGACAATTGCGGTGGCAATGCCAAGCGATATGCAACCTCACCCACACGATCCAATATCTCAAATGGACCGATAAAGCGTGGGGCTAGCTTCCCGCTATGCCCAAACCTCATCAAACCCCGTCGTGGTGAGACCTTCAAGAAGACATGGTCCCCTACCTCAAATGCTAAAGGCCTCCGCCTTCTGTCTGCATAGCTTTTCTGACGACTCTGAGCCGTAAGCAAACGCTGCCGTATGATCTTAATCTTTTCTGTAGTCTCTCTGACTATATCTGGCCCCAAAGCCATTGTCTCACCAACCTCTGCCCAACAAACTGGTGACCTACAGGGTCTACCATACAAGGCCTCAAATGGAGCCATCTCAATACTAGCTTGGTAGCTATTATTGTACGCAAACTCCACCAATGGAAGGTGATCCTCCCAACTACCTCGAAAATCAAGTGCACATGCTCTAAGCATATCCTCCAGAATCTGTATAGTACGCTCTGACTGACCATCTGTCTGGGGATGGAAAGCTGTACCAAAATGGAGGTCCGTATCAAGTGCAGCCTGAAAACTCTGCCAAAACCGTGACGTGAATCTCGGATCTCTATCAGACACAATGGAAACTGGCACTCCGTGTAGTCTCAAAATCTGATCAATATACAACCGACTAAGGGTATCCACATCATCTGTCACTCGAATAGGAAGGAAATGAGCTACCTTGGTCAACCTATCCACAATGACCCAAACTGCATCATGACTCTTCCTTGTCCTAGGTAACCCCGTCACAAAGTCCATAGTGACGTGTTCCCACTTCCACATAGCTACCGGTAAAGGCTGTAACAAACCTGCCGGTCTCTGATGCTCGGCCTTCACTTGTTGACAAGTGAGGCACCTCGCCACAAATCGTGCGACGTCCTTTTTCATGCCCTTCCACCAATACTGTCTACGAAGGTTATGGTACATTTTGGTACCACCGGGATGTACTGCAAGTCTGGAGCTATGAAACTCTCTCAGGACCTCATCCCTATAAGACAATGGAACAACCATTCTGCCTCTGAACCTTAGACCTCCGTCTGAATGGATAACCCAATCTTCCACTGCCTCGCCACCAGTAATCCGAGTGCGAATGCTCTCCAACTCTGTGTCATGCCTCTGCTCCTCAACCACCCTACTCACTAGAGTTGGTTGCGCTATGAGTGTGAACAAAGTGGCATGTCCATCACCCTCACTAAAGCACAATCCCATTTCTGAGATGTCTTCCATCATCTTCCATTCACGAATAGCAATACTAGCCAAAGTGCCATGTGGTTTCCTACTCAATGCATCGGCAACCACATTAGCCTTCCCCGGGTGATACTGAAGATCAAAGTTGTAGTCTTCCATGTATTCCACCCATCTTCTCTGTCTCATATTCAAGTCCTTTTGTGTAAAAAGGTACTTCAAACTCTTATGATCGGAGAAAACCTCAAATTTCTCTCCGTAGAGATAATGCCTCCACGTTTTCAAAGCAAAAATTACCGCTGCCAACTCCAAGTCATGAGTTGGGTAATTCTGCTCGTGGATCTTCAACTGTCGGGAACCATATGCAACAACCCTCTCGGTCTGCATCAATACACATCCCAAACCATCCCGTGAAGCGTCACAATAGATGACATAACCCAAACCGCGCTCGGGGATAATCAAGATCGGAGCACTAGTCAATCTACGCCTCGATTCCATAAAGGAATGCTCGCAAGCCTCATTCCACTCAAACTTAACTCCTTTACGAGTAAGCTTGGTCATCGGCGCCGCTAACTTCGAAAAGTCCTTCACAAAGCGCCGGTAATATCCTGCCAATCCCAAGAAGCTACGTATCTCGAATACGTTCTTAGGCCTCTCCCAATTCATTACCGCTTCAATCTTAGAAGGGTCTACTGATACTCCTCCTTCTGACACCACGTGTCCGAGGAATTTCACCTCCGTTAGCCAAAATTCACATTTTTCAAATTTGGCATACAACCGGTGCTCTCTTAGAATCTGCAACACTGTCCTCAAATGGACCTCATGCTCTTCCATAGAAGAAGAATACACAAGAATGTCATCCACGAAGACCACCACAAACCTATCCAAGTACACCCTGAATATCCGGTTCATCAAATCCATGAACGTTGCCGGTGCGTTCGTCAATCCAAACGGCATCACTAGAAACTCATAGTGGCCATATCTAGTCCGAAAAGCTGTCTTTGGAATGTCCTCTTCCCTTACCCTCAACTGGTAATACCCCGACCTCAAGTCGATCTTCGAAAAACAAGTCGAACCCTTAAGCTGATCAAACAAGTCATCTATCCTTGGCAAAGGATACTTGTTCTTAATCGTTGTTTGGTTCAACTTACGGTAGTCTATGCATAACCGTAAAGATCCGTCCTTCTTTTTAGCAAATAGGACTGGAGCTCCCCAAGGCGATGTACTAGGTCGTACAAATCCCTTATCCAACAATTCTTGCAACTGATCTTTCAACTCCTTCAACTCAGCCGGTGCCATCCGGTACGGTGCCATAGAGATAGGCGCGGTACCAGGAGCAAGATCAATGCTAAACACAACATCTCTCATCGGAGGCAACTCTGTCAAGTCCTCCGGGAACACATCTACAAACTCACTAACCACTGGTGGAAATCCTCCACTAGTCACAATCTCATCCTCCTCGGCTAATAAGCTAGCTAGGAAGTATCCAACCCCGTCCCACACACCGGAACTAAGCAAAGATGGAATGTAGAAATCATCCCGCTCTCCCACAAAATAAAAGCAATCACCCTCGGGTGTGCACACTGTCACTCTCCTACAGAGACAATCAATCGTGGCTCTAAATGTAGATAGCCAGTCCATACCTAGAATGACATCAAAAGTGGTCATGTCTAGTAACACAAAGTCGAACACTAGTCGACGCCCAGCAACCTCGATCTCGCAAGACCGACACACTCTATCCAGGGTAACCCTACCCCCAACTGGTGTATCAATGGACAATGGTGACTCCAGTGATGACACCCTCAGCCCCAAGGCACAAGAAAATGCAACAGATATGAATGAATGTGATGCACCTGAATCTATCAACACCCTAGCCCACGAGCTAGAAACTAGGAAAATACCTCTGACCACAGACGGTCCTGGTATGTCCTCTGCCGGAGCAAGCGTGAACACACGGCCCCGCGACTGCTGACCAGTCCCCTGTAACCCTGACTGCTGACTAGAAGCAGGCGTGGAACCTCTCGCTACCCGAGATCCCTGTACTGACTGTGCTGGCTGGGGCGGTGGTAATGCCCTAAAGCCAGACTGAACCGTAGCCGTCTGTCCAGCCCTCTGCTGAGTCCCCATACCACTCGGTGTACTCTGTCTCTGTGGACAGTTGGCCCTAACATGGCCGGGTTGCTTGCAATGAAAACATACCCGTTCCCCCACCGAAGCCACCGGCACTGATGCCACTATTTGCCTCTGAGGGCACTCAGAACGAAAATGGCCAGACTGCTGGCAATGGTAGCACACAACTGTGGATCGTGCAGATCCAGTAGGTAAGGACAGTGAAGGCACTGGGCGAGTCTGCTGCTGCCCCTGTGAACCTGATCTGCCCTCCCTATTTCTCTTCCTCCCATGACCACTTGAAGAGGTACCCGTACCCTTCACTTGCTGTCTAGAGTCCCACAACCTCTGAGTGTCTCTGTCGTCCTCCTCAGCCACCAAGGCTCTGTCAACCACCTCACTGTAGGTCCTCAAACCCAAAATGGACACCCTCTTTCTGATAGAGGTTTTCAATCCCTTCACAAACTTTTTCACCTTTAGCTCTTCATTAGCTACCATCTCCGGGGCAAAGCGAGCCAAAGATGTAAATTTGGTCTCGTACCCCATCACATCTAAGTCCCCTTGGACTAGATCCATGAACTCTTGCCTCATCCGGTCTCTCACCGAAATCGGGAAGAACTTATCAAAAAATAACCCCTTAAAGGTCTCCCAGTCCATAGTCTCGGTGTTGTGGACATTCCCGATGAATTGCCACCACCGATCCGCCTCTCCTTGTAAGTGAAGCGCTGCCACTCCCACTTTTAAATCCTCATCGATTGCAAGAGCAACCATGAGTTTGTGAGTTTGGTCTATCCAACTCTCAGCCACAAGTGGGTCACGCGTGCCATCAAAAGTAGGCGGCTTAAATTTCACATATTCCTTCATTGCCACCATTTGGCGGCTCAAGGCAACCCTAGGCAATGCCTGAACCTCCTCTTCCCTGGCTTCCCTAGCCATCCGTCTCATAGTGTCCGCCATATCACGCATAAACTGCGTTCCATCTGTTGGCTCCTGAGGAGCATCAGCGTCTACGTCTCGCGCTCTTCTTGGAGGCATTTCTTTCTATATGCACAACAAGAAAATTTTTAAGTCCAACAAATTTTCACTTCTCACATATATCCATCATGTTCACACACGCCATGTTAATTTAGTCCATATAGGCATGTTATGAAAATGTAAGCATACATCAAGTTCCACATAAGCAATTTACAATCTCAAGTTTAAATCCTTATGTCCCAATCTTTAACCTCAAGTGATCACTAAAACAAGTCTCACCCTTCGTCCCTAGGTATTCCGACCTAGAGCTCTGATACCATTCTGGTATCAGGTACATAATCCAACCATCTCAACCATACACATGATATGTTCATTCCCCGTCGTCCCTAGGTATTCTGACCTAGAGCTCTGATACCATTCTGTAACGCCCCGGTTTCCCCCGACTCCCGGAAAACCGGAGGTTAACCCGTCCATTAGTCCCAATGGACCCTTTTTACCCTCTATAAGGTACCATGCCATGATACCATCCTGTCACACCCCAATTCTCGACTCCTAGAAAATTGGAGGTGAACTTGTTCATTTAAATCCCAATGAACCTCCTCCTATTTCTTGATTACCGCGGAAGCTAATCATACGCAAGTAATTATCTATGCGTATACTCATCACTATCCATTCCAATGGGCCACACATCGATTTATGCATCCACGACATTCAATTTCTACTCTTAGATCATGAAAAATCACAAAAAAACACATTTTTAAGGGTTACAGGACTTTCAGTCGCCTGAAAATTAAGTTTGAGTCGCCTGAAACTTCCAGAGGGCTTGCATTCTCAAAACTGGCACTTTCAGTCGCCTGAAAGTGAACTTTCAGCAGGCTGAAAGTGCACTTTCAGCTGGCTGAAAGTGGACTTTCAGCAGGCTGAAAATACCTGTGCCTGAGTTTTTGACAGCATTCCTCAACCTGACTTCAAATGCTAATATCTCACAATCCGTAAGTCCGTTTGACTTGAAATTTGACATGGATCATCCTCAACGTGTCTAGCTTCTAACCCAATTTGAATCACTCAAAAATACCAACCACAGCTCATGTTATACTCAATTTAGTGGTCGCGGGTCAGATTGTCCACTCATGCACTAACCCATGCATATCTTTCTCAATTTAAATCCAAACAAGGTCCATAACCTATCAAAATGAAGCTAACATAATTCTCTTACTATATACATAAATTACATTCACTCCTTGAACTCAAAATGGACACTTTTGGGCATGTGTCCCCCCCAATGGCTACTCTAATGCCTCAATGGCCATCAAGTAAATCCACATAACATGCATTTCATACTTGAAATGTAATTCCATCTATTTTTCTTACCACCTTCACTTCATAACTCATGCATACATACTTTCCATACTCCATTTGCTCATGATTAACCATACGAGAAATTATAACTAAAGAGGAAAATGGTCCTATGGTACCATACATCTCCAACACACACTTTTCTCAAAAGATATATATATATATCATTCATATGGTTCTTCCAAGTTTATAGTCATTACAAGAATTCATGCATAAGGTTCAAAATGCCACAAATTCTACTATGACTACAACTAAATCATTACCGTGCCACAAGCCGGCACAGATAGCCAAAAGTACATATGCCCAAAATATAGCAAAATATAGCTAGAACTCTTCTTGGACCCTCAAGTCCCATCCGTCATCGGCGCTTTATCTGTAAAAGAGTTTAGAATAAAGGGGTGAGCACCACTGCGGCTCAGTAAAGGTTCCCCAACCCTTCTAAGTGCCGACTCGACACTGACCTACATGGAATGCATATGAATACACTACATGCCACGTCCACAATCTCATAAATAATTTAACAAATGCAATTAAAGAGGATTGCATATTTCATAAATCATGTATAACATGTTCAACATAAAAGCATTAAGAAAAGTAAATGCTCTCTCCCTCGGTCCTCATCCGATACCCAACATGATTGGCCCGCTCCGAGGATCATGTAACCTTAGACACCTCCTCTAACCATCCAATGACCGGGGTAACTCCGAAAGGTCATTCTACCATAGCAATGTATAGGATTGCCATGAAGTGAGGGGACGACTCCGAGGCTCACAAATCTTGGACATTCTCCGATAACCATCCAATGACTGGGACAACTCCGAGGGGTCATTAGTATTGGGCATACTCCGATCCTAGGCATTATGCCTTTAGCATGGCGGGTCTACTCCGAGGGCCATACATAGTGGATAATTTCACCACCTTCCACCACACGGTTGGACTACTCCGAAGCCCCGTGCACCTTATTTGCATCATTATCCCGCAAGTCCCCACATATGCAATATAAATGCATAAACACATGATATTTTATTTTCATGCTCAACTCATGCTCATTAATACTAAAAAGAAGTAAAAAGCATGTTTCTCACCACCGCACACCACATATAGCACATATATGTATAACACACGTATATATCATCTCATATGCATACAACTTCAAAATTAGCATATTTTACTCATGCTACAATCAATGCATAATTTTAGTACATAGAACTAATATGCATTCAACAACTACATTTTCACATATAATCACATATATGACACTTGGCACACATTTTTCACATATACACCAAATTGAGCACATAATGCCTATGTATCAATTTCTCACACTCATCCACTTCAAACCCACATGCTACAACCAACACAATGGACACAATTGTGAAAAGATAGGAGTCTAGAGAAGGAGAAAATATAACTTTCCACACCTCCCACCATCCTAAAGCATGTGAAACACAACCTACACCTCTCTTCTTCACCCGAAACCCTAGAATCGACAATTAGAAGAGAAGAAGAACCCCTACCTCGAAAATGAAGGCCTTCCAAGCACTTCACCAAAATTCCAGCGACGTCTACCTTTCCGAATCGCAACTTTGATCGGTTCAAAGGGAAGCCCTAGCCGTCCCCTACGTATCTCCCTTCTTCGGCGAAACCCGAATCGCACCCGAACGGCTCCGAAATGTAGAGAGAAGGTAGAGAGGAGAAGAGGGAAATGTTAGAGAGAGAAGGATCCGTGTGAAATGGCTGGGATCAACCTCAGCCAGATATTTAAAATATCTAAGGCATGGACAATGACTAAAATGCCCCTCGGCCACTTAACGTACCTTCCCGGACTCCGTTTTTGATTTCGAAAACTCCTACGGTCTTGAAATCACTTCCTCTACTCTCTAAACATTTCATCTAAGCCATTCCCAAAAATAATTATTTTCAAAAATTTTCCAGACTCCCGGGCCCACTTAAGTCACATCTCGGGCCCCGGTTTGACCAAAAAGTCAAACTTCTCCAAATCTTTCGAAAAGTTCCCAAAACCTTTAAAACACTCCCCAAACATGTTCCCCACACTCAAAACATGTTAAACATTACTCAAAATGCATTTATGGCAATTATTATGCGAAAAATGCAAAACCGGCCAAAATTGGTCACGGTCTCTACAGATAAGTGTTCAATTCTATGCATTCGAACCCTCTTTATTGCATACGTTAGTTCCGTTTTTGCGTTTACCAAAATATGTTTACGGTATTTTTGTGTTTTTGATGTTTTGTAGGTATTGGAGTAAATGGAGCAAAGTTGGAAGCTTTCTGCAGTCAAGAGAAGAAATCAAAAAATGCAGCCAAGGCATCTCGATCAATCGAGATGTTGATTTCGATTAATCGAAATCTCGATTGATCGAGATCTCATTTCGATTGATCGAAATCTCGATCAATCGAGATTCAATCTCGATCAATCGAAATTCTGCAGAGCCCACTTGGCCACTTGCTCACCTGCTCTCCCACTTGCAACAAAATCCCCCTTTTTGCACAACTTAGGGGGATTGTCTGACTTGAACAAGACTTTTGGGGGCCTTCTTGATACAAGAGATATATATAATGATATATATATATATATGGTGGGCCCAAGGTTGGAAAAGAAGCCAAAAAGCACACAAAAAGGGCCATATCTCTCATATCTCATATATCTCTCAAGGAAGATCAGAATATGAGTGGAGAGACCTTCGGGAGAGGAAGAGAAAGAGCTGAACCAGACCAAGAAGCTTCATTCTTTTCATCAATGGAAGGGTGCAAGGCAACCATGAGCAACTAACTCTTCTACTAGGGTGTTGGTTTCAACCCCTAGCCATGTAAACTTGTTCATCTTTGTAGCTCTTGGGATTTATAATTAAATGTTGATTATTTAGCCTAGTGATTATGTACACAAATACATCTCTTTTATATATTCATTTGATATGGAATTTATTCTTGTCTTAGAGTAGATTTTGTCACTTGAATGCACAACATTTGCATATTCCACAAGAAGTGCAAATGATGGCTAGATAATGGTGTTTAAATGAATGTGTGATGTTAATTTGTATAGACCATGCCAAGACAAGGTAGTTTGGATGCATGTAGTGTTCACTTAGAGAGTAGAGTAATTAGGTAGTTAGTTATGTTGAAGAGCTATGCTTGTTGAAGATGGATTATGATAGGTTAGCACACACATTGATCTTTTGATATGTCATTGAGGTCACAAGCCTAATGACGTTGTTAGGCATTTAATTAATGAATCCCATGCTTGCTACACTTATGAACATGTGAATGGCTAGTGGTGGAAACCAACCCTAGTTCTCTCTCCCAACTTTAAACTCTTTACTTTTCTTGTCATTTCATTCATGCAATAGTTTTTAAATACAAAACCAAAAATCTATTTTTAGAATTAAAGTAGAATTAATCTTCCCTTAAGACAATTGCGACTAGTCCTCGTGGGATCGATACACTCTATATAGAACCTTATCTACAAAGATTCGTGCTCTTGCGAGTGGTTAAATTATATTTTGATAAAAAGGGCAAAATTAAGCTTACAATATAATTTAGTTCCGACCACATCAAAATTTTGGCGCCGTTGCCGGGGACTACGGTTTTATTGTCGCCATTGGAAGATTAAATCTGGTTTAATTCTTAGACTAGAAATTCTTTCATTCTTTTTGTATATATTTTGTCCTTATTTCTCAAATTTCTTGATTTTAGGTATACCACATAGTGGGCATCTAAGAGAAGTAAACTTGGAACCCTTTGTGAGTATAACGCCTAAAATTAGTAGTTTGAATTCATTCATTCTTTTGTATATATTTGTTTATTTTGTATATTGAGGTGTTGTTCTATTGGTAATGCATGCTAGGTAGACGGTCATTGTCACTTCCTTTGCTTCCGTGTAACATTGAACTTGAACGAACACTTAGACAACGTAGAGGAACCTCTAGGGACCCTATATTGCCTAGGACTGAAAACATGGATCCAAATGAGAGACAACCTCCCGGGCTACCTCCTTTTAATCATGAACAACCACCTCCACCACCACCTCCTCAAGGAGAGTTGCTTATGGACTTTTACCTTCCGACTACATTTGAAGTACCTTCATGTATCCAATTTCCGGATGTAGCTGCAAATCAATTCGAAATAAATTCCTCCACCATCAATCTTCTTAATAGCTTCCACGGTCTTCCTAATGAGGATCCATACCGGCACTTAGATTACTTCCTTTCCGTGTGTTCCACTATTCGTGTACCACACTTTACGGAGGATGATCTAAAGCTGCGTATGTTCCCCTTCTCCCTAAAAGATAAAGCTAGAAGTTGGTTCAACTCCTTAGAACCTAACTCAATCCATTCTTGGGCGGAGATGCAAATAGAGTTCTTGAAAAAATACTTCCCAATGGGTAAGACAAGTGATATTCGACGAGCAATCACCGGATTCACCCAAATTGACCAAGAACAATTCCATGAGACGTGGGAGAGGTTAAAAGATCTTTTAAAATCTTGTCCGCATCATGCTGTCCCAAAATGGCAGCTAGTGCAAATTTTTTATGATGGGGTGAGTGAGCAACATAGACAAATGATAGACTCCGCGTGTGGGGGTGGATATCTTTTGAAAAGCCCCGATGAGGCATGGAAACTTTTTCAAACCCTAAGCAACAACTCAGCTCAACGCTCCTCCACTAGGAAAGGGAAGGCCACCCAACCTTGTAGAGGAGTGCATGAGATTTCACGGGTAGATGAGGTTGCTATGCAAGTAGAAGCCCTATCCCGAAAAATGGATTTAATCATGAAAAATGGGCTGCCTACTCCAAACCAATCTGTCCAAAATCAGGAAGGGTGTTCGTTTTGCTATAGCATGTCACATTTTGTGCGAGATTGTCCTATTGCCGGGCAATCTCCCGATTATGCTCAAGAGCAAGCGAATGCCTTGTACGCTAAACAACTGAATGATCCATATTCGAACACGTACAATCCTGGTTACAAGAACCATCCGGCTTTCTCATGGAAACCTCAAGAATCAAGTCCCTCTTTCCAAGGGCAAAACTCTTTTAATTCCCCCTCTCAACAGCCTCATTATAGGCCAAACCCTCAACCTTACAATCAAAGATCTAATTACCAACAACCACCACCTCCTCCGAGAAGCCAAAGCTTTGAAGAAAGAGTGATAAGCAATCTTGAGGCCAATACCCGCTTATTGCAAACTCACTCTCAATCAATCTCTAAGCTTGAAGCCAATGCTCAATCTATGGCTAGGTTAGAAGCTCAAATCGGGCAACTAGCTAATGCCTTAAATAGAAGAGAGGAAGGTAAGTTGCCGAGTCAACCGGTGGCGAACCCCAAAGGTGTCCATATGATTGAAGATCCATCATCTTCAACTTGTAATGCTCCTCTGGAGCAAGTTCAATCAATCACAACTTTGAGAAGTGGTAAAATCATTAACTCCAAGGTAGGGGAGGAAGAGAGAAAGGAATTCCAAGAGCAACCTAAAAATCCAAAAGAATCCCAATTAAATCCAAAATCATTTCCGTTAAATCCAAATTTGCAAAATACCCCTTCAAATCCAAAAGGAAAGGCAAGTGAAGTTGTGTCGTCATCGATTCCAAATCTTGACACCTCTTATGAACCTCCGGTTCCGTTTTCTCAAAGATTGAAGGAACCTTCTCATTTCGGGAAGCAAGGAGAGAAAATCCAATACATGATGGAGATCTTCAAACAGGTAAAGATCAATCTCCCTCTCCTTGATGCTATTCAACAAATTCCCTCCTATGCAAAATTCTTGAAGGACTTGTGCACTCAAAAGCGCAAATCTAGGAATAATGTTCCTAAGAAAGTCCTCTTAACTGAGCACATAAGCTCCATTTTCCAACACCAAGCCCCTCCTAAATTCAAAGATCCGGGTGCTCCGACCATTTCGTGCACCATCGAAAATCAATCTTTTGAAAAAGCACTTCTTGATTTAGGGGCTAGTGTCAATGTGCTTCCATTCTCAGTTTACCAACAACTAGGTTTGGGGGAACTCAAGCATACCACAGTTGTGTTGCAACTTGCCGACCGTTCGGTGAAGCAACCACATGGCATCATTGAGGATGTCATCATTCAAGTGGACAAATTCTATTTTCTGGTGGACTTCATAGTCCTTGACACGGAACCGGTCCAAAATCCGAATCATCATATTCCTATCATTCTAGGTCGTCCATTCTTGGCCACGGCAAACGCTTGCGTTAATTGCCGTACCGGAGTGATGGACATCTCTTTTGGGAATATGAAAGTCCGCTTGAACATCTTCAATGCTTCTCACCACACATCCGATAACGAAAGTGAGTGCTTTTGTGTCAATGTAGTGGAAGACCTTGTTCAAGAAGCACTTCCTTCTATTCTTTCCAAGGACCCTTTAGAGGCATGCCTAAATCACTTCAACTGTGATGATTTTGACATTGAGCAATCCATATGTGAAGTCAATTCCATGCTCGATGTTAATACTGTCATGGATTTGCCTAAGTGGAGAGTTCCGAGAGAACCCTTGCCCCCTTTGTCCAAAACTTCCCAAACTCCTTCTTTAATTTCCCCACCACAACTTGAGCTCAAGCCCCTACCGGCTACACTCAAGTATATTTTCTTGGGCGCTAATGAGACCCTTCCAGTCATTATTGCTTCCAATCTTACCAATGATCAAGAGATGGAACTTATTAAGGTGCTCAAAGAGCACAAAGAAGTAATAGGCTGGAGTGTGGCAGATCTCAAGGGAATAGATCCTTCTATTTGTATGCACCGCATACACTTGGAAGAGGATGCTAAGACCTCAAGGGAGGCACAACATCGATTAAATCCAAATATGAAGGACGTTGTCATGAAGGAGGTGGTGAAGTTACTAGATACGGGAATCATATACCCCATCTCTGATAGCAAGTGGGTTAGTCCCACTCAAGTGGTTCCAAAGAAGTCAGGTATTACGGTGCAAACAAATGACAAGGGTTAATTAGTTCCCCAACGCACCACCACGGGTTAGAGAGTGTGCATAGACTATAGGAAATTAAATTTAGCCACTCAGAAAGATCACTTCCCCCTCCCATTCATTGATCAGATATTGGAGAGATTAGCTGGGCAAAGTTTTTATTGCTTTTTGGATGGATATTCCTGTTATAATCAGGTTGCTATAGACCCGAGGGACCAAGAAAAAACCACCTTTACATGTCCTTTCGGCACATTTGCTTATAGACGCATGCCCTTTGGGTTGTGCAATGCACCGGCAACTTTTCAACGGTGTATGATGTCTATCTTCTCGGACATGGTGGAAAAATTCTTGGAAGTGTTCATGGATGATTTTTCCATTTTTGGGCCTTCATTTGAATCATGCCTCCAAAATCTAGCTTGTGTTCTCAAACGATGTCAAGAGACCAACCTAATTCTTAGTTGGGAAAAGAGCCATTTTATGGTTCAAGAGGGTATTGTCCTAGGGCACATTGTGTCTAAGAGAGGAATAGAGGTTGATAAAGCCAAGGTTGAACTCATTTCTAAACTTCCTCCACCATCAACGGTGAGAGAGATTCGTTCATTCCTTGGGCATGCGGGCTTTTATCGCCGTTTCATCAAAGACTTTAGCAAGATCTCTCGGCCTTTGTGTCGCCTTCTTGAAAAAGAGTCTTGCTTTGCCTTTGATGAAGCGTGCCTTAACGCTTTTGAGGAACTCCGCACCATGCTCACAACCGCTCTAATTCTAATCCCTCCAAATTGGGCTCTCCCATTTGAGATTATGTGTGATGCATCCGATTATGCCATGGGTGCTGTCTTAGGGCAACGAATAGACAAACTGCCACATGTCATCTACTACGCAAGTAAAACCCTTTCCGAGGCTCAAATCAATTATACCACCACGGAAAAGGAATTGCTTGCGGTAGTATTTGCATTAGACAAATTTCGAGCTTATTTATTGGGTTCAAAGGTCATTGTCTATTCGGACCATGCTGCCCTCCGGCATCTTTTGGCCAAAAAGGACACCAAGCCTAGGTTGATCCGATGGATACTCTTGTTGCAAGAGTTCAATTTTGAGATTAGAGACAAAAAGGGAACTGAAAATATGGTGGCTGACCACCTGTCTAGAATTCTTGTTGAATCCCTCCATAATTCCATTCCAGTTTGTGAATCCTTCCCGGATGAACAACTCTTTGTCATCTCTCAAGAGAGTATCCCTTGGTATGCGGATGTGGTTAATTACTTGGCAACCGGTAAAATACCATCTTCTTGGACCAAGCAAGAGAAGGATCGTTTTCTCTCCCAATCACGATCATATTATTGGGACGATCCTCAATTGTTCAAATATTGCCCCGATCAAATAATTCGAAGGTGTGTGCCCAACAGTGAATTCCAAAGCATTCTCAAGTTTTGTCATACACTCGCTTGTGGGGGACACTTTACTGCTAAGAAAACCGCAGCAAAAATTCTCCAATGCGGATTTTTCTGGCCGACACTTCATCGGGATGCATATTCATTCTGCCGCTCTTGTGAGCGATGTCAGCGCCTTGGCGCGATGTCTCGGAAGGACATGATGCCTCTTAACCCTATTCTTATCATTGAAATATTTGACGTGTGGGGCATCGACTTCATGGGACCATTTCCACCCTCTACTGGTCATGAGTACATACTTATGGTGGTGGACTACGTATCTAAGTGGATAGAGGCCGTTCCTACCAAAACCAATGATCACGCAATCGTGGTTAAATTCATTCAAGCTAATATTTTTAGCCTGTTTGGTACGCCTCGGGCCATCATCAGTGACGGAGGTAAACATTTCTGTAACCGGTTCCTTCGAACCTTGCTTACCAAATACTCCGTCACACACAAAGTAGCCACCCCATACCATCCTCAAACTAGTGGCCAAGTAGAGGTATCCAATAGGGAGATTAAGAACATTCTTCAGAAAACTGTTCGGCCCGACCGGAAGGATTGGTCATTGCGACTAAACGATGCATTATGGGCATACCGAACTGCATATAAAACTCCCATTGGAATGTCACCTTATCGGTTGGTTTATGGCAAAGCGTGCCATCTTCCGGTTGAATTGGAGCATAAAGCTATGTGGGCCACCAAAACTTTCAATTTTGACATGCAAAAGGCCGGCTCTAATCGAAAGCTTCAATTAAATGAATTGGAAGAATTGCGGCATGATGCGTATGAGAATGCGAAAATCTATAAGGCAAAGTCCAAAGCCTTTCATGATCGTAATATTCGAGTCAAAACATTTTCGCCGGGCCAAAAAGTATGGTTGTACAACTCACGCCTCCATTTGTTTCCCGAAAAACTTCGCTCCCGTTGGGATGGTCCATTTTTGATTAATTCTGTCGCTCCCCACGGAGCGGTGGAATTGAAGGACTTGAAAGACGGCTCGTTGTTCAAAGTGAACGGGCAGCGCTTAAAAGTGTGTGTGGATGACCAAGTCACCACCGAATACGTGGATGTCGTCACTTTGACGAATCCCGTGTATTTTGACTCGTGAGCCGATCCGGACGTTGTGCCATAGACGTGTAAGGTGGCGAAGCCATGGTAGCTATCACGCTTCCATGATGTCCCTTTAATCCAAAGTGGGTGTGTATCTAAGCAGTGTAGTATCTAATTCCCAAATATCCAAGTCCCTGGAGCATAACTCAAGCTGACTGTTTTTGAGCATTTCGATTGATCGAAGCCAGGATCTCGATCGATCGAGATTTCGATTGATCGAGATCTCAGTTTCGATTGATCGAAAAATTGCAGAGATTTGCCAAGTCCAAAGTCCCGAGAGGTAGTATTCTTCGATTGCACTTCGATAGGTCTTCGATCCATCGAAAATTTCGATTGATCGAAATGGGATTTCGATTGATCGAAATAAAATTTCGATTGAATGAATTAAATGTTCGATTGATCGAAGTAAAAGTGTGATTCAGTGAAGGAATTTTCGATTGATCGAAGAGACAATCTCGATCGATCGAAGCTGATTTCGATTGATCGAAGCAAGATTTCGATCAATCGAAATCTCGATTGATCGAAATGCACATCTCGATCAATCGAGATGCACGCGGAGCCTGCACGTGAGCCGAAAATCTATTTAAACCGTTGGACTTCCCTCCCATTTTAAAAGACCATCCGAATTCTTCTCTTCCTCCGTGCGATCCAAGCCTTCTCCAAGCACTCCCGAGCACTCGATCTACCATTCCCGATCATCCGCCGCCATCCGACGCAGTCCGAAGCCGCCGCTAGCACGTGCGCGATCTTCTCTTCGCGGCTGCGAGTGGAGTTTTCTTCAGTTGAGCCGTTCATCTTCTTCCTCACGAGGTAAGTGATGCATGGCTACTTTTTGTTTACTCTCTCGCCATTTTTGATAGTTTTACGGCGTAATAAACATAGTTAGATAATGTTGGGGTGGATGGGTGCAATTGCGGTGTTTGTAATGATATTTTGCAAGTTTCGGGGGGGGGGGGGGTAGGAAGTCATCTGGAGTGAGATTTGGCATTCTCTTCGTTCCAAACGCTTAGTGTATGGTGTGTAACCGCGGCACCTTCGTTTCGGTTGCATCCGTTCACATTGCCTCTTCGAGAGCGACTTTTTGCATTCTTGTCAGTACCATGGACTAGGACTTCATTTTTATTTTTTTTATTATTCTTTTAGTTTATTCGTAGTTTAGCTTTCTTCTTATTTATCTTTTATTTACGTTGTCACGCCCCAGTTTCCGACACCCGGTTAGGAGCGAGGGAAACGGGGGTGAATCTGTAATTTCACCTCAATATCCCACACCTTAGTCTCATTATAATCTATTCTATTGCGGAAGCGTTCTATATGCACACCCTTCAAGTGGCATTAGATCATCAATGGCCCTTGCAAATGATTTTCACGAAAATCGGGCATGACCCATTCTAAATAATCAGCTCCTGGCATGTTACACCTGCTTTACAATTCATATGGACACTTCTGGGCACGTGTCCCCCCAGTATTTCTACAACATGCATAATAGAATCAAAAATATACATGTCTCAGTCCTTGAATGTCCGTATTATATACATACATCGCATGAATGAAATACATCTGAAGGGATTAACTCAACATAATCACTTCATACATTTAATCCAAATGTACAACATTCATCTACTATCCTGAACATAAATTAGATCCTAAGGAATCTAACTACTACCTCTGCAATTGGTGCTATCAGTTTCTCCAACTGACTCCATAATCGGCAATACCTGCAAAACCTGGGAGGGGGTGAGCTCAAAGGCCCAACAAGGTAAGTAGAACCATACTATCATCGCAGCAGCAGGTCGATCCTCACATATTCTCAAAAATATACATGCACTTAAATATATCACGATATTTAAAGTCATGCCCCTCCTAACATACATGAACTAACAATGCACATGGCAGTTCCAGCACTTATGAACATTTAAATCAACTATACATAACTTGTGAAAATCATTTACAACATGTTCAAAAACAATAACCATCCAACGTCATTATGTATAGAAAACATATATGAACCGAGCATTTACATGAACAATGTAAATCAAATACCACATCACCAACTCAACAAGATCCATAGAGTCATAAATGCACGTTAAATCGCTACATGTCTACATGATATGTATACATGTTTTTTACCCATAAACAATCACGTTTTTCAAATCATGCGTGATGCTTTCCACCTCAATGCATATACATAGATATATACATATATATATATATATATATATATTAACTTGACAGTCACATTTCACATATATATATATATAACTCACGCCACAAATTTTCGGAAATCAATTCAACTGAGGACTTCGCTTGTCACAATCCATAGTAAGGGTCACTTTGGGACCACATACTCTGCTCACGCTTTTCGGGCTACTAACCCGACGGAAGCGACACCCGCTTGGCCAAGTTTTGGGTCTTGCACCCTAGAGTTCAATACCCTATTAATTCTCACATGCCCCAAAAACTCGCTTTTCACGTAGTGCACATAATCACATCAATGCACTTATCCACACCATGAATGCGTTTTTGTCAAATCAATGCATTTTCCTTTCTCTTCAAGATTGTCACAGTGTCATCACACTCACATCATGGGAATCATCATGCTTATGCATTTTTCAAGAAAGTCATGTCTTTCATGCATAAATCTATAAACATCACATTTTCACGTTTTTCACCAATGAACACACTTTTCACAGAAATCATTCATAGTCACATTTGCACATACACTACATATATATATATATATGTCACATCCTGCATATAATCATATATATACGTATATTAGCATAATATAATCATGCTTTCATTCCAATCAAGCATTTACTACGAGCAACCAGCATGCATTCTCACAACCATATACAATCTAACTAATATATATATATATATATATATATGTATATATATATATCATGTCACCCATATAGGTAGTAAAACATACCTAATACCTCACATATTTCATGCTTTCCAATGCCCTTCTATGCTATAATCAATTTAGCATGCATTTCTAGTACTGCACCAAATATATAACCACATATATACTTACGTATACTCAACTCACGTATAAAAATCATATATGCATGCAAGGCAACATCTAGCTAAATATACATATGTAATTTAGCATACATTACACAACTCAATCCCTAAATATGCATATAACAATGCAAATCAGCATTTGAATTTAACAATGCCCTAATCCTCCAAGCCCACACATATATATATACCCACATGTATTTATCCTCACATCCCACGTATATATATATATAAACACCTTTATATATATATGCAAACGCCACATATGACTAAATTAAGAACATATGTAAAATTAATCGGCATAATTAAAATATACATAGAGATAGAGGCAAGAATCAACTTGCCTTAAGTCCCGCTCTCCAATGAATCCGCGTCTGTAAGTCGGCCTGTGCCAAGTCCGGTCCAGTCCTGTGTCAAAGCCCACACGACAACCTTTTGAACCATTTCCTTCCCTTTCCCATCTCCACGCTTAACCCAATCTTTAATTCAATTGGTGACCAAACCCAATTTGACAGCCCACTTTAATTCAAAACCATATATACCATCACCTCTTAACAACTCACAACCCCTGTAATTACTTTGAATTATGCCCCAGCAACCCACCGTGCATAAGATCCAACCCCAAACAAACATCATGTAGCTGTTATAACTGCCGCGACCAAGCTATGTACTCGGCCAATGAAGACCCGAGACCACCAACAATTTAAACTCCAAAATCAAGCCACACCATCGTAGTTCGACTCCAAAACATGTAGAGCCATGCAAAACTCGTCATGGCCGAACCCACACACTATCGGACCACCTCCTAATCAATGACCATGGAAGCAAACTCAGCCGAACCATGAACCCAAATTCAGCCCAAACATTCTGTCACCACCACAGCCTCCTCCTTAGCCTCAAACAACTGAAACCAAACACCATTGATTAGCCACAACCAAACCCGTTGCCTCCGTAAACCACCATGACTCTCACCCTCAAACTCAACCAAGAAAAGTCACCCAAAACCCAACACAAGCCACTGGCCACCATCACCGGCAGCCCCTCATCATTACAACCACAGCTGACCACCAAGACCCAGCCAACTCCATCAACCCGAGTCCCTCAACCTCCATTGAAAACCATTCAAAAACCCAAACCCAAACCGAGTTGCAATCGAACCCAATTATCATCAACTGCCGGACAACCACCGCCGTGTCACGGCCACCACCAGCCGTGAACCCAAAGCCCACGGAAGCCACACCCAAACCGAGACCAAACACCACGAACCACCAGCCATCACCTGCCGTCGACCCTATTCAGCAAAACCGAACCCAGCCATGAGTCAAACCCCTCCGAGCTCGACCCAAACAGGCCACTTTCAGCCACCCTCACTGCCGGAGCACCACCGTCGCTACCAGCTGCGGCCGCCGAGAAGGAACCCAGCACAGATCACCACCGGGTGCCGTCGCTGCCATCCACGGCCAAACGAACCCCTTCGGTCCGACCCCCCATCGAACCCGCGAACCCAAGACCGAGGATCCGGGCTCCGCAACAGCCCACTGCCACTGCTGCCGTGACCTCCTCCGTTGCCTCTATGCTTTCCACACGGGCGCTTGGTTTTCTGTCCCATCGCTGATCTGGGGGCAGATGCACAAAGTCTGGGATGGCCTCGTCAACAAGAGGAAGAGGAGAGCAGCGAGTTGGCGGCTTCCCTTCCCTTTCCTGATCGCCGCTTTTCTCAGCAGTGCCAGTTTTCCGATCAGTCAGACTGATGTCCGGTTGGCACCGCCCACCCGCTTCACATCGACTCAGTGGGAGCGGGTGAGGCGACACTTAGAGCGACAGGACCACCAGGGTGATCCACCAGACGATGTAGATATGGATGCCCCGGTGGAGGCGGATGAGGGCGAGCCAGCAAAGGCTGAGTCAGAGGACGAGGAGATGGAGGAGGAGGAGATGGATGTCACTGCAGAGCGGCATGATATCTTAGCGACGGGCTATTCCTGCCTGGCGGCTGACGTAGAGCGGCTTCAGCAGGGTTTTGACGAGCATGTCTAGGTGACGCAGAGTCAGTTTGTAGGTATTCGGGCGGACATTTCTTCTCTGGCACAGGGCCAGAGAGCGATCTTAGACGAGTTCCGAGCCTTCCGGCAGGACCTGCAGTTCCTGTTCGCAGGTCGAGCCTCCACCTCCACTTCTGCTCCCACCGAGCCACCACCACCACCACCCGCCCTCGAGTAGCTGCATTTTATTCATCTTTTCTGCTTTATTTTCTGTATTTTTCTTTCTTTATTTTTGATAGGCCATGTTGGCCATGTTTAGTTTCTTTTTGAGTATTCCACCTGTATGTACACTTTGTACTGAAACTCATTTTCATTTATATGGAATACATTTATATTTTCTTTTATGCCATGTGTTATCTTTACTGTGTTTATTTTTGCTTTCCGTCAATCTACTTGTTCTCTATACTTTGACTATGTATGTAGTACCACTTGTCTAATTGTTATATGTGATTCAGTTGATGATTTCCGTTTATTACCGCCTGGTTTCAATTCCCAATACTGTTGAGATTGCTTCAACACAGTATGGCGGTAATAAAGAAAGGCAGCCCCTTTGCATGCTATACGTTAGCGTGCCTGGATAGTCAATATCGTGTCGCATAGACCTCTTAGACAATTGGGAAACACCAGTTCAGACCCTTAGATATACAGTAATATTGGCATTATCTGTTTGTGTATAATTCTTTCATTATGTTCTATTTATCTACTTTTTGTTCCTTTTAATGCTCGTGGTATCCAGTTGGTGTTCTGTGCAGGTTTTCCTTATTTACAAGATGACCGCTGCTGTGGAATACCATTTTTCTTGCATTCTGCCATCCCGGTACCTTCTTTCCTTGTTCTTCTTGTCCAAACATTGAGGACAATGTTGCAGATAAGTTTGGGGGTGCGATATGCCATACCACTTGCATACGCATGCAATGTTCAGTCATTATTTTGAGTGTCATTGTAGAGCAGTTTTTTTTCTTCTTGATATTTTTGCACGCTTGCCATGATGTCTTGCTTTTTAAAGGAAGTCATTTGAATAAATGTCCGAGGTAAATGCAGCAGGTAGTTAAGAACTTTAACATTGTAAATACCCGCACTTTTGCAAGCTTTATAGTAGGCTAGAACGGTCTACATTTTTGTCCAAATTCGAGCACGTACAGTTCTTGCCCTAAATTTGTCCTTAACCGCACAAATTCGCACACATGCATTTTAAATTGTGGGGTATAAGTCTGAGGGAGAATTTTTGAAAATTTCTGTTTTTATCTGAACAACTTAAAGAATAAGTTCTTCTGGTTGTTGTAAAAAAAAAAAAAAAAAGAGAAGAGAAATAAAAAGAGAAAAATATGCAATAAGCCTTCTCACTCAATAAACCGAATTTCTATGCCTCAAAGCAGGGAATATTCGCGTATAAGTGTGTAAGGTTGAGTAATAATAAGCGGGTGGCTTGCTTACGCTCATCATCTTGTAAGCTCGGTCATTAAGTCCGAGGGGTGCTTCTTCACCTAATGCCCTAAAATCAATTGGTTTGGGAGTCATTGGCCCAACGCCGCTACATGGGCTTGCCAGAAAGCAAAAAGAGCTAAGCATTGCACGGTCATCCGCGCATGAGCAATCATGAATGTTTTGTGATAATGAACAGCCGAGTCGAGCATTTTCAATGAGTTTTTCTCTTAAAAATAGATTCGTTCGTTTTCTTCTCCAAATATGACAAAAGCCGCACGTTAGAATGCATGTTCACTTTTCAAAGAGGATTTTGGGGCTGGAATGGTTATAGTTGTTCGGGCTGGCCATTATGTGGGGACTGTCGTTCATTTATAGCTTGTGAAAGTCCATTTTTGCTAATGACCACATAGTTCTGTAATACTTGTTGCATTTGCCAAATGTGAAATGAACGGATGATCGCCCTTTATCTAGTTGATGACTGAGCATGATTAAACTTTTGTATAAGATAGTTGATTTCATTTTTGTAATATTGTATTGCTAAGGGACTAGCAATATGTAAGTTTGGGGGTGTGATAAGTGTTCAATTCTATGCATTCGAACCCTCTTTATTGCATACGTTAGTTCCGTTTTTGCGTTTACCAAGATATGTTTACGGTATTTTTGTGTTTTTGATGTTTTGCAGGTATTAGAGTAAATGGAGCAAAGTTGGAAGCTTTCTGCAGTCAAGAGAAGAAATCAGAAAATGCAGCCAAGGCATCTCGATCAATCGAGATGTTGATTTCGATTAATCAAAATCTCGATTGATCGAGATCTCATTTCGATTGATCGAAATCTCGATCAATCGAGATTCAATCTCGATCAATCGAAATTCTGCAGAGCCCACTTGGCCACTTGCTCACCTGCTCTCCCACTTGCAACAAAATCCCCCTTTTTGCACGACTTAGGGGGATTGTCTGACTTGAACAAGACTTTTGGGGGCCTTCTTGATACAAGAGATATATATAATGATATATATATATATATGGTGGGCCCAAGGTTGGAAAAGAAGCCAAAAAGCACACAAAAAGGACCATATCTCTCATATCTCATATATCTCTCAAGGAAGATCAGAATATGAGTGGAGAGACCTTCGGGAGAGGAAGAGAAAGAGCTGAACCAGACCAAGAAGCTTCATTCTTTTTATCAATGGAAGGGTGCAAGGCAACCATGAGCAACTAACTCTTCTACTAGGGTGTTGGTTTCAACCCCTAGCCATGTAAACTTGTTCATCTTTGTAGCTCTTGGGATTTATAATTAAATGTTGATTATTTAGCCTAGTGATTATGTACACAAATACATCTCTTTTATATATTCATTTGATATGGAATTTATTCTTGTCTTAGAGTAGATTTTGTCACTTGAATGCACAACATTTGCATATTCCACAAGAAGTGCAAATGATGGCTAGATAATGGTGTTTAAATGAATGTGTGATGTTAATTTGTATAGACCATGCCAAGACAAGGTAGTTTGGATGCATGTAGTGTTCACTTAGAGAGTAGAGTAATTAGGTAGTTAGTTATGTTGAAGAGCTATGCTTGTTGAAGATGGATTATGATAGGTTAGCACACACATTGATCTTTTGATATGTCATTGAGGTCACAAGCCTAATGACATTGTTAGGCATTTAATTAATGAATCCCATGCTTGCTACACTTATGAACATGTGAATGGCTAGTGGTGGAAACCAACCCTAGTTCTCTCTCCCAACTTTAAACTCTTTACTTTTCTTGTCATTTCATTCATGCAATAGTTTTTAAATACAAAACCAAAAATCTGTTTTTAGAATTAAAGTAGAATTAATCTTCCCTTAAGACAATTGCGACTAGTCCTCGTGGGATCGATACCCTCTATATAGAACCTTATCTACAAAGATTCGTGCTCTTGCGAGTGGTTAAATTATATTTTGATAAAAAGGGCAAAATTAAGCTTACAATATAATTTAGTTCCGACCACATCACATACCGCTTGACATTACCACCGCAATTGTCAAGTGTGCACAATACTTTCCATGTTTCGATGTTGAGAAAGTATTAGTCAAATCCTTCACATGTGCTAGATTGGACAGATCTTAAGGTGGAGGAGGACATGTCTTACAAGGAAAGACCAGTACAGGTTTTGGATGCTAGGGAGCAAGTGCTTCAGGGCAAGACTATACTATTGGTTAAAGTCCTTTGGAGGCATCACGGAGTCGAGGAGGCTACGTGGGACCGAGAACAAGAAGTCCGCTCAAAACATCCCGAGTTATTTTCTACTTGAGGTATGTTTCAAATTTCAGGGACGAAATTCCTTTAAGGAGGGGAGGTTGTAGAGACCGTGACCAATTTTGGCCGATTTTGCATTTTTCGCACTATAATTGCCATAAATACATTTTGAGTGATGTTTAACATGTTTTGAGTGTGGGGAACATGTTTGAGAAGTGTTTTAACTGTTTTGGTAAGTTTTTGAAAGATTTGGAGAAGTTTGACTTTTTGGTCAAACCAGGGCCCGGGATGTGACTTAAGTGGGCCCGATAATCCAGAAAATTTTTGAAAATATTTATTTTTAGGAATGACTTAGATGAAATATTTAGAGAGTTAAGGAAGTGATTTCGAGACAGTAGGAGTTTTTGAAATCGAAAACGGAGGCTCGAAGGGTACGTTAAGTGGCCGGGGGGCATTGTGGTCTTTTTGCGAGCCCTATATATTTTAAATAATAGTGGCAGAGATATTCAGGCATATCTCACACCTCTTTCTCTCTCTAAGACTATTCAACTTCATAGCTCCCCCTTCTCTCTACATTTTGGGCCCGTGCAGCTTGGATTCAAGACTTGTCGAAGGAGGGAAATACGTAGGGGATGGCTAGGGCTTCCCTTTGAACCAATCAAAGTGGTGGTTCAAAAAGATAGACATCGCTGAAATTTTGGTGAAGTGCTTGGAAGGTCTTCATTTTCAAGGTAGGGGTTCTTCTTCTCTTCTAATTGTTGATTGGTGAAAAAGAGAGGTGTAGGTTGTGTTTCACATGCTTTAGGATGGTGAGAGGTGTGGAAAGTTATGTTTTCTGATTCTCTAGAGTCCTATCTTTTCACAATTGTGTCCATTGCGTTGGTAGTAGCATGTGGGTTTGAAGGGTGTGAGTGTAAGAAATTGATACATAGGCATTATGTGCTTAATTTGGTGTATATGTGAAAAAATATGTACCAAGTGTCATATATGTGATTATATGTGGGAATGTGGTTGTTGAATGCATGTTAGTTCTATGTACTAAAATTATGCATTGAGTGTAGCATGAGTAAGATATGCTAATTTTTAAGTTGTATGCATATGAGATGATATATGCATGTGTTATACATATATGTGCTATATATGGTGTGTGGTGGTGAGAAACATGCTTTTTACTTCTTTTTAGTATCAATGCGCATGAGTAGTGCATGAAAATAAAATGCCATGTGTTTATGCATTCATATTGCATATGTGGGAAGTTGTGAGAAAAATGACGCAAATGAGGTACACGGGGCTTCGGAGTGGTCCGATCGTGTGGTGAAATGTGGTGAAATTATCCACTATGTATGGCCCTCGGAGTGGACCCGCCATACTAAGGCGTAATGCCTAGGATCGGAGTATGTCCAATACTAATGACCCCTCAGAATTGTTCCGGTCAGTGGATGGTTATCGGAGAATGTCCAAGAATTGTGACCCTCGGAGTTATCACCTCACTCTATGGCAATCCTATATATTGCTATAGTAGAATGACCTTTTGGAGTTGTCCCAGTCGTTCGATGGTTATCGGAGGTGTCCAAAGTTACATGATCCTCAGAGCGGGCCCATCATATAGTGTATCGGATGAGGACCGAGAGAGAGAGCATTTACTTTTCTTAATGCTTGTATGTTTGAACATGTTATATATGATTCGTGAAATATGCAATCCTCTTTAATTGCATTTGTTGATTGGCTTGTGAGATTGTGGATGTGGCATGTAGTGTATTCATATGCATTCCATGTAGGTCAGTGTCGAGTTGGCACTTAGGAGGGTTGGGGTATCTCTACTGAGCCGCAGTGGTGCTCACCCCTTTATTATAAACTCTTTTACAGATAAGGCGTCGATGACGGATGGGACTTGAGTGTCCAAGTGGAAACCTAGTAGCATGTTGCTAACTTTTGTGATGTTGCACATTTGTGGCTATCCAAGCCGGCTTGTGGCATGTGACTTATTTTTGAGTTGTAGTCATATCTTGGACGAATGTAATTTGGATGTATGTATTGGACTTTAAACTTGTTGGGTGTGGAAAGACAACGGTTTAATTTATGTAATGCCCATGGCGGTACTTAGTTCATTTGATGATGTTTTGATTGTGAATGGATTGTGGTTGTGAAAGAAAATGATTCATTTTGATGTATAATTGAATTATGTTTATGATCTTGAGTATGAAATTGATGTTGGTATGTTTCATTTATGTTATGGACCATTTATGAGAGGTTCTAGGATGATAGAAGGTGGATTGGGCTCCAAATAAACCATGTATAGGGTTGTTGGAGGTCCTGTGGGGATCATTTCAATTGTGCGAAATGCCCATTTCGCACAATCGAAACCCCCATTTCGATTGTGCGAAGGGGTGATGATTTATGGTGATTTTAGAGTCCAGATAGGAGGAATTTCGCACAATCGAAACCCTCATTTCGATCGTGCAAAATATTGTAGGTCTGAGGTCCCAAGAGGGTGAAATCTTCGCACAATCAAGATTTATTTCGCACAATCGAGATGCCAGTTTCGCATAATCGAGATTGCCATTTCACACCATCGAAATTACTATTCACAGCATTTTTCAAAACTTCATTTTGACGCAATTTCTTCGTTCTAGATCGTAATTGAGTGTGATTTTTGTTAAACTTGAGTATTTTTGGATTCTCTATCCAATGGTATAGGTATCACTTTCAGATTCCAAACACAGTGAGTTTTGAATCGTGAAAGTGAGTGATTCTTGAAAGTGTGGACAAGTAAATTTCCACTGAGGTGTATGATTCGATGTAGGGCCCCATGGGGATTGGTTAAGATGGAGTTGTGTGCATTTATATGCAAGAATTGAGTTAAGATTGCATGATGAATGAGGGTAATGAGGGTCTATTGGGCTAAATAGACAGTTTAACCTCCGGTTCTTTGAGAGTTAGAAATCGGGGCGTTATAGCATGGTATCACACCTTGATACTAATGCATGAGTGTAATGGATATCATTCACGGGGTTGAGTGAACGAGTTCACAATCGGAATTCGGAGTCGGTCAGGGGGAGTCTCGGCGGTCCTGGTTTCGGGGCGTGACAAAATTATACAAGAATGTAAAAGAACTTACTTATATTTCACCATGGTAGTTTCATCACTCCCTTGAGAGGGGTGTTTATAATAAAAGAAAAAGAATACAAAAATATTTTCTATTACACTTTATTTTTTTCTGCAATTTCTAACTCCTTCACCAATCCCTAAGACCCCCTATTCATAGAGTTAGAGGAGAATGGTTTAGGTGGGAAAAGAAAATTTAAGAATAAAATTCAATATACAAAATCTGAATTTGAATTTCTAAGATTTGATCTCCATTTTGAATTCTAGACTACTGACGTGGTCGTATAAAAAAATAATATTTTTCAAAGTTTTGAACTTAAGACCTCTTATGGAGTAGTTTATACAAAATACCATCTCTTCCACAATTCTTCTTATGTTCATCTTTATATATATCATTTTCAACCATTTTTTGGCTTCTTTTCTTCTCATTTGAAAATCAACACCTATAAAACATAAAATGCGAATATAAGAACATTTAAATAAAATAAAATAGTAATTAAAGACTTATTTTTGAATATAAAATAGCAAGTTTTGTGCACTTATCAACGTGCATGGTGTTGAAGAGGGTGTGAGTGCAGGACATACGTTCATACTCTCATGGCATAGTTATATGACATGCTAACTTGCATATGGATGATAGGATCCCTTTGCATGTATCTCTCCCTTGTGTGGTATTCACGGGACCTTAGGAAGTATGTTTTAGGTGTTTCTACTAAGCAAGTAAAAGTTCAATCCCCTATATACAAACTTTTTCAAGTAATGACAAGAAAGTGGTAGAATTCCACCAACCTTGAGTTGGGTTATGGAGCATGGAAGATGTTTTAGTTATTTTTGTAAAGTATGTTCACATGTGGTAATGGATGCATTATATAGGTGTAATGATGTTCATTTTGGAGAATGTATGTATTTTGACATCTAAGCCTTGAACTAATGTGTCTTTGAATTAAGAATGTATTTATAAGAACATTCTTCACAAACTTGTATCTACAAATAGATTGGTGATTTAAATGCATGGTGATCATGAGATGATAGAATGAAGTTTTTGGTCTTCTTTATTTATGTTAAAATGTCATTTAGATGATGTTAGGATGTATAGAAACAAATACAAGTTGAGGAGTGGTCACAAATGGTAATGCATGAAAAGAAGGATTTCTGCTAGAGTAAGTAGAATTGATCGTATTCCCCAATACGATCGATCAAATGAGTACGATTGATTGTAATCCTCATTACAATAGATTGGATTTTAAGTTAAAATTTTAGCAATATAAATTTTGGATTGCCAATTTTCCAATGTCTTCTTGACGTTGATCTGCACGATGATCAATCGATCATAATTTACGATCAATCGTATTTCATTGTAACTATGTGCAAGTGATAATTGTGACTGTGTTTACTTACCAACTTGTGAGGGGGTCATTAAAATGGATTGCTTGAGATATGTTTTCGTGTTAATGTGTGTATCTATGTTTCCGCAATGATAAGACCATGAGTTTGGCATTTGAACCTTAGTGTTCCAGAATAGAACTTAAGTTTTAATAGATGAGCTTCCACATCCCTCGAGTTTTTAGATTGGAAATAGGGGCGTGATAAATTGGCATCAGAACAATTATTTTGGATTATGGGGTGTTGATCGGATAAATGTAATCACACTCAAGGTTCGAGTACGAAAAGGGAGATTCCAGGTGCTCGGATTTTGAGGCATGGCACGTATAGCTTGATTGATCGACCATTTGATCAAACTGGGTATGTAGAGACCGTGACCAATTTTGGGCGGTTTTGTATTTTTTTGCATTATAATTGCCATAAATGCATTTTTGAGTGGTGTTTAACATGTTTTGAGTGTGATAAACATGTTTGGGAAGTTTTTTAAGGTTTTGGAAAGTTTTCGGGAGATTTGGAAAAGTTTAACTTTTTGGTCAAACCGGGGCCCGGGATGCGACTTAAGTGGGCCCGGGAATCCAGAAAATTCTCGGAAATATTTATTTTTGAGAATGGCTGAGATGAAATGTTTAGAGAGTAAAGGAAGTGATTTCGAGACCGTAGGAGTTTTCGGAATCGAAAAAGGAGTCCGGGAGGGTACGTTAAGTGGCCGAGGGGCATTTTAGTCTTTTTGTGAGCCCTAAATATTTTAAATATCAGTGGCAAGGACATTTCAGCAGATCTCACGCCTCTTTCTCTCTCTAAAATTCTCCATCTTCAAAGCTCTCCCTTCTCTCTACATTTCGGACCCGTTCGGCTTGGATTCAAGACTCGCCGAAGGAGGGAGATACGTAGGGGATGGCTAGGGCTTCCATTTGAACCAAACAAAGTGGTGATTCGGCAAGGTGGACTCTGTTGGAAATTTGGTGAAGTGCTTGGAAGGCCTTCATTTTTGAGGTAGGGGTTCTTCTTCTCTTCTAATTGTCGATTATAGGGTTTCGGGTGAAGAAGAGAGGTGTAGGTTGTGTTTCACATGCTTTAGGATGGTGAGAGGTGTGAAAAGTTGTATTTTCTTCTTCTCTAGAGTCCTATCTTTTCACAATTGTGTATATTGTGTTGGTGGTAACATGTAGGTTTGAAGTATGTGAGTGAAAGAAATTGATACAAAGGCATTATGTGCTCAATTTGATGTATATGTGAGAAAATGTGTACCAAGTGTCATATATGTGATTATATGTGGGAATGTGGTTGTTGAATGCATGTTTAGTTCTATGTGCTAAAATTATGCATTGAATGTAGCATGAGTAAAATATGCTAATTTTGAAGTGGTATGCATATGAGATGATATATGCATGTGTATTCATATATGTGCTATGTGTGGTGTGTGGTGATGAAAATATGCTTATTACTTCTTTTTAGTATCAATGAGCATGAGTTGAGCATGAAAACAAAATATCATGTGTTTATGCATTCATATTGCATATGTGGGAAGTTGCGGGAAAAATGACGCAAAAGAGGTACACGGGGCTTCGGAATAGTCCAACCGTGTTGTGAAATGTGGTAAAATTGTCCACTATGTATGGCCCTCGGAGTGGACCCGCCATACTAAGGCTTAATGCGTAGGATCGGAGTATGCCCAATATTAATGACCCCTCGGAGTTGTCCCGATCATTGGATGGTTATCGGAGAATGTCCATGATTTGTGAGCCTCGGATTTGCCCCCTCACTCTATGGCAATCCTATATATTGCTATGGTAGAATGACCTTTCGGAGTTGTCCCAGTCATTGGATGGTTATCGGAGGTGTCCAAGGTTACATAATCCTCGGAGCGGGCCAATCATGTAGGGTATCGGATGAGGACCGAGAGAGAGAGCATTTACTTTCTTAATGCTTGTATGCTTGAACATGTTATATATGATCCGTGATATGTGCAATCCTCTTTAATTGCAATTATTGATGTATTTGTGAGATTGTGGATGTGGCATGTAGTGTATTCATATGCATTCCATGTAGGTCGTGTCAGGTCGGCACTTAGAAGGGTTGGGGAACCTTTACTGAGCCGCAGTGGTGCTCACCCCTTTATTATAAACTCTTTTTACAGATAAAGCGTCGATGACGGATGGGACGTGAGTGTCCAAGTGGAACACTAGTGGTGGTTTTGCCATCTTTTGAGTTTTGAGCATTTTTGTGGCTATTCATACCGGCTTGTGGCATGTGACTTCCTTTTTAGTCGTGGTTGTACTTTGGACATATGTACTTTTGATGTATGTATTGGATTTTAAACTTGTTGGGTGTGGAGAGACAACGGTTTAATATATGTAATGCCCATGGCGGCACTTAATTCATTTTGATGATGCTTCCATTTTGAATGAATGGTGTTTGTGAAAGAAAATGATTCATTTTGGTGTATGGATTAAATTTTGAATGTGATCTTGAGTGTGAGATTGGTGTTGGAACCTTCCATTTATGTTATTAATCATGTGTGAGGGGTTCTAGGATGATAGCATGTTGATTGGGTTCCAATTGGATCATGTATAGGGCTGTTGGAAGTCCCAGGAGGTGCATTTCGATCAATCGAGATTTAATCTCGATCAATCGAGATGCCTATTTTGATCAATCGAAGTGCCCATTTCGATTGATCGAAAGGGTGATGATTTATGGTGATTTTTGGAGTCCTGGTAGGAGGAATTTCGATCAATCGAGACCCCCATCTCGATCAATCGAGATATTGCAGGTCTGGGTTTTATTCTCTATCCAATGGTATAAGCCTAAGTTCCAGATTTTAAACACAGAAAGTTTTGAGGCTCGAAAGTGAGTGATTCTTAAAAGTGTGGGCGTGTAAATGTTCACTAAGGTGTGCAATTTGATGTAAGGCCCATGGGGATTAGTTAAGGTGGATTTGGGTGCATTCATATGCAAGAATTGAGTTAAGCTTCCATGGTGAATGAGGGTAATGAGGGCCTATTGGGCTAAATGGACGGTTTAACCTCCAGTTCTCCGGGAGTTAGGAATCGGGGCGTTATAACATGGTATCAAACCTTGATACTAATGTATTGAGTGTAATTGAGATTGTTCATGGGGTTAAGTGAACGGGTTCACACTCGGGATTCGGGGTCGGTCCGGGGGAGTCCCGGCGGTCCGGGTTTCAGGGCGTGACAGAAATGGTATCAGAGCACTAGGTTGGAATACTTAGGGACGAAGGGTGAGACTTGATTAGTGATCACTTGAGGTTAAGGATAGGAACATAAGGATTTTGACTTGAGATTGTAAATTGCTTATGTGGAACTTGATTTATGCTTACGATTTCTTAACATGCTTTTGTGGGTTAAATAGACATGGCATGTGTAAACATGATGGATATGTGTGAGATGTGTAAATTTATTGAACTTAAAATTTTTCTTGTTGTGTATATAGAAAAAAATGCCTCCAAGAAGAGCGCGAGACATTGGCGCTGATGCTCCTCAGGAGCCAACTGATGGAACGCAATTTATACGTGACATGGCTGATACGATGAGAAGAATGGCTATGGAAGCCAGGGAAGAGGAGGTTCAAGCATTGCCTAGGGTTGCCTTGAGCCGACAAATGGTGGCAATGAAGGAATATGTGAAATTTAAGCCGCCTACCTTTGATGGGGCACGTGATCCACTTGTGGCTGAGAGTTGGATTGACCAAACTCACAAACTCATGGTTGCTCTTGCAATTGATGAGGATCTGAAAGTCGGAGTAGCGTCGCTTCACTTACAAGGAGAAGCGGATCGGTGGTGGCAATTCATCGGGAATATCCACAACACTGAGACTATGGACTGGGAGACCTTTAAGGGTTTATTCTTTGACATGTTCTTTCCAGCTTCGGTGAGAGACCGGATGAGGCAAGAGTTCATAGACTTAGTCCAAGGGGACTTAGATGTGATGGGGTACGAGACCAAGTTTACATCTTTAGCTCGCTTTGCCCCAGAGATGGTAGTTAATGAAGAGCTAAAGGTGAACAAGTTTGTGAAGGTACTGAAAACCTCTATCAGAAAGAGGGTGTCCATTTTGGGTTTGAAGACCTACAGTGAGGTGGTTGATAGGGCCTTGGTGGCTGAGGAGGATGACAGAGACACTCAGAGGTTGTGGGACTCTAGACAGCAAGCTAAGGGTACGGGTACCTCTTCGAGTGGTCATGGGAGGAAAAGAAATAGGGAGGGCAGATCAGGTTCACAGGGGCAGCAGCAGACTCGCCCAGTACCTTCATTGTCCTTGCCTACTGGATCTACACGATCCACAGTTGTATGCTATCATTGCCAGCAGTCTGGCTATTTTCGTTCTGAGTGCCCTCAGAGGCAAATAGTGGCTTCAGTGCCGGTGGCTTCGGTGGGGGATCGGGTATGTTTTCATTGCAAACAACCAGGCCATGTTAGGGCCAACTGTCCACAGAGACAAAGTACATCGAGTGGTATAGGGACTCAGCAGAGGGCTGGGCAGACAGCTACAGTTCAGTCTGGTTTCAGGACATTACCGCCACCTCATCCAGCGCATTCTGTACAGGGATCTCGGGTAGCGAGAGGTTCCACGCCTGCTTCTAGTCAGCAGTCAGGGTTACAAGGGACTGGTCAGCAGTCACGGGGCCGTGTGTTCACGCTTGCTCCGGTAGAGGGTGTACCGGGACCGTCAGTGGTCAGAGGTATTTTCCTGGTTTTTAGCTCGTGGGCTAGGGTGTTGATAGATTCAGGTGCATCACATTCATTCATATCTGTTGCATTTGCTTGTGCCTTGGGGCTGCGGGTGTCATCACTGGAGTCACCATTGTCCATTGATACACCAGTTGGGGGTAGGGTTACCCTGGATAGAGTGTGTCGGTCTTGCAAGATCGAGGTTGCTGGGCGTCGACTAGTGTTTGACTTTGTGTTGCTAGACATGACCACTTTTGATGTCATTCTAGGCATGGACTGGTTATCTACATTTAGAGCCACGATTGATTGTCTCCGTAGGAGAGTGACAGTGTGCACACCCGAGGGTGATTGCTTTTATTTTGTGGGAGAGCGGGATGATTTCTACGTTCCGTCTCTGCTTGGTTCCGGTGTGAGGGACGGGATTGGATATTTCCTAGCTAGCTTATTAGCCGAGGAGGATGAGGCTATGACTAGTGGAGGATTTCCACCAGTAGTTAGAGAGTTTGTGGATGTGTTTTCGGAGGACTTGACAGAGTTACCTCCGATGAGAGATGTTGTGTTTAGCATTGATCTTGCTCCTGGTACCACGCCTATCTCTATGGCACCGTACCAGATGACACCGGCAGAGTTGATGGAGTTGAAAGATCAATTGCAAAAATTGTTGGATAAGGGATTTGTACGACCTAGTACATCGCCTTGGGGAGCTTGATCGGCATCGAATGTTGCGCATTCTAGCCTCTTAATTTATATATTTTATTCTCTTAGTGATAGATTATTTTATGATTTTACTTCGTTTTAGTGTTTTCTGTATTTTCAGGGCCTTAATGATTATTTTAGTTAAAACCGTGATTTTGGGCTTTTAAAGATGACATCCAAGATGGTTAAATGAAGCCTACATCAATGAGATCCATTCCACCATTTATTTCAACTCAAATCAACCCAAGGAAGAGGTCCAAGAGAATTACAACTGCTTAAGAAGGTTTCGGGCCTGAAGCCCAAATCTGCGCATAATACAGTCTTAATCCCGCTTTGGAAAATGGGCCAGAAGTCTTATTTCCGAGCCTCAAATCGACATTATTTGATTCTGCACACTTTTGTATTTCACGGAAATTCAGTGAATCGGACTTCTAGTGGGTCAAAAGTTGAGCCGAAGTCAGCAGGAAAAACTCAACTGATTAGTGCTGCGGGAAAACCTAATTTATTCCTAATTGGATTAGGAATTTGATGTATTCTCTTGGCTATTTAAAGTGACAAATTGGGGCTGTATGGAAAAGGCTTGGCAGCAGCTTTGAAGTGCTTTTGGAATGGAGAATTATTGGAGAACAAGGCGTATCATGAGCGGCTAGTTCAGCCACCAGGGTTTTGATGTAGCCCTAACTAAACATCACTGGTTTGATTGTTCTAATTATTGGGGATTTTTGTATTCATTCATAGATTGTGTAATTTAGAGGATTCTTATTATAGAATTGAACAATAAAAGTCTTATAAATTCAGTTTCAATGATTTCTTATCTTGTCTTAGATATTTGATTGTTGTTATTTGAACTTGTCCCTCTTATTTTCTGTGATCATGAGAGTGATTATTACACAATGATTTTCACTAAATATATCATTAAAAGCTTTGATGGATTATGCCTAGAGAAGATGAACCATACTGCACCCTAGATTAGAGTAGTTAGGCAGATGGCCCATGCCAATCGAAGATAGTCCATGACTTAGCCTTAATCATATATTATCTTCTTGATGGATGGAGGTGAGCTTGTAGCCACCGACACCACTTATGCATGATATGATGCCCCATAGTTAGTTCAATTGACCATTGATTGTGAAGTTTGTGGTGAAATCAATTACCCTAGACTTATCTTATATTCTCTACACTCCTCAGTTTTTCTTACTTTTGTTCAATTGCTTCATTAGTTAATTTAGATATAAAAATCAGAATTTATTTCTTTTAAATTTAATTAGAATTAATCCTAACAATTCAACTCAGTCAAACCATAGTCCTTGAGGTTCGACACCCCTTCCTTTCGATAGCCCTATTCTACAAGGAATTCTATCTATTGCGAAGTGTGGTAATTTTTAATTGATATATTATTGAGTCACACTCACACACGAATCAGAGCTCCGGTCCTATTTGCTAAAAAGAAGGACGGATCCTTACGGTTATGCATAGACTACCGTAAGTTGAACCAAGCAACGATTAAGAACAAGTATCCTTTGCCAAGGATAGATGACTTGTTTGATCAGCTTAAGGGTTCGACTTGTTTTTCGAAGATCGACTTGAGGTCGGGGTATTACCAGTTGAGGGTAAGGGAAGAAGACATTCCGAAGACAGCTTTTCGGACTAGATATGGCCACTATGAGTTTTTAGTGATGCCGTTTGGTTTGACGAACGCACCAGCAGCGTTCATGGATTTGATGAACCGGATATTCAGGGTGTACTTAGATAGGTTTGTGGTGGTCTTCGTGGACGACATTCTTGTGTATTCTTCTTCTATGGAAGAGCATGAGATCCATTTGAGGACAGTGTTACAGATATTGAGAGAGCACCGTTTGTATGCCAAATTCAAAAAATGTGAATTTTGGCTAACGGAGGTGAAGTTCCTAGGACACTGATGTGGCTAAACTCGGATTAAATTGTAAGCTTAATTTTGCCCTTTTTATCAAAATATAATTTAACCACTCGCAAGAGCACGAATCTTTGTAGATAAGGTTCTATATAGAGGGTATCGATCCCACGAGGACTAGTCGCAATTGTCTTAAAGAAAGATTAATTCTACTTTAATCCTAAAAACAGGTTTTTGAATTTTTGATTATAAACTATTGCATGAATGAAATGACAATAAAATTAAAGAGTAAAGTTGGGAGAGAGAGCTAGGGTTGGTTTCCACCACTAGCCATTCACATGTTCATAAGTGTAGCAAGCATGGGATTCATTAATTAAATGCCTAACAATGTCATTAGGCTTGTGACCTCAATGACATATCAAAAGATCAATGTGTGTGCTAACCTATCATAATCCATCTTCAACAAGCATAGCTCTTCAACCTAACTAACTACCTAATTACCCTACTCTCTAAGTGAACACTACATGCATCCAAACTACCTTGTCTTGGCATGGTCTATACAAGCAAACATCACACATTCATTTAAACACCATTATCTAGCCATCATTTGCACTTCTTGTGGAATATGCAAAGGTTGGGCATTCATATGGAAGAATCTATTCTAAGACAAGAATAAAACCAAAACCACATGAATATATAGAAGAAATGTATTAGTGTACATGATCACTAGGCTAAATAATCAACATTTAATTACAAATCCCAAGTGCTACAAGAAGGAACAAGTTTACATGGCTAGGGGTTGAAACCAACACCCTAGTAGAAGAGTTAGTTGCTCATGGTTGCCTTGCACTCTTCCATTGATGGAGAAGAGGAAGCTTCTAGGTCTGGTTCAACTCCTTCTCCTCTCTCCCGAATGTCTCTCCTTCCTTTGGTCTGATGTGTGTGTTGAGAGATATGAGATATGAGAGATATGGCCCTTTTTGTGCTTTTTTTGGCTTTCTTTTCAACCTTGGGGCCCACCATATATATATATATATATGACTATATATATCCCTTGTATCAAGAAGGTCCCCAAGGGTCTTGTTCAAGTCAGACAATCCCCCTAAGTCGTGCAAAAAGGGGGATTTTGTTGCAAGTGGGAAAGCAGGTGAGCAAGTGGCCAAGTGGGTTCTGCAGAATCTCGATCAATCGAGATTGAATCTCGATTGATCGAGATTTCGATCAATCGAAATGAGATCTCGATCAATCGAGATCTCGATTGATCGAGATGCCTTTGGCTGCAATTCTGACTTTTTCTCTTCAGCTGCAAATAGCTTCCAACTTTGCTCCATTTACTCTAATACCTGCAATACATCAAAAACACAAAAATACCGTAAACATATCTCGGTAAACGCAAAAATGGGACTAACATATGCAATAAAGAGGGTTCAAATGCATAGAATTGAACACTTATCAGACACGTGGTGTTAGAAGGAGGAGTATCGGTAGACCCTTCTAAGATAGAAGCGGTAATGGATTGGGAGAGGCCTAAGAATGTATTTGAGATACGTAGCTTCTTAGGATTGGCAGGATATTACCGGCGTTTCGTGAAGGACTTTTCGAAGTTAGCGGCGCCGATGACCAAACTTACTCGTAAAGGAGTTAAGTTTGAGTGGAACGAGGCTTGCGAGCATTCCTTTATGGAATTGAAGCGTAGATTGACTAGTACTCCAATATTGATTATCCCCGAGCGCGGTTTGGGTTATGTCATCTATTGTGACGCTTCAAGGGATGGTTTGGGATGTGTATTGATGCAGATCGAGAGGGTTGTTGCATATGGTTCCCGGCAGTTGAAGATCCACGAGCAGAATTACCCGACTCATGACTTGGAGTTGGCGGCGATAATTTTGCTTTGAAAACGTGGAGGCATTATCTCTACAGAGAGAAGTTTGAGGTTTTCTCCGATCATAAGAGTTTGAAGTACCTTTTTACGTAAAAGGACTTGAATATGAGACAGAGGAGATGGGTTGAATACATGGAAGACTACAACTTTGATCTTCAGTATCACTCGGGGAAAGCTAAAGTGGTTGCCGATGCATTGAGCAGGAAATCACATGGTACTCTGGCTAGCATCGCCATTCGTGAATGGAAGATGATGGAAGACATCTCAGAAATGGGATTGTGCTTTAGTGAGAGTGATGGACATGCCACTTTGTTCACACTCATAGCGCAACCAACTCTAGTGAGTAGGGTGGTTGAGGAGCAGAGGCATGACACAGAGTTAGAGAGCATTCGCACTCGGATTACGGGTGGCGAGGCAGTGGAGGATTGGGTTATCCATTCAGACGGAGGTCTGAGGTTCAGAGGCAGAATGGTTGTTCCATTGGCTTGTACGGATGAAGTCCTGAGGGAGTTTCATAGCTCCAGACTTGCAGTACATCCCGGTGGTACCAAGATGTACCATAACCTTCGTAGACAGTATTGGTGGAAGGGCATGAAAAAGGACGTTGCATGATTTGTGGTGAGGTGCCTCACTTGCCAACAAGTGAAGGCCGAGCATCAGAGACCGGCAGGTTTGTTACAGCCCTTATCGGTAAGTATGTGGAAGTAGGAACACGTTACTATGGACTTTGTGACGGGATTACCTAGGACAAGGAAGAGTCATGATGCAGTTTGGGTCATTGTGGATAGGTTGACCAAGGTGGCTCATTTTCTTCCTATTCGAGTGATAGATGATGTGGATACCCTTAGTCGGTTGTATATTGATCAGATTGTGAGACTGCACGGAGTGCCAATTTCCATTGTGTCTGATAGAGATCCGAGATTTACATCACAGTTTTGGCAGAGTTTTCAGGCTGCACTTGATACGAACCTCCATTTCAGTAAAGCTTTCCATCCTCAGACAGATGGTCAGTCGGAGCGTACTATACAGATTTTGGAGGATATGCTTAGAGCATGTGCACTTGATTTTTGAGGCAGTTGGGAGGATCACCTTCCATTGGTGGAGTTTGCGTACAATAATAGCTACCAAGCTAGTATTGAGATGGCTCCATTTGAGGCCTTGTATGGTAGACCTTGTAGGTCGCCAGTTTGTTGGATAGAGGTCGGTGAGATAGTGGCTTTGGGGCCGAATATAGTTAGAGAGACTACAGAAAAGATTAAGATTATACGGCAGCGTTTGCTTACGGCTCAGAGTCGTCAGAAAAGCTATGCTGACAGAAGGCGGAGGCCTTTAGCATTTGAGGTGGGGGACCATGTCTTCTTGAAAGTCTCGCCACGACGGGGTTTGATGAGGTTTGGGCGTAGGGGAAAACTAGCCCCACGGTTTATCAGTCCATTCGAGATATTGGATCGTGTGGGTGAGGTTGCGTACCGTTTGGCATTGCCACCGCAATTGTCAAGTGTGCACAATACTTTTCACGTTTCGATGTTGAGAAAGTATGAGCCGGATCCTTCACATGTGTTAGATTGGACAGATCTTGAGGTGGAGGAGGACGTGTCTTACGAGGAAAGACCGGTACAGGTTTTGGATGCTAGGGAGCAAGTGCTTCGGGGCAAGACTATTCCATTAGTTAAAGTCCTTTGGAGGCATCACGGAGTCGAGGAGGCTACGTGGGAGCGAGAACAAGAAATCCGCTCGAAATATCCTGAGTTGTTTTCTACTTGAGGTATGTTTCTAATTTCGGGGACGAAATTCCCTTAAGGGGGAGAGGTTGTAGAGACCGTGACCAATTTTGGCCAGTTTTGTATTTTTTTGCATTATAATTGCCATAAATGCATTTTTGAGTGGTGTTTAACATGTTTTAAGTGTGAGAAGCATGTTTGGAAAGTGTTTTTAAGGTTTTGGGAAGTTTTCGGGAGATTTGGAAAAGTTTGACTTTTTGGTCAAACCGGGGCCCGGGATGCGACTTAAGTGAGGCTGGGAATCCGGAAAATTTTTGAAAATATTTATTTTTGAGAATGGCTGAGATGAAATGTTTAGAGAGTAGAGGAAGTGATTTCGAGACCGTAGGAGTTTTCAGAATCGAAAAAGAAGTCCGGGAGGGTACGTTAAGTGGCCGAGGGGCATTTTAGTCTTTTTGCGAGCCCTAAATATTTTAAATATCAGTGGAAAGGACATTTCAGCAGATCTCACACCTCTTTCTCTCTCTAAAGTTCTCCATCTTCAAAGCTCTCCCTTCTCTCTACATTTCGGACCCGTTCGGCTTGGATTCAAGACTCGCCGAAGGAAGGAGATACATAGGGGACGGCTAGGGCTTCCATTTGAACCGAACAAAGTGGTGATTCAGCAAGGTGGACTCTGCTGAAAATTTGGTGAAGTGCTTGGAAGGCCATCATTTTTGAGGTAGGGGTTCTTCTTCTCTTCTAATTGTCGATTATAGGGTTTCGGGTGAAGAAGAGAGGTGTAGGTTGTGTTTCACATGCTTTAGGATGGTGAGAGGTGTGGAAAGTTGTATTTTCTTCTTCTCTAGAGTCCTATCTTTTCACATTTGTGTATATTGTGTTGGTGGTAACATGTAGGTTTGAAGTATGTGAGTGAAAGAAATTGATACATAGGCATTATGTGCTCAATTTGATGTATATGTGAGAAAATGTGTACCAAGTGTCATATATGTGATTATATGTGAGAATGTGGTTGTTGAATGCATGTTTAGTTCTATGTGCTAAAATTATGCATTGAATGTAGCATGAGTAAAATATGCTAATTTTGAAGTGGTATGCATATGAGATAATATATGCATGTGTTATACATATATGTGCTATGTGTGGTGTGTGGTGATGAAAATATGCTTATTACTTCTTTTTAGTATTAATGAGCATGAGTTGAGCATGAAAACAAAATATCATGTGTTTATGCATTCATATTGCATATGTGGGAAGTTGCGGGAAAAATGACGCAAAAGAGGTACACGGGGCTTCGGAATAGTCCAACCGTGTTGTGAAATGTGGTAAAATTGTCCACTATGTATGGCCCTCGTAGTGGACCCGCCATACTAAGGCTTAATGCCTAGGATCAGAGTATGCCCAATACTAATGACCCCTCGGAGTTGTCCCGATCATTGGATGGTTATCGGAGAATGTCCATGATTTGTGAGCCTCGGAGTTGCCCCCTCACTCTATGGCAATCCTATATATTGCTATGGTAGAATGACCTTTCGGAGTTGTCCTAGTCATTGGATGGTTATCGGAGGTGTCCAAGGTTACATGATCCTCAGAGCAGGCCAATCATGTAGGGTATCGGATGAGGACCGAGAGAGAGAGCATTTACTTTCTTAATGCTTGTATGCTTGAACATGTTATATATGATCCGTGATATGTGCAATCCTCTTTAATTGCAATTATTGATGTATTTGTGAGATTGTGGATGTGGCATGTAGTGTATTCATATGCATTCCATGTAGATCGTGTCGGGTCGGCACTTAGAAGGGTTGGGGAACCTTTACTGAGCCGCAGTGGTGCTCACCCCTTTATTATAAACTCTTTTTACAGATAAAGCGCCGATGACGGATGGGACGTGAGTGTCCAAGTTGAACACTAGTGGTGGTTTTGCCATCTTTTGAGTTTTGAGCATTTTTGTGGCTATCCATGCCGGCTTGTGGCATGTGACTTCCTTTTTAGTCGTGGTTGTACTTTGGACATATGTACTTTTGATGTATGTATTGGATTTTAAACTTGTTGGGTGTGGATAGACAACGGTTTAATATATGTAATGCCCATGGCGGCACTTAATTCATTTTGATGATGCTTCCATTTTGAATGAATGGTGTTGGTGAAAGAAAATGATTCATTTTGGTGTATGGATTAAATTTTGAATGTGATCTTGAGTGTGAGATTGGTGTTGGAACCTTCCATTTATGTTATTAATCATGTTTGAGGGGTTCTAGGATGATAGCATGTTGATTGGGTTCCAATTGGATCATGTATAGGGCTGTTGGAAGTCCCAGGAGGTGTATTTCGATCAATCGAGATTTAATCTCGATCAATCGAGATGCCTATTTCGATCAATCGAAGTCCCCATTTCGATTGATCGAAAGGGTGATGATTTATGGTGATTTTTGGAGTCCTGGTAGGAGGAATTTCGATCAATCGAGACCCCTATCTCGATCAATCGAGATATTGCAAGTCTGGGGTCCCGAAAGGGTGAAAATCTCGCTTGAATCTCGATTAATCGAGATTTAATCTCGATTAATCGAGATTTAATCTCGATCAATCGAGATTACTATTCACAATTTTTTTTACAAAACTTCATTTTGACGTAATTCTTCGTTCTAGATCGGAATTGAGCGTGGTTTTTTTTGAACTTGAGTTTTTTTTTATTCTCTATCCAATGGTATAAGCCTCAGTTCTATATTTTAAACACAGAAAGTTTTGAGGCTCGAAAGTGAGTGATTCTTAAAAGTATGGGCGTGTAAATGTTCACTAAGGTGTGCAATTTGATGTAGGGCCCATGGGGATTAGTTAAGGTGGATTTGGGTGCATTCATATACAAGAATTGAGTTAAGTTTCTGTGGTGAATGAGGGTAATGAGGGCCTATTGGGCTAAATGGACGGTTTAACCTCCAATTCTCCGGGAGTTAGGAATCGGGGCATTATAACATGGTATCAAACCTTGATACTAATGCATTGAGTGCAATTGAGATTGTTCATGGGGTTAAGTGAACGGGTTCACACTCGGGATTCGGGGTCGGTCCGGGGGAGTCCCGGTGGTCCGGGTTTCGGGGTGTGACAAGGTAACCTTCTGATTCGTGTGTGATTGTGACTCAAAAAGTATATCAATTAAAATTTTTCACACTTCACAATAGAACGAATTCCTTGCAGAATAGGCCTATCGAAAGGGGTATCGTACCTCAGGGATTATGGTCTGATGAGTTGGAATACGGAATTAATTCTAATTAAATTTATAAGAAAAGAATTCTGATTTTTAAACTAAATTAATTAAAAAGTAAAATAAAATAAAACAAAGTAAACAGATAGTGAAGATAATATGAGAGAAATCTAGGGTGTTTGACTTCACCACTAACTCCACAATCAATGGTCAATTGAATCAACTATAGGGGAATAACATCATGCATAAGTGGTGTCGGTGGCTACAAGCTCACCTTCATCCTTCAAGAAGATAACATATGATTAAGGCTAAGCCATGGACTATCTTCGATTGGCATGTGTCATCTGCCTAACTACTTTAATCTAGGGTGCAGTATGGTTCATCTTCTCTTGGCATAATCCATCAAAGCTCTTAACAATATATTCAGTGATTACCATTGTGTAATAATCTCTCTCATGATCACAGAAAATAAGAGAGATTGAGTTCAATAACAACAACTAAATATCTAAGACAAGATAAGAAATCATTGAGATTGAATTTACAAGACTTTTATTGCTCAATTCTATAATAAGAATCCTCTGAATTACACAATCTATGCATGTATATAAAGGTCCCCAATAATTAAAACAATCAAACCATTGATGCTTTGTTAGGGCTACATCAAAACCCTAGTGGCTGAACTAGCCGCTCATGGTAGAAGAAGAAGCTTCAACTGTTGAGGAAGAAGGCATCATCTTCATGACTTCTGCGTATGACTTCGTTCTCCAATGGCTCTGCAAATATGTTTCTGTTTTCTTCTCAGCCCTCTCAGACTCTCCAATCTCTGTGTTAATCTCCTCTTTCCTCCCCTCTCAAACTCAGCCTCTTATTCTTCACTTTCTGCCCCAAGAGAATACACCAAAGTCCTAATCCAATTAGGAATAAATTAGGGTTTCCCGCAGCACTAATCAGGTGGGTTTTTTCTGCTGACTTCAGCCCAACTTTTGACCCACTAGAAGTTCGATTTACGGAATTTTCTTGAAATACAAAAGTGTGCAGAATCAAATTTCGTTCAACCCAACGTGAAAATAATGTCAATTTGAGGCTCAGAAATAAGACTTCTAATCTGTTTTCCAAAATGGGATTAAGACTGTATTATGCGCAGATTTGAGCTTCAGGCCCGAAACCTTCTTAAGCAGTTGTAATTCTCTTGGACCTCTTCCTTGGGCTGATTTGAGTTGAAATAAATGGTTGAGTGAATCTCCTTGATGTAGACTTCATCTCACCATCTTGGATGTCTTCTTTAAAAGCCCAAAAGCTTGGTTTTAACTGAAATAATCATTAAGGCCCTGAAAATACAGAAAATACTAAAATAAAGTAAAATCACAAAATAATCTATCACTAAGAGAATAAAATACATAAATTAAGATGCTAGAATGCGTAACATTCAACGCCTATCACCTTCGATCGATCAAGATTAATTTTGAAAATTTCCAAAACTAAGATGGATCATTATAGGCTTTATATATTTAGAAACTAGACTTGATAAGCTTTCTAACGATATATTATATGCCTAATTTTGAGTCTGTTTAACCACTCAACGAAGTGTCTGAAATCAGGCAATGTGTAGTAGTAAAAAACTATTGATCAAATGATCGATCAATTGACAGATTTCTAGCATACTTCAATTGAATGGTCGATTGATTGATGGGTGCGATGCCTAGACTCCTAGAAAAACAAGTTTTCACGTCCCCGAAGGTTTCTAAACCTCCCATAACTCATCCAAACATTCCTAATCAATTTCTAATTATTTCTTTAGACCTCGAACCACTATATAAAACCTCTAGGCTCATTAACAAATACACATATATATGAAATCTCTACAAGCATATTCTGAAATCAATAGAGAAATAATATATTTTAGAGAACATATTTTTATTTTCATCATCTACATTTTGCATTAGATGGTGGGTTATTATTCTTAATATTGATCATCAACTTATAGAAACTAAATGTGATCAACACCAAAGTGTTTTTATGCAAACACACAATCTAGATGACTAGTGGCTAAAGCTAATTACTAAAGATGCAACATATTCATGATTGTGAATGTTGTAGACATATAAGAAGGATGACCTTAAGATTTTCAAATATATGAAGGTTTGATGTCTTATTGTGTCCGGAGATAGTTAAGTGTTCGACCATATTGAACTATGACCTAAGATGTAAATCTCTTTCTTAGTAGTGGATTAGTTCTATGGACTAGGTGTCGTGATTTTTTGACTCTCAATTGAGAGTTTTTTCACGTAAAATTTTGTGTTCTTATGTGGTTGCATGATTTATTTATTTCTACTCTGTATTTAGCTGATTTATACTATTGCATTTAAGATCTAACAAAGACAATTTAGAAATCAGTTATTATTAGTAAGTATTATAGGCATCCAAATAGGTTAAAATAATTGTCTTAAAATTAGTGTTGCAAAATTCCCTTTTCTCCCACTGCTTTCAAAATTTCAACCTGTAAAATAATGTCGAATCTTCTTTAACTTTCCTTGCCTATTTAAATTTGACACCTTAATTTGGTATCTAAACATTTTTATTATCTTTAGGGACCTATATAAACATCTTTAAACAGTTTTGGAAATTTCAAAGAAAGCAGCCCTATTTCATTTCAACTCATCCACCTAGATTCACTTGGGTAATGAGGAAAAAAAATATTAAAGCACAATGTCATTAATTATATTATGCAAGAGTTCTTTCAAAATGTGACACTAAATTATTTAAGAAAAAAAAAAAACACACTGTGATAGTGGTATCACCATCATCCTCCTTACTTAAATACCGTTTGAATGTGATTCGCCACATAATTCTCTTTTTCAATTCCTTTTATAAAACATGTATCATATTATATGAACTTTGTCTTCTCTTTATAATTGCATCTCATGTTAGGCATTTTTGTCATAGTTATATATTTATATAGCTATCCAAATAAATAAATAAATAAATAAGTTCAATTACAAAATAATTTTTAAATACAAAAATTGTCCAAAGTTGAGTTAAATCCCTAGGTTACACCGTTGAAATAACTCGATCCATTTCACCCTATTTGAGTCCCAAGAAGAGGATCCTTCCATGTACATTTGCCAAAGAGTAAATTGATCCACAAAAAAAAGATTCATTGTACAGATATAAAAAGATTATGTAATGTGAGGTTGGTATAACTTGTTTGAGTTGTTTCCATCCCCTTTCTTATCAAGGGAAATATATATCTATATATATATATATAGTAGGGGGCAATTTGTAAGTTTTTAAAAAGTATTTGGGTATGGGAGGCGATATTCGCACTCTCATTTTCTACATTTGCACTCCCATTTTAAAAGAAATGTCACTTCTAACCTTTACTTCACATGTGAATGATTAATTTTTTTCAAAATACTAAACTACCCTTTCAAACATCTTCTTTGTCTCTTATCTTTAATGTTTTTGGTCTCTTTTAATCGGATCCAAAAAAAATTACTCAAAAAAAAATAATCCAAGAAAAAAAATTCTCTTTTTACGAGACCAAAAAAAGTTATCTATGTTAATAAATTATTTCTTTTGACAAAACCAAAATATATATAGATATATATTTGTTGAAGAAATTATATCTTTTGTTGTGAGATAAAAAAAAAAAATCTTTGTTAAATAAATTATTTCTTTTGGTAGGAATTAAAAATTAAAAAGTACTCAAAAAATAGTTATTCATATTAAATAAATTTTCTCTCGACACGACCCAAAAAAAAGTATATAAAATTTTTTATTCTTGTTGAATAAATTATCTACATTAAGAGTACCCAAAAAAAAAAATTATCGTTATTGAATAAATTATATCTTTTGATAGGTTCAAAAAAAGAAATTATCTATATTAAATAAATTATCTTTATTGGAAGAAACCGAAATTTTTTTTTATTTTTGTTGAATAAATTATCCATTTTGAGAAGACAAAAAAAACTATGAACAAGTTATCTCTTTTAACAAGATTAAAAAAAACAAAAAGTAGTAAAGAAAGTAAAAAAGGTAAAAAAAAATTCTCTTTTGATAAGACCAAAAAAAATAATAATAAAGAAACTAAAGAAAGTAAAAAAGAGTTTAACTTCATAAGTATAAAGGGTAATTGTGGTATTATAAAATAAGGGATGTTGTATTAATTAGTTTATGGACATTTTTGTCACTTTTTTAAAAGAAAAAGGTAAGTGGAGTGTAATTGTAGAAAAGGGGAGTGCGAATATTATCTCCCTTTGGGTATTTGCAAAATTAATAGTGCAGGGAATTATTTGCAAATCTGAGAACGTACAAGGGGTTTTCTGCAAATTTTTTTATTGACTATATGATTAGAACCTAAGAACCAATTATTTTCCTAGAATGTCATGATTTCAAAGGATACAAAGAATAATGATGAATCCTCCATTTAAAACTTTTTTACAGACAAGATTTAAGAGAGATGTAATGGAACTTTTTAGTAAAGAAAGAGAGTTAATTTCTTTTTATCAAAACTATAATGGTAAAATTTCGGTCATGTAATCATAATCTAAGTTATATGTCATTAGTCGCATAATTTAAAGGTTATGTATACTATAGCGGGTGACATGTAGGAAAAATTGAAGTATGGGACATATTGATATTATGCAATGTCATTAATTATAGGGTAAAGTGTAAAAAATTCTTTTCAAATATGTCCTAATTTGTAAATAATTCCTTGTAATTATTTTTTTGTACACAATAATCTCTTAACTATCATGTTTTGTTACAAAAAGCTTCCATGTCTGTTACGTGATGAGTTATTTTTTATTAAATGATTACATTGTACTTTCTTATTGAATTACATTTAACTCATTATTCTTATTAAAATAAATTAAGAAAAAATTTCATACTATTTGATGACATATTCTCCATCAAATTTGCATAAATTAATCTTTAATTCTTGAAATTAATTGTTTTAATAAAAATCTTAAGTAAGAAATTTTAACACAATTTAAGTAATTTTTTAATTTTTCATGAATATATTGTATGAAAGAAAGGTATTATTTTATTTAAGTAATTTCTTTTTTTTTTTGGGTATGAATATACTGTACGGAAAAAAAAGGTATTTTGTTTTACTGATTTTTTAAAAAACTAGATATAATGTATTTTATTATAAATAAAAATTCTAGAAATGAAGGAAAGGAAGGGATGTATGCCGATTCCATTGATCAATGATCAAACTTCAATGAGGCAAGAGACATTGGCAATCCGGTTAAGACCCATCTATGCCTTGACTTAGGATTCATGTAGTTGATGAACACATGGTCGTGAGTCGAACCATACGTGAGTATTCTTTCTTTTCATCATTGACCTTGTGTTGGATTAAGTTTCTAGTAATATTTGTTAGTGGTGGGGTTCACTTTCTATGTGACAAATCTGGTATTCTTTCTTTTCATCATTGACCTTGTGTTGGATTAAGTTTCTAGTAATATTTGTTATTCGTGGGGTTCACTTTATATGTGACAAATCTGACTTGTCGTGTGTTGAGGGGTGAAAAATATTTTCACTTATATGAGATACCTTATAGTAGTTGGGTTATTGGATAAGTCAAATGTTGATGTAGATGCACATATATTTTCATGTAATAGTAAAGAGAGCAAGGTATTTTATGAATTCAATTTTTTGAACTTCATCATGTCTAATTTTTTATGTTTTTATTTGATGACGCTTCGTCCTAAAAAAAAAAAATGTTCAATAAACAACAAAAATTAAAGAGCTCTATGAAATACTAGGGAGTCCGTGTTTGTATTTTTTTTTAGTAGAAATGATCAATTTGGCCCTTATTTATAGTTTTTTTTTGGGGACAAACATTTTGATAAATTTAGAGGCTTAAAAGAAAGAAGAAGAAAGAAAACAGCCTTACATATTCCATTAATTGCTAATTTCTCGCTTATTTTTCTTCTAAAATGTGAGCCTTTCATTATTTTAATTTTAATTTTTATCAGTGAAAATAAAATTTAAACACTCACATTATTTGTACAAAAAATTGAAGTCTGACTTTTTTATTTTGGAGGTTGAGAAGCAGTTACACCAACTAGCAACGTGAAGAGGTCACCTCTTCCTAGCATAATCATAATAATTGTAAAGTTTTCAATTCAGGTGCTTGAAACTCCCGCGAAAGAAGGCGAGTGGATGCCCAGTCCCGCGATCCCACGCCTTTTTCGCTCTCTCTCCGCTATTCAAGTAAAAATTGGATTAAACAAATAGCAATACTACTACCATAATTATATCTATTTACACTCGACGGAAAAAGAAGGTGGAGAGAGCCCGCGAGCCGCTCAACACAAATGAAAAAACGCCGATAGTTAAAAAAAAAAAAAAAAAAAGGAAATTACACTTTTACCCCCTTTTAAATTAGCTTTATAACACTTACCTCTCCGGTATTTTGACATATAACATTTATCTATCTAATTTACACATTAATAACAAATACTTCTTCTGTCAATTAAACTAACAATTATTACTGATGTTATCAAAATTTAATCTTAAAATGATAATTATATTTTTAAAAATGTTGCGACTAAATTTGGTAGGTCTCGACTTCAATGGTGAGTGTTGATGGCGTAAGTGGTGAAGCATGATAGAGACGGAGGTGGGTGGTGGCTCGACTGGAGGTGATGTTGCTACGGTTAAAGGTCCGAAATGGATCTGCTCAAAGCGGTGGTTCATGATAGGGTATAGTTGTCCTTTTAAGATTAAATTTCGATTACATTAACAATAACTGTTATTTTGATTGACAGAAAAGAGTATTTGTTACCAATGTGTAAATTAGAGGAGAGTAAGTGTTATAGGCCAAAACACAAAAGAAGTAAATGTATAAAATCAATCTAAAAAAGAGGTAAATGTAATTTACCAAAAAAAAAAAAAAAACATATTTTTACCATATTTGAGATGAGAACCCTTTTCACAAGACGACAAGACAAGACAAGACCTTTTCCCAAATTAACCACAAGACAAGACGTCTCAAATTAACCATATTTTACCGTCTCTCAACCACCAACATAATAATACCTAACCCAACCCAGGAAAAAACTGTGATCTGGGTCATCTTTGATTCTTAACGTGAAATCTGATCTGAGTGAGGTTTTTTGATCTTTCGTTGGGAGATTGATTGATTATTCAGCTATCGTTCTTGCTGGTTTAGAGATTTGTTTTGCCTGATTAATACAGGAGGCTATTGATTGGAAACTTTTTCTTGATATTCTGAAATGTGGAGGGACCCTGGAGCTCCTGTGGATTCCTTCTATGAGGTCCGCCCCGAATGTACCGATGTTCCCAAAACCAAGTTCAAAATCAAGGTTTTTCCTTTTCTTTTTGTTAATTTTATATACCCATTATCCGAATTTTTCCTTTTGCCACTAGAATGCTTGTTTGTTTGGAATTAACAATGAAACAGTTGAATAATTGCGTTGAAGATGTACGGAAAATGTGAGTGTTGTCTCATGCTTGTAATTGTCAATGTATTGCCAATTGTATACTAATATATTTTAGACAAGGAGGGTGAAGAAGAATTTTAGATGATAAGTGCTTCTCTGGGTTGGGATTTGCATCAGTAACTCTGGTTGTGTTAAAAGGCTTCAACTGAGAACAAACATCATATATACGTCCATGTATTTAAACATTGATAATAGTAGTAGCAAGGTTTAGAAACTGAAAGATGATTGATTCTGAGTGATTCCAACATTTTCTGTGATGCCAGTGTTCTTTGGTTCACCAAGGAGAAGTTGTTACAGTGGTCAACTTATATGAGGTTTTTTTTTTTTTTTTTTTGGGAGGGGGTTTAATGGAAGCTATGCTCGGAATGGAGGCCTGCAAGGTAGAGTAGTGTTGTCCAAAGACCTTCACTTCATCACATTCCAGATGTTGTTCTACGTGGTGGGGAGAGAAAATGAACTGCAGAAATGTACATTTATCACCTCCATACTTAGAAAGCTAGAGAGAGGAAGATAATGTAATATCCTTGATAACTAACCAGTTTACTCTTGCTTCCCTGATGATAAAAAACAAAATTGAGAGTACTCTTGGACGGCATTTAGAAACATAGTCAACTGAGCCTGCCAAAACAGAATTTTTGATGTGGACCCATCCCTTTGGTTCTCATTTCTATTTATAACACAAGTTTTGCCAAACAAGTGGTTACAATCAAGGAGGAATAATTACAGGAACTATGTAAAAGGTAAGTCAGCTAATCTAATCCCATAATTATATCAATTATATTTAAGGTAAGTCAATGCTAGCTAATATAATCTTAATTGTATGGCATAGTTTTGGTCATTATTTATATCCCCCGCAAATTGATGCGGATTCTGATCAAGCAACAATTTGGTCATTAGAAATTCACGACGTGGACGAGGTAAGGCTTTTATGAATAAATCTGCAAGCTGGTTCTAAGAGGAAACATGAGGAAGCTGAATATAACTTGTGAGAACATGGTGTCGAATAAAATGATAGTCAACCTCTATATACTTGGTCCTTTCATGAAACATAGGATTATTAGCAGAATGTGATATAGTATTTATAACCAAGCCTACCAGATTGGGGTGCAATTTCCCAAACATCTATATGAATAATGTCAAAAACACCAGTAGTTTAGGAGGAATGAACCAGACATGGTAAACCATGACTTTTACTTAAACAATAGGAAATAAATTTGGACTGTAACGAAACAGTAAATTTTTTTTATTTATTTAAAGAACAATTCAAATAACTGCGCTTAAATAAAAAATAAAGTTTATCATTATGCAAATGACGAAGGCGATGATGCAAAATGGTCCACAAATTATTTTAAGAGTTAACAGAAGATGCAACCAGTGCTCCAAGTCTCACATGCAACACAAATTTTCTCCCACGTTTACGCCCTATCACGATCACCTTCCCTGTTTGTTGATCCTGTATCATACAACCAGAAGATGTAAACTGAACAGTGTAACCATTATCAACCAATTATCCCACAGATAATAAATTAGTGGACAAATTAGGAATAAAGTAAACATTAGACAAGTTAAGAAGTTGGTTTTGGGGAATAGAGAGGGTGACAGAACCAACACCAGAAATAAACATATTCTGGTCATTTGTGATCCGAATATGTTCATTTCCAATATAAGGTTGAGATTTATAAAGTCTATGCCCTATACAAGTCATATGGTTAGACGCTCCTGATTCAATAACCCAAGAGGAGGGAGAATTAAATGTAAAAGAGGAAGTTAAGTTGTACTGACCATTAATACCCATAGAGGTAAAAGCAGATGCAACAAAAGCATTAATCATCTCTCAAATCTAATTTGGTGTTAAAAAAATGGCCTGGGAGCAGTGGTAGAATCAGCTTGGGCATGAAAGGAAGCTGGATTTTGACGTTGTTGTGAAGCCTCAGTTTTCCTTAGTAGACGTCTTCGACACCCAGAGATTACATGCCCCAGATTTCTTGCAATAATTGGAGAAGTTCATTTTTTGCAATAGCGAGCAATATGGCGAAATTCCTTACATCCAAAGCATTGTATATGTTGGCTATTTGTAGAAAGAAGAGTTGTCTCACTTGAAGCCGATGTATGGAAGGCTTTTGAATCTTCTATGATGACATGCTGAGATTGAAGGCAAAGTTCTTCTCTCAAAACCTCTTGGAAACATGTATCTAAATCTAGAGCAGTTTCTCTATTCATCAAAGTAGCCGGAACATACTCAAATTCGGGACATAGTTTAATTAGGAATTGATTAACATGGGATTTCTCTTGTAATTTAAGAACTTGTGAATGTGCAGTAGGGTCAACACCATCCAGGATCATGGAATCATTCTCATGCTAGAGTGCAAGGAAGCCATTGTAGTATTCTTGTACAGTCTTATCACCTTGATTGCATTGCCAATTCCATGTCAATGTAGTACTTTTATGATTTTTTTGTGATGATAAACTTTTTCAGATGTTTCCACATCTCTAAGGCTTTACTAAAGGACTGAAGGGACAAGGTGATTGAAGGATCAATGGAACTCAAGATCCAAGTAACCACCTTTGAATTATTTTGAATCTATGGGACTCTAGTTTTGTCATCAGTAGGTTCAATAGAAGTTCCATCTAAAAATCCATCCAATCCTTGTCCTTGGACGTAGTGTTTGAGATGAAAGGACCATCCCACATAGTTGATACCTCCAGTAACACGAATAGGAATAATGTCACTTTTATCCATAGCAACAGTTGATCAGATATGCAAAGGGATAGACGAAGCTAAATAGATGTCAACGGAGTTGTTAGTCACAATGATGCAAGGAGACCAATCAACGAAGATCTGCTCTGAGCAGAGCTTTTTGAGAGGTTGATGATTTTGTCAACCAGATCTCAACAGAGAATTGAACAAATATCTAAGCTAGAGTGTAATCAAAGAATGAAAATACAATTCTTTGAGTAACGTTGCTTTGATACCATGTAAACAAGAGAAACAGAGCCAAACATAATTTCTGATGTGGAACCAGTACCCATTCCTTTGGTTTTTATTTCAATTTATAATACAAGTTTTGCCAAACAAAGTGGCTACAATGAAGGAGGAATAATTACAGGAACTATGTAAAAGGTAAGTCAACTAATTTAAGCTCATAATTACAACGACTATATTTAAGGTAAGACAATGCTAGCTAATATAATGTTAATTGTATGGCATAATTTTGGTCACTATTTACAGCTAACACACATGAGGAGAAAGAGCTTTACTCTCCCTTTTCTAATAACTGGAGCATCTTGTCTAGTGGAGTGAATTTGAAGGTAAGATTAAATGTTGAGGAAAGGATGGGGAAGGTCACAACAGTTGTATTGGGAAGACGCAAGTTTGGCGAAGAAAAAAGTGGTTTATGTAGGATGAAGGGATTGCACCCTATAATCTTGGAATGAATAACAAAAAATAATCCGTGATCTGGTGGAGGATGTTTTGCCCTCTTCTCATACTGTTTAGCCTCAGTTTAAAGTGAAATTAACACGAAGAATTGTTAATGTTAGCCGAGATATGTGCCTAGAATCATGAGATTTGACTTACTATATTAGTCCAGATATGATTAGTCTAGAATCATGGGGTTTGACTATATTTGCGCATATATTTAGGCATAGAATATGCAGTGATTTTAGTTAGTTTCTTTTTTGTAATATTTAACATATGCTCTTTTCAACTATAAATACCAAAGTTGTGAATGAGTAATCTATATACTCGTTCAAGCCTTAATATATTTCTTCTATCCTATATTTCTTCTTGGTATTAGAGCCAAAATTGTAGAAGAGGGTTTTATGCGGTGGTGATTCCGTCTCTGCCGCCGACTGTGGTGGCAAAGAATGGCGATATTGGTATTGGTGACATCGGAAAGAAGAAGAAGGGCAGCCATGTAGAGTGGAAGCTTGGGAAGGAGCTTGTCCGACTATATGTAAGCAGGTAGCGCTACAAAAAAAAGTCTATATTTGAACTCGGGAATGTCTGAGGAGACAACGTTATGGTCTGAGGAGACATTTTATTTTCTGAGGAGACAATGTTAGTCTAGGGAGACAACCAGAGGACATCGTTATGGTCTGATGAGACTTTTTTAGTGTTTGAGGATCCATTGTCCAAGTTGGGTATCTAAGATATCCACGCACCAACTTGAGAGGGAGTGTTAGCTGAGATATGCGCCTAGAATCATGGGATTTGACTTACCATATTAGCTGAGATATGATTAGTCTAGAGTCATGTGGTTTGACTATATTTGTGCATATATTTAGGCATAGAATATGTAGTTTTTCAACTATAAATACCAAAGTTGTGAATGGGTGATCTATACACTAGTTCAAGCCTTAACATATTTCTTCTATCCTATATTTCTTCTGTTAAGTATGTTACTAAAGCTCCATAATGAGGGATAAGCCATCAAAGATTAGGATAGAGAGCAATAGTTGGTGTCTTCCCTCCAAACGTCTAGTGGAATCCTTTTTAGGAGCCAAATTTGGCTGCACATATGACTTGGCGTATGAGTAGGTACCAATTATCTATTATTGGTAGGTAATCTGGGGCAAATATGTTTCTAATTGAGGGCTATGCTAGAGTCTCGTGACTCATATTTCGGTGTTTCCAGTATCTTCTGGATAATACTTTGTCCCGAAGAATGTCAAGTTTCCTAAAAATAAACCGATGCCAATTTAAGTCAATGCTTTAGTCTAAGAATCGTATTGACAATGCCCATAAAGCTTTCTTTCTCATTCTAGCAAATCTTGTGCCTCTAAACCAGAACATCACTAACAGGCCAGTTTGGAATTTTGGATAAACAGAAGTCCTCTAACTCTTTATAATTCTTGCTGTGTGAGAGACGTATTCACTTATTTGTTTGATGAGAAATGCGAAATGGAAAAGGAAAGAAAAGAAATAAAGAAAGTGCAACTTTCTCACTTTCAATTTGAAAAGAAGTTTAAGAAAGTGGAACTTTCTCTTTTTCATTCTATAGTTGTTACATTGTGCTTCAATAAAAATTTACATATAAATAAAAATATTGTACTGCTCATCAGAATTTGTGCATTGTCCCGTCAAAGTAGCTGTCTGCAGAGTAGTTTTTCCACACACACATTTTTGTCCTTTAGACTGTTAAGAAAATTTTCTTTTATTTTTCACTGTCAATGTTGGTTTGGCTTATCTTTTATTGAAACTTAAAAAAACAATGTTATGATAACCAGAATCCTAGCTGGTAGGATAAATCAAGAGATGGTGATACTATAAATTATCCTTACCCAAGTTTAATTCTTTGACCTAAATTTAGCGAATGTTTCCTAATACAATGCAATTCTTGTATGATATTTAAGCTCACTTCTAGTAATTCCTTTTAATCTAGATTTACACATTTTCTTCCCCAACTTCTACATTGCGCTTCTTAAAAGGCTTACTTTTTAATCTGCTTATTCAGGCTGGCAAAACTCTAAGTGCACGAAAATGGCAGGCTGCATTTACTCCAGAAGGTTATCTTGATATAGGCAAGACACTGAGTCGAATTTATCGTGGGGTAAGTTCATCTTCGTAGTTTAAAAACTGCCAGATTGGTGATTATGTTTGTTGTGTTTGGAACTATATGAAACAGCAATATGCTTCATGGGGTAGTTATCATGCTTATTGGAAATGGTGGACGTTTGTTACTCCTGAAGCAACCTGATCTGTGATATGTCTTGTTTTAATTTGTCATGATTGTTATGAGATCAAATCTTAAAGTGACCTAGTAAATTTACTTGAAAGGGAAGGGGGGGCATAAGTTAATAGCTCTAAAAGCTTTGCTTCCACTTGTACCATTTTTGCTTAAACCGTCGTACTCAAATTAGGGTGAACTGCTTGCTGCAAATTCTTAAATTCTATTAAGATAGTAATCATAATTTTTGCATTCTGTCTGACAAGATCTTCATTTTCCACCGTGTTCATTTAATTTCATGTCACCACCACCACCACTATCATCATAATTTTCATGTACAGTCTAAAGTATGCAGTCAAGTGTCTAGCTAAATGGGGTTGGTGGCAGCCGTTAAATGTACCTTACCTAGCGATTTCCATTCTATAATAAACCAAATGCTAACTCACATCTTCCTGGAAATTTTATACTTGCTTTTCCTGGATTTTATAAGAACACTAATTGCCTTTGTGTACTAGGTGGTCTTATGTTGTAACTTTATGCATACCATGTGTGGTGCATAAAATTTTCTAATTAGTTATTCATTTTATTGCATTAAGATACTCACATGTGTTCTCCTGAAGTAAATTCATGCATGTGTGTAAAATCAGTCATGACATTGAAAGGTCATCAGCTTACTGAAATTTCATAATTTTTATATTTTTATTATTTCAATTCTTCAAGAACAAACAATATGCTGTTAGAATTCTTTTAAAAGATAAAAGACAATTAAATTGACTAACCATCACAAGGATTTACTCATGATATTCATTATTTATCACAAAGATCATTGTCATAATAATTAACAAAACCTGAAATGAAAAAGTGAGCTTATGCCAACACCCAAAATGTGGAAGTCTATAACCTGACACTGCCTGAACCACTAAGGGCCTATTTGGTAACTTGGTCATTTTTTGTTTTTTGTTGCCATTTCCAAAAAATGAGAAGCCACAGCAAGCAATGCATTTGGTAACACGTTTTCATTTTAGAAAAAATAAAAGCAATGTTAAAAAATTGACAACCAGTTAGGCACAAGTTGAAAGCTACAAAACAAAGCTGCCACTTCTTATTTTCATTTTTAAGGGCACTGTAGCAATGTTAAAAAATTGACAGCAGATGACGTTACCAAATGTATTATGCATTTGACAGAAATGAGAGCACAACTGATTTTCAGTTTCCATTTTTCAAAAAATTGAAAAAGAAAAATGACAGCATTATCTTCTTGGTATTTTCTATTGCTTGACAATGTATGGAACTGAAAAAATCTGTCTGGGAACCATCTTAACTGGCACTTCTTTATTACCTATTTAAAAGATCACGCATAAAGAATACACCCATTTTAATATATATTTCCTAATCATTTGACTCACCCGTCAAAACATCCTTGTCTATTCTTCATTTATAAACTTTTTGTTTTTCTTGGTTTACCTATATTTTACTTAGTTTAGTATAGCTAGTTTTAAAGTTGTTTAGTATGATTATCTTCCTTGGTTTGACCAAAATATGATGCTCATATGGGATCTCCATAAATTTTATCCACTTCATCCAAAAAATTCTATCCGGTACTTTTGTTCTTTTGATGCCTCAATATTATGTTGTCGTTCTCGGTCTCTTAGTACTACATGTTATTGACTATTTTATTTATAAATTATCATCCTATTTGAATACAATTCTTCAATGTTCCTTTGTAAAATATATGAAAATTGCTTTCAGGATAAGGAACAACCTAAAAACTCATTGTTTGAAAAGCTTTTCATGTAATCTTTGATCAAGGGCTTTAGATATGTTAGGTCATTGGACTTAGGTTGGCAAATTTCCCAGATCAAAACTAGTCCCTAACTTTCCTAACTTTTATTTTAATATGTTAAACAACCTCCTTATATTTAGGCTTGATACTAGTAGTGTATATTTGCGTATATTTTGTTACATATATTTAGGCTTAATTATAGGCTATGTTATATAACTTCCTTATATTTAGGCTTGATACTAACAGTGCATATTTGCATATATTCTATTACATATATTTAGGCTTGATTATAGGCTTAGATTTAGGCTTGCCTTTGTATATGCCGTTTTATTCCTTGTAACATACATATAAATACCCTTACTGGGATGAATACAATTGTGTTGAATTTTCATAATTTTTTAATTCTCATAAGGTATCAGAGGGTCTCACGACCCCATAGTCTCTTCTGCTTCTTTTTTTTCCCCTTTCCTTTTGTTTTTAAGAGTAGAGGCTCTACCTCCTCCACTATGCGATCCCTCCAGCGTGTCCCTTTGTGTTGAGGTCCCTCTTTTTCGACCACTATCCGGCTTCACTGTTGTCACACCATGTCTTCCTCTTCTAGCAACTCTGGCGCTACGGACTTTGTGACATCTGCACCAACAACCTCTACGGTGTTGTGCTCCTCGTTCTTAGTCTTAACATCACCAATTTGGTGACTGTGAAGTTAACCGACTCGAACTACCTCCTTTGGTGCTCTCAGTCAAGCCCTTTTAGTTGACAAGAATTTTTGGCGCTTTGTTGATGGCTCCTATCCTGCGCCCTCAGAATTCCTCCCGACGACTGTTGGCTAACACAAAGTACCAAACCCAAAATACTTGACTTGGCTTTGCACTGATCAGACACTCCTTAGTCTTCTTAATGCCAATTGGTTCGATCTGCAGCGTGGTTCGATCTATTGAGGCATCGATCTAACCTCTCTGGATTTGGTTTTTTTTGGGAAACCAATTTCCTTTTCAAATTAAAACACTGAAAACCCTATTCTCTCTATACTTCTAATTTGTCTATATATACACTATTTTAGAGTAGATTACATAGACACATAATACACATATAAAGCAGACACGGAACATATAGAGAGAGCATATCTGTGAATTCTAGAGTGCATCTATCTTTTTTTTTTTTTTTTTTTTACATTTATCATCTGCATTAGTTGGTGAGAGTAATTCGAGTGTGTTGACATCAATTGCTGCGGAGCTTTAACAAGCTAGTTCAACAACAACTTCAATCTATTCATTAGAAATTTATATGAATGACTAGTGGCTGATGTTTGAATCACTGATTCGAGAAGCAGATTTGTGGAGCGAAGTTTGTTGACAAGTGGATTGTGTATCTGATGACTTGTGGAGAGTTTGGTGGATCAATATTATGTGTCAAGAGTTAACTAGTTGTTTTTTAGGGTTTGGGAAACTTTTAACCTATGTTGTAATATCTCTTTATTATAGTGGGTTTGGTTTTCCTGGACTAAGTCTCGCTGTTTTTCCTGGTTGAGCTTTCCACCTAAAAAAATCTGTATCCATCTTGTTTTGCTTTATTGCTTTAAATTTTGTTACTGAATGATTGATTCCTTGATGGATTGAATAGAGTTAGTTAATTACTTTTAATTTGAATTTAAAATTCTATTTTTCAGTTAAACTCGAAAAGTTGTTGAAACAGTTAATCCAACCTACAACATCTATTTACCCCGCCTCTTAGTTTCGATCACGGATCTTGCTCAACTCTCCATCAGAGTCTAGGGGTTATGGTATTATAATTTATCAAGGTATATTGGTGGAATCAATTTATAATGCTTAGGCCCTGACTCCTTTCAATTCTGTCAGCAAGATCATTTAACTTAATACAAGTATGTGAAGGAACCTGTTATTTACTCTTCCTTCATTTTCTATATCCCTTTACTTCCTGTAGATTTCTTCAGGCTCATAAATGATAGAAATGGTTTTGAGGGTTAGTACTTATGATCATATTTTTGTGGCAAATCAGGGGATTCATCCATCAATTAGAGGAGAAGTGTGGGAATTTCTACTTGGTTGTTATGATCCTAAGAGCACTTTTGATGAACGAGATCAGATACGGCAGCGTCGAAGGTAGTTTGTTTTCCCTAATTCACTTTATTATTATGCATAGTTCTTAGTGTTAGACATCATTATGAGGAAAAGTAAAAAAATCTTAAAAACTGGTTTAATACCATTATTTGTAATCGTCAGGAAGCTGGCTCTTTTCGGACTAGTTTACCTCAGTTTTAAAAGAATCTTTTGACAGTCCAAATTTTTGTATTAGATGCAATAATAAACAGTCCTTTTCTTTTCTTCTCTTAATTTGTAGATCTAGTGTGGAAGATCAAGTTGTGGGTTCCAATTCTTTGCATGTGGTCCATATATACTTTAGGATGTATTGTTCCAATTCATTTTGCATGATTTAGATGTGTATCAGATGACATTGTGCATTAAACATTGACCAAACAAAACTGTGACTGCTGCACCCACCCAATTGGATAATATGAGCTTATCCTCCGCAAAATTTGAATTATTGATATGGAACAACTAGAAATATTATTATATAATAAAATAGGGAAACAAGGCTATACAAGTAGAGGAGGGATGAGTACTCTTGTTCTGAAAGAAGTTAAAAGCAAACCAAATGCAAGGAAAGAAACCCCCAACACCTGGCCGTAATATTTTTCGCTGAAGATAAAAGTTATCTCTAAAAGGTAATAATACAGTCATGGTTTTAAGTCGTGGACATGGTCTATAACGAATCTCATGTAATGGTATTGGAAATCATGATCATTAAATATTCTCGACCTCCACCATCAGATGTGCTAAGACTTGGCCGAGTTTGTAGGGACTTAAAAGAGAGTCAGTCCCTAGGGACTCAGACGAGTCTGATGTGATTCCTATTTCCATTGATATATCAGTGAACATCAGATTTAGGCTCAACCGAGTTTGTCACAGCTCGGTCGATGCACAAAGACTAGTTTCATAACCATGAATACTGTAAATCCTTGTTTTTCCAACTTGGAACCAATTTGACCCTTGTCTCTGAAAAGGTCACTAAATCTACGACCTTTTGCATAAGGTAGGCAAAGTCCTAAGATATGGCTCACATTTGTCTACGTATTATGGAAAATAACCATTTAAGAGGTTTCTTGATGGATATGATTCGCACACATGAACCGCACTTGCCTCTACTTCTTGAGAAGGGTTGAGGATAATAAGAATAAGGGATTTTTTGAAAATTAGGGTTACAATTTTAGTTTTATTTTAAGTAATGTTTAATTTTTAAGGTTATTCCGTATTTTCTTATTTTAAGACTTGCTTATGATAATTGCCTTTCTGTATAAAGGCTCTTATGTAACCAAAATATTAAGACTTTGATATTGATATCAGTTGTGAATTTTTGGAAATCTCTCATTCCCTCAGTATATCTGGTCTCATCTCTCCATCTATTTGTCATGCACTCATTTGCTTCTCATTGCCTTTTTTCTAGCCTTATTCTCATTATCCCTTGCCTTCTTTCTAATTTTATACCCAAGTGGTACCAAACCATTTTGTTAGGTTGGCTCAAATTCCTATTGTGATTAGGTTTCCATTATAGAGTTGTATCTTATTAGGTAATTTCTTAGTAGGCAACTTTTGGTCTCAAGGAAGGAAAATTCTTGTTAGGCAAGTCTTGGCCTCTAAGGAATTGTAATCTTTGTCCACTAAGGAATTGGATTTTGGGCTCTATAAATAGTTACCTATGTTATAGGTTGAGAGTCATGAGAAGAAAAGAGGCAATACTCATTATATTTGAGAGATCACTCTCATTGTTTTGAGAGGGCAACTCTTTCGTAGAGGTAATACTATTATTATTTTTGAGAGGACACTTAGAGAGAGAATTCTTGTTTAGAATTTGTGATTTCCTTTTGAGTGAGATTGGGTGTATAAGGGTTAAGGGTTGAGAGTTGAGTGTACTCTTGATACAATTCTTCTTCTTGTACTGTTACAATCTATAAAGTGAAATTGGGCTCTCCGTGGACGTAGTCTTGTTTAGCCCAACCACGTATAATTCTTGGTGTGTTCTTGCAAATTGCTTCGTGCTTGTTTACTTATCATCACATCGTAATATTTGGTGGTACGTGATTGGAGGCTTGTTTCTCAACGAATTGCTATTGGAGCTTCAAGGTACACACAAGGTGTTTAATAAAAGTCTTGTCTTAGATTTTTCTTCATAATACGGGTGTTGTTCGTCTTGGGCACTTGTGACAATCATGACTGGTAATATTGCCACACAGTACAAGGTGGAGAGATTTGATGGCAAGGGTAGCTTCACCCAATGGTAAGGGAGGGTGAAGGATATCCTAGTTCAACAAGGCTTAGCACGGGTGTTGAAAGGAAAGGATGAAAAATCGGAAAAAATGTTAGTTGATGATTGGCAGGATATAGAGTCAAGGTGTGTTAACATTATTCGACTTTGTATTGGGGATGTTCTCACAATTTCCAAGTTGACACTCTTACTCAACATGAGTGATTTTTAGATTCGGGTTCATTGAACCATATTTGCTCCGTGAAAGAATATTTTGATTCATTTAAAGAACTTGACGGTAGTTCTTTAACACTGCCTAACGGTGACAAGTGTGCCGTTGAGGGCGTGGTAACAATGAAGTTTAAAATGTTTGATGGGGTGGAACGCACTTTGGGGGATGTTCCTTATGCACCCAAGTTGCGGTGTAATCTAATTTCCTTGAGCCGGTTAGACTCTATGGGCTGTAAGTGCTCCATTGCAGGGGAGCATGAAGATTGCCAAGGGCTGCATGGTATTAATGCAAAGAGAACAGAGTGGAGGTTTGTACTGTTTGGTGGGGAGTGCTAATGGCGCTTAGACTTCGATTGTGGATGGGAAACGGGGTGCACTTGGTAACAAGATCTTGAGATGTGTTTCGTTTGATTTTTCGAAGACACGGATTGCATGTTTCCAGACAAACGTGGGTGAAATGAAAGTTCCTGCTTGGAGAAGGGTTGCATCAAAGCCCCCTTCTAAAGTCACTTGATAGTGTTCACTTGACACAACTGCATGAATACATTGGCCGTGTGGATCAAGGGGAGTATTGTTTTGTACTAGCTGGAGTTTGAAAGATCGATGGATCGTTTGTGGATTTGCAGACGGAAGTTTCGTGCATTGAAGACTTGTCAAAACTTTTGCTGGGGAGATTTGTTAGGTTGGCTCAAATTCCTATTGTGATTAGGTTTGTGACGCCTCGAATTTCCATCCCTAGAACAGTATGAAAACTCAAGGGTGAATAAGAAAAACCTCACATTATAATGTACATCACAACACAACCTTAATATATATAAATATCAACTAATACCTGGAATACTCATCAAGTGAACACATATTCCATTATCTATAGTTGTTCTTGTCCGAAACCAACATTCAAGGACCAATGTCTATATACAATATCTTAAAATAAAAGTCTCTTTATACATTTCTAAACACACCATGTCCACATTTCGGACACGTATAACACAAAATGCCAAAAAGAACTCCTAACTCTAAGTCCAACTCACGGTTGCTCACCTTCAACCACCTCCTTGCCATGCCCTGAAAGTGTTAATGTAGGGGATGAGCAAGTTTAACGGCTCAAAGTAATACGTTGTACAATCCGTTCAAGTTCATATTTCATATTAATGTATAAATACAAATCAGCATGCATGGCCTAACTACTTGACATGCTTCCTAGCATTCTAGTCCAAAAACCGAAACTTTCACTTCGCATGACATAGACATCAAGATGCTTGACAACCACGAAAAATTTAATTTAAACATGCAACACTACACAATCACATTATATCTATATCATATGACCAAATGGAATTCGAACACAAGTTCAACATAATTATTACAAACTCACATTTTTACTCATTTCTTTCAAATCGTGGCATATGCATCAAATGTAACTTGACAATCAAATAATTTCAATTTATGCATAAAACACATTTTGCATCATATATGTGATATATGACACTTTCAAATCGGATAAATATCCACACAAGTCATGTAATTTCACATAAGTTACACATGAGACTCAAACACTCTCTCGGAATTGGTTCACATGCACACACATCACCGGATATGTGCCGAAGCCCCATATCCCATTTCTTAGTTATTTTAGGGCTACTAACCCACCGGTAACCAACCCTCTTGCGCAAGTTTGAAGTTTTTCAACCCCTGGGGATATATTTCCCGTCTCTTTTCTTATGAGCCACTTCCGTGACACACCCCATACTCACGCAAAATATGTCGCATTTTGCATACATAATCACAGTTTTGAATGCATTGCACCCACTTCATGTCCTATTTCAATTCTAGCATGTCAGGTAAGAATCATAAGACATAAATATAAACTTAACCCCTAAGACTAGGTTTTCATCATTTTTTCCAAAATTCCACGCATGCCATGCATATACCATTTTGCACATATAATCAATTCATGCATTGCAGCACATATACCAACCTTTTCAACTCAAAAGAAACTCATTCATCTCCCAAAAATAACACGAAATTTAACCTAAAATTCCATATATGCAATACATGGCACATAAGGCATATACAAGCAATTCATACATTTTAAATCATACATCAATTCAAATCAATGATTTCATCATAAATTTCATTTAATCATATATAACATGAAAATATCTATTTTATGCCATTAACATGAAATTAAACTTGCAATGAAAGACACAACACACACCCTTTACGTCAGTTTAGAGTGAGAACTCCAAAATCTCCAATTATCGAGAAGGCTGAAAAAATTACTATCCATTGCAATTCCGGAATTGTGTTACACGGCCATCTGTATCCAAAGTCCAAGTCATGGCCCAATTGAAAAACCATTTCCAGTCCGAACAAGACCCAAAATCATGGCAGCCCATTTGCCCAATTTATTTATTATAAGCTCAATTTAAACTTTGGCCCAAATGAGTTGGGCATGGATAATTAATCCGGTCCACTTCTTGTATTGTCCCACACCACAAATGAACCTCCAATAATGATGACCCAATTCATTAAACCCATGCACCTTAGCCCAAGTAGTGAACCACACTCAAGCCCATACCATGCTTTACCCAACTTCAACTTCAGGAGCCCAAATTCAATTCACAGCCCATAGCCAACAGCTTCAATGCATTCCTCCCTACACCATGAGCAGACCCACTTCACCAAACCAAGCCTCAACCAAAATGGGTCTCCTCCCATGAACCCATCAGCTCATCACCCAGCTGACCGCCACCACCGTACACCACCATAGAACCGGCCACGACAGCCTACTACCACCTCCGAACCCTTCTATCCTTCACCCACTGTACTCTGAACCAACAGCCACCATGGCTGCCACCCCAAGCAAACCACCATGGAAACCCATTGGAGCACCACCATGCACGACCAACCAAACTCCACCGCTGAACCCAGCTACAGCCTTGGCTGCCACCATGCCCGACCTCCACGACAACCCAACAGCCACCTACATGCCGTCCTCCCAAACAGCACATCGCCGGCCACCCAAACCCAAACCATGACCACCATCATCTATTCCACAGAGACCCACCAGCCACCATGAACCACCATGGTCTTCACCCTTAAGTCCTAACCAAACTCACCGTGGAGCACCCAACCGAGTTGAGCCAACCCACAACAGCCGTGAACCCAAAACCCGCCAGCCACCTCCACTGCCGGCGCCGGAACCAGCCTCTCTCTCTCGGCTTCACTCTCTAACTTTCTCTTTCTGTTTTCTATTTTCTTTTCTCTTCTCAGCCGACCATCCTTGGTCACCCTCTTATCTTCTTTCTTTTGCTTTTTCTTTAGCAAATTCTCCTCCACATATTCCCTCAACTAATCCCATCCACACACACACACACACACACATTAAATCAGAATTTAATTGTCAACACCCTTAATATTTTTTTTCCCTCCCACTTCAGAGTCGATAACTCCTACTATAAATGGAATTTTCAGATGAAACCAAATCAATTAAAACAAAGATCTCAATAGCTTCAATTTGAATCATATTGTCAACAAGATAAAAGATCTTGTCGACAATCTAGTAACTTGAATCATCTAGTCAACAATTTGAATCATCTTGTCGACAACCTAGTTCCAAAATTAACATTGTCGACAAGTTTAAGTAACTTGTTGACATAAGCCCAACTTTCATGTTGTTGACAAGGCCCTGGGCTCAAAATACATGCCCACTGTTTTGTCGACAAAGCACTCACCTGGGAAAAATTTCCTAACTTCGTCAAAATTTCACACATGCAGCCATACAACATGTGAGTGTCTAAACACAATTAATCTTAATCAAGACTTCATGAAAACTCCATATAAATTTCCATTTCCATACATCAACTTGTAAAACTAAAATGAATTACTCCATTTAATCACCATGATAAAAACTACACCCTCAAAAACTGTAAAGTCATCATACTCCACTATGTGAAAATCCTTTACATTCCAAATCGAACATGCATGTTTATACATTTGATTAAAAAATAACCCAATTATTAAATTTATTACAAATATGAGTATGAAATAGAAATCATATGGGAACAACTCAAAAATACATGTCTTGACACAAACCCAACAACCCATTGTTCCCAAACCATTTCCCACCTTTCATCCCAAGGGACCCCAAGGTACAACCAACATCTGAATAAAACAAAACACTCAAAAACACCAAAGAAAAAAGCTTTATGTCCTTGATGCACCTACACGGCACCCGTGTCATGCTCCTTATCTGCGAAATGTTGGGTTGAGCGAATGCCTAGTAGATGACATGGTAATCAATTTTACCAACAATCCCAAGAATTATGCATAGGCATGACATACTCAATATGATGCAAAAATTCAAATACGGGTCATGCTTCTTACATACTAGATCACACGTCATGATAACAATTGCAATAAAATCATAACATGATTATAAAAGGATTAAACGACCTTGTACTCAACAATTATCACAAAATAGGCATGTATCAATTTCAAGGAATATAATTGAAAATCACATTCATTCTCACAACTTATCAAATTGAAATCACATTTCGAAATCAATAATACTGGTAGTAGTCGTACACACACACTCGAGTAAGTGTCTCATAGGCCAAGTACCCATAACCTCGCTTACATGCTACTAACCCGACAGTAACGACACCTGCTTAGCCAAGTTTTGGGATTCACAACCCTAGGGCTCTGGGCCCTTCTTATTTTACCGACTTTGTCCAAAATCATCATCCAATTCATCAAATCCAAATATCACAAATTCAACCAATTCCAAGTAATGAATTCAACATCAAAGCAAGTCCAATTCTAACCATGATAAACAATGTGCTTTATATCAAATAATTTATTTCAACATACATCATACTATCTCCACCACAAAATATCAACAATAATTCATTTTATGCAAAATCCTCACATTCATGCATTTTATCAGACACCTTGTGGGGATGTCTTCTATATCACATATATGAAGTCATATTACATCCAACAAGAACCTCAAGACCCTTAACACACACATGTATATACTCTAAACCACCCATATATCATGCTTAAACATTTATAACTTTATCAAGACATGGGATGACATTAAAATCACATATAATGGCATTTTTGATTTATCAAAGGCATGGAAAAATCAAAATAAACACATACACAGAATTCATAAACTGTGGGTTAAAGAAATTAACACACTCCTACCTCAAACTCCAAGCCCTAAGCTCACCCAAAAATCAAAAGTTCCGAGTTGAAGATATTAACCGGTTAAAACATAGAGGAAGACTAGGTGAACAACTTTCCCTTCTTGCACACTACCAAAATTGTCACGCCTTGAATTCCAACACCCGGTTAGGAGCTAGAGAAAGTGGGGGTGATTAAGGGATAATCATAAATACTAATCAAACCCGCTAATGCCAAGCTTATAGTCTCGTAAACGTGGAAGCATACCTACATGGATTAATGCGAAAGCACTGCTTAAACAATTCACACTAATGGGCCCTTCATTGGGTTACATGTAAATATACTACAAATCATCAATTGTATAAGTCAGCAGTACAATCTGATACATTGGATCAGGGAATCCGATTTATCGTGTTGGGGTAATCCGATCGATCGGATGGAAAGTTCGATCTATCATAATATTCGATCTATCAATGATCGTGTGGATCATCGTGTTGCCTAGGAAGCACGGACACGCTTAAAAAGGCAAAGACTTCGTGTCAGACATGCCCCGACATGTGTCGGACATGCCAAAAAATGTCTCCGAATTTTTTTTATTTTTAAAATTTAGGACACAGTGTAGACACGCGTCCAACACGCTATGAATTCTTGGACACGGCGCGGATACGACACAGACACATGTTGGACACGCCGATTTTTTTTCTTCTTTTTCCTCTTGTTTTCATGAATCTTTTCTCTTCCATAGATTCTTACTTTATTTTTCACTAATTCCTAATTCTTTTTCTAACAAAACCTTAATTTTTTTTGTTTTTTTCTCTTTTTTTAGCCTCTTTCTTTCTTTTTTCCAGCAAAACACAAGTTCTAGAAAGGTTGTTTTAACAATTCAACTACAACCCATCTCATCTCTTCATCTTTGTTCTTTTTTGCTCTTCTTTCTCTTACTGTACAACTGTTATCTTTTACACGTGACTTTCCAATGATGTTTTTGTATTTGGAGTAAGCTGGAATGATGTTTAAATGATAAGACTAATTTTTATTCTAATGTCTTGTTTTGATTTGGTTTTATGACTTTGTAACATCATTCTCTTATAATTATTGTTGTTGTGGAGTAGATTCAATTGTGTACTTGTGACTTACGATTTGTGAATATTTTCTTTGTTAGGTTGATGAAAAATAATATTACTCTTAATTATTTAAAGTACGACATCAAATGTTATATAAAAATAAATATTTATTATTTGCCGTGTCCCTGGCCTGTTCGTGTCCTAATTTTTTAGGACTTGCTATATCCGTGTCGTGTCGTATCCGTATCCCGTTTTTCGTGCTTCTTAGGTGTCTGCAATTTAATTTCTAAAATTGTTGTCATTAAATCCGATACATCGTATTGACTATTGAGGTATCCGAACTATCAGATTGGGGAATCCGATCTATCGGATTTCCTGTGGCAGCAATCCCTGTTTTCTTACATTACCAATTTGTGTCCAATTTCTCAACCCCATCTCATACATACAACCTGAATGTTCCAAACTCAATAGAAACTAACCATTTCACACCTATATACATATATTCATAAAGATTACGTATATGTCTAAGTTTAAGCATGCATGCCAAATATATACATGTCATCTCAAAAGTGGCTTAGTTACATCAAGATGCACAAAAACAAAATGACACCCCAAGTCTTCATGGCATCTTTAGGGCATGGTTTGGAAACTTTAGTCACATCCTTGTCATTACCTGAAAATAGTAAGGGTTGAGGAACACTTGCCCAGTAGAGATACCTAAATCATATTTCCTAAAGACACGTGAATAGCACATAAGGAATAGGAACAAGATAATGGGGATCATGTTTCATAGAAAAGTACACAAGTATCTATGATGTAAGATAATGCAAAATAGTGATGAGTATGCGATGATATTATGAACCCACACACTCACCAACATCACATTTGTGTCCAACACACCCATAACGTAATCAAAACCCATCAATCCAACCAGGTACGTTTTGTTACCATTACGAGAGTGATAATCATCACCACGAAGAGAATGATAACCGTCCTTGGCCTAGACACCATCCAACTCCATTTGGGGCCGAGTTAATACCATCCTCTAGGTTGATCGACACTCTCGGACATAGAACACTACGTCGTTATCAGGTTTTCACAAACTTTTCCATAGAACTTAGACAAGTTCAATTTCCACATACAACCACCACATACACACTCACACTATGTATTCGCATTGAATGAACATTTCATTTCCATATGTCAATTTACAAAACTTGCTCATTTCGACACTTTTCGATGCCAAATTCACATATAATGTCATTGAGACAATTCATCGAACACATGGCATAATTGCACGTTCTCATAGAGACATTTTATCAAACACTTGGTACAATATAAGAAAATGAATGTTTCAATCCTAAACTTCATCATTTTCATCACTTAGGTACATATAATTTCATATAATGCACATAAGATCAAGTAGAGCACGTTTCGCCACTTTCATCACATTGGCACATAGAATGTTATATGTAACCAAGAAATAACACCATAGATAGTAAAATAGCAACAAATTTATTTAAACCTTGCTATATGAAAAATACATATAACATACTCGCAAAAACCCTGAAAATTATGGGTTAGACACCCCTACCTCACTTTAGAAGCAATTCAAGTGAAAAGCCCTAAGTCTATCAGAATGCGAATCACCCAAATGCAAAGTTATACCGATCAAAAGAAAGCCCTTGCCACATAGAACAACTTTCCTCTTTGGAAAAACCTTCGAATCTAGCTTCTTAGGGTTCAAAACCAAGAGAGAAGATGGGAATACTTGTGGGAGAAGAGAGGGAAGAGAGAACTGACCCTAGCCTTGTGCAAATTTAATTCTTAAATGTGAAAATTATGTATTTATAATATCTATGATGTGAAATGACCAAAATACCCCCTCCCACTTAAGTGTTATCTCCTGCTTTGTTCTAAATCCCCGAAAACTACTAACAATTCCGAAATTCATCCCGTTTCCCTACTAACCTTTAAATGATTCAAAATCTAAGCACTCATCTGAACTACATTTTTGTTTCTCGGGTCCACACGCTCGTTGCCTCGGCCTACATGTCCAAAAATAGTAAAGTGAGTCCAATTTTTCCAAAATGACCTAGGAAATTCCCAGATATCCGAAACAAGTCCTTACACATCTAATATCACATAAAGCATTTGCAATTTAAAATAAGAAAACATTTGAAAAATAAAAACCTGGTCCAAAACGAACCCGAGTCTCTACGACCTCCCCAACTTATAAGGATTTCGTCCCCGAAATCAACTCATACCTGAAGAAGAAAATAAACTAGGATACTTGGAACGAACCTCTTGTTCTCGCTCCCAAGTAGCCTCCTCAACCCCATGGTGTCTCTATAGTACCTTTATTAGTGGAATACTCTTGCCTCTCAATACTTGTTCTCGTGTGTCGAGAATCTGTACTGGCCTTTCCTTGTAGGTTGCATCCTCATCAATCTCAACATCAATCCAAACTCAATACATGTGAAGGATCAGGTTCATATTACCATAACATCAAAACATGAAATACATTATGAATCATGTTCAACTGTGGTGGTAATGCTAGTCTATAAGCTACCTCACCAACACATTCCAAAATCTCGAAAGGTCCAATAAATCTAGGCAACAATTTGCCACTCCGCCCAAAATGCATCAATCCCTTGCGTTAGGCAATCTTAAGAAACACATGGTCTCCTACCTCAAAAGATATAGGTGGTCTCCTCTTATTGGCATAACTCTTCTGCCTACTTTGAGTCGTGATCAAACGTTAGCGAATCAATTTGATCTTTTTCGTAGTCTCAAGAACAATGTTGGGTCCCAAGGCAGTTGTCTCTCCTATCTCGGTCCAACAAACTCGAGACCTACATGGCCTACCATACAATGCTTCAAGTGATGCCATCTCAATATTAGCTTGGTAACTGTTCTTATAGGCAAACTCAACAAGTGACAAATGATCTTCCCAACTACTTCCAAAATCTAGAATACAAGCACAAAACATATCCTCCAATATCTAAATGGTACGTTCTGTCTAATGATCAGTTTGAGCATGAAATGCTGCACTAAAATGTAATTTTGTATCGAGTATAGTCTGAAACCTCACAATGGATACTAGAACTCCATGAAACCTCACAATCTGCTCAACATATGACCTACTAAGCCTCTCTATATCATCAGATAATCTCATAGGCAAAAAGTAAGCTATTTTAGTCAGTCTGTCGACTATGACCCATGCTGTATCATTCCCTTTCTTTGACCTTGGAAGCCCTGTCACAAAGTCCATAGTAATGTGCTCCCACTTCTATTTCGCTACGGATAGTGGTTGTAATAAACCTACTGGCTTTTGATGCTCATCTTTTACCTCTTGACAAGTGAGACATTTTGCCACGAACTGAGCCACATCCTTTTTCATTCCCTTCCACCAATACTGGCATCTCAAATTGTGATACATTTTTGTACCACCTAGATGGATTGTAAGACGAGAGTGGTGAAACTCCCATAAAACATCCTCATGATAAGCAAAAGAAACAACTGTCAATCCTCTGAATCTTAGACCACCATCTGAATGTAAGGTTCAATCTTCCACCATCTTACTAATAGAAATCTGTGAGTGAATAATTTCCAACTCATTGTCCTGTTTTTGTCCTTCAACCACCCCTGCTAACCAACCAACACAGGTTGAGCTACAAGACTAAATAAAGCAGCTAGCTCACCATCATCACTGAAATACAATCCCATTTTCACAAAATCCTCCATCATCTTCCACTCCCGTATGGCTATGCTAGCCAAAGTCCCATGAGACTTTCTACTCAATGCATCAGCCACAACATTTGCCTTTCCCAGATGATATTGTAAATAAAAATCATAGTCCTTCATATACTCAACCCATCCTCCATATAATCATAGTCCTCCGTACTTTCCCAGATGGTATTGTTATGTTGTGGCCCGAATCTTGTCTAGGCCCAAAAATCAGTCCAAAATGAACTCGAGTCTCTACACCCCGATCTGATAAATCGGATGAGCTACGATAGTTTGGATTCCTCAATACAATGTATCAGATTTAATGACCACAATTTTATAAATTGAATTGCAGAATTGCCAAACAATCCAATGGCTTCCGCACAATGATCCGCACGATCACTGATAGATCAGATATTACGATAGATCGAACTTTCCATTCAATCGATTGGATTACCCCAACACGATAGATCGGATTCATTGATCCGATGTATCGGATTGCACTACTAACTTATACAATTGATGATTTGGAGTATGTTTACATGTAACCCAATGAGGGGCCCATTAGTGTAAATTGTTTAAGCTGTGCTTTCGCGTTAATACATGTAGGTATGCTTCCGCGTTTACGAGACTATGAGCTTGGCATTAGCTCGTTTTGATTAGTATTTATGATTATTCCTTAATCACCCCCACTTTCTCTCACTCTTAATTGAGTGTTGGAATTCGGGGAGTGACAAAAATCCTCTTCCTTAATCCTAGATCTTATAGAGAAGAGAAAGATGAATAGTAGAGGGAGAGATATGCTTATACGTATAGATATATAAAGAGGAAGGAAAGCTTCAAATAAAATTTCTAAATTTCTCCTCCTATTTATAATTTCCATCTCTCCTAAAATCACTAACTTAACCCACATCTCTTGCTTATTTGCTCCTTGTTCCTACATATTTTAATGAAATCACCTTTCTACCCCTCTCTCTACCCTTCTCTCACCCTTCTCTCATAAAACTCATATTTCCATAACAATCACACCCTTTAGCCTTGATGTCTTCTTCCAAATAAATTTGAACCAAATGCGCACTAAGTATGTCATAATCGAATGCACTTATATATATATATATATATATATGTTTGCACCCAAAATGGGATTTTGGTCTGCCAAACATCACTTAGAGATTCACAAACCTCGAAGTAGGTCCTATCGTGAGAGATTACTCACTCGCAAGCATCCTTTCGTACGTTCAAACCTGTGAAACACCTCGACCCCCGCACCTGTAGACGAGGGTAGGGCATGCCTTTGAGCCGAACAATATCATAAAAAAATTATAATTAAACCCATAATCAAATAAAATAATATCCAGGTCTCTATATGTGCGGTGTATATACACATGAGCACACTCTCCTTGTAAGCCGGTTTTCAAGGAGGAGTTCTACCCATGGGTTTATCATGGCATCACATTAGGTGTACCGCAGGGATGGGTCGGATTTGTATCTCCTGCTGTGCGTGGAGGGAGAGAGCCAAGTCTCTCCAGCCTTGGCACTGAGGGGGATTGTTAGCATTATCCCACATCGCCTGGATACCTTGGGATGTGTGGTGTATATACACATGGGCACCCTCTTCTTGTAAGCTGATTTTGAAGGATGAGTTCTACCCATGGGATTATCAAGAACCACCATTGTCTCATCATTATAGTAGTCCCCCCTTCTTTCCCGCTCGTCATTGTCTTTGTCCCACTCGTTGCTGCCTTCACCAACCATCTCCCCTTCATTGATGTGATCACACCACTATTAAATACATTTTTATGTACTAATTAATACTTGCAACTGTTTCTTGGATTACCTTTTGTTTTATTTATTTATTTAGTTGGTTTGCATGAATATATTCCATTTAGTTGCTAAAGCTAATTATATCATAAGTTGCAGAAGAGTAGATCCAATTTAACTCAAATCTTATGACAATAATATGTTCTGTTACTAATTTAAAATGATTTATGTAACTTCTAAATTGCCAAAACAATCTTTTCTTTTATTCTGATCTAATTTTAGACTAACTTCCATGGAGATCATCTAGTAAATGTCATTCTTGTGAGCATTCATTCAGGGAACAATACACTAGGTGGAAAGAAGAGTGCTGCCAAATGTTGCCGATTATTGGAAGTGGTAGATTCATCACTGCACCGTTGATCACTGAAGATGGCGAACCTATTCAAGATCCTTTAGTACTCCTGGAAGCAAATCCAGAGAATGAAGTGGCTTCACTTCCTCTAGAAAATGGTAATGCTGAAAATTGGAGCTTTCATTTGTCTAAATACTAATGCTAATGCCTTGAATTGTGCAAATGCAGACACTTCCAACATTTCAATCAGTGTAGAAGGGCCAACTAGTCATGGTCCGCAGGGCAAGAAAGTAATCCAATGGAAGCTTACACTACATCAAATAGGTTGGTAGAATATGTAGTCATTGAATGCACATTTCCCTTTCGTTCTTTAGATTTTCTCTCCTGCTTCTCGATTAATTTTGTGTTATATCTATTCCCTTATTTTCAATGATTAGTTTAGCATGTAAAGGATTTATGCAATTAATTAATTTAGTTTCCTGAATTGGGTACTGATTGTTGATGTTACGTGATTTATATTCAATTTATGCATTTGATCTTGAGACGGTGATCTTCCTCTTCCAACTCATTAATGGTGGACCCCACTATGCTTCTCTTTTTCTTTTTTCTCTTTTTCCTGAATGGGATGATTTTATAAAATAAGATAGAAGTACAAGAGCAGAAGGAGGCATACCCCCTTAAAACAGAACTGGAATAGAGAAAGCCCATTTCCAGTAGATACAAAGGAGCAACAAAACAAAACTAACAATTAGCATCATACATGAAAAACAGCAAGCAAGTTTGAAAGAGACAAACTGAAAGCATGAAGAACATCCCAAACTATAACTTTGGCAGTGACCCTTGGCTGAGGAGTAGAGCCAGAATGAAGACATATTTCTCTGCAACCAGATTCTCCAAAGAGCACAAGAGAACAAAGAACTCAACACGTTTACCATGAGTATTCTGCAAAAACCAGTCCACCAGCCCATTAATGGTATGAAACTGCTGATAAGGCAACCCAAGCAGATCAAAAACCACCTTCCAGACATCCATAACAAAAACACGAGAGCAGAACAAGTGATCATTGTTATTTTCATCAGCCCTGCAGTTATGACAATAGTAGGCAAGATCATTCCTCTTCCTCTTAAATTGAAAAAAGATGTTCTTGTTATGCAAAATGATAGCAACAAGCACAGAAACTCTACGCCTGCAGTATTGCCAGCAGAGTAGCCCATTTAACCTTCTGCCCTCTAGATCTTGATACCCACATCGATTTTAGGGAAAAACAACCATTGTTCCAAGTTATCTCATCTGCAGACTGTCTAATATTCACAATATATTCTCTGGCAGTGACAGGGAATTCAGCAGGCAGTGACCATCTACCATTCAAAATCACAGAAGAAACAAGAGCCATTCTATCAATCCTTCTAAAAGCTGAAGCACCAAACCTTTGAACCAAGGTACTGCCATCACACCAAGGGTCCAACAATAAATTAAACACAGAACCATTGCCAATCTTATATGAGATATTAGAGAACATGAAGTCCCTAACTTCCAAAATCTGCTTCCAAACAAATGAGTCACTCTGCTTAGGTAGAAAATACCAAAAATTAGCCTGTTTAAGGTACCTAGCGTGGATCCATTGAACCCATAGCTTGTCTTTTTTGAGCAGAAAATCCCAACAGAGGATTATTTTGGTTGCAAAATCAATCTCCTCTCTTTCTGACATTAAATCCTCCTTCTGAAGGGAGAGTGACTTGACTCCATTTAACTTATACAATCTTCTTTGATTCAGTTTTCCCACTCCACATGAAGTGCTTCAACTTCTTCTCAAACTGAATTTTGCAATTCCAAGAAATTTTAAAGCCAAACAACCAATGATAGAATAAGAAAACAGAACAGTCCTAAGTAACTCCAACCTGCCTGCCATAGACAAGTTCAGGGTACTCCAGTGATCTAATTTGGCATTTACCTTGTCCAACAAAGGTCTGAAGTCTGAACTCCTCACACTTCTGCTTGAGAGAGGGATACCCAGGTATTTGAAGGGAAAGTCTTCAATTTTAAACTGTAAGATGCCTTGAATCCTTCTTTTCCTTCTAACAGCTTTGGAGAAGATGACTGAACTTTTGTCCTCGTGAACACAAAGACCTGTAACAACTTGAAACTTCTTGAAAATGTCATCAATGTTCTTAGCATTAGAAGTATTTTCCTTCACAACTATGAAAAGATCATCAGCATAGAGAGCATGAGAGATCTTCATATCAGACTTAATGACTGAATTACATAAATGAATTGAACCTGAATTAATAGCATCTGCCATGAACTTGGAGAAACATTCAGTGACCAGAGAACACAGAACACCCCTGTCTGAGTCCTCTAGAAGCAGGAAAAAAGCCAGGAGGGACTTCATTACAAAGAACTGAAAACTTGGAAGTGGTCACACAAGTCATAATCTATGTTACATGGACTCTTTAGAGTAGTTGAAATACCCGTGTTGGACACACATTACCCGGACATGGGTATGGGATATGTGTCCGATAGTTTTGGTTGGACATACCCCAAAAAATATATCCAATAGTTAACATTTATTATATTATTGCTTTGAAACAAGTGAAATGCTTGTATTGAACAATATGTTACGTAAACACATTTTTTTACTCTAGAAAATAAAATAAAGATATTAAATAATCTATATATTTAGGAGTGTCCATGTGTTCTCTTATTTAGAGATTTGACACGTCCGACGTGTGGATACATATCCGCACCCGACACACGTACCCGAGTCCATGTAACATTGGTCATGATCGATGTAATCCATTTATCATTAAAGCCATACAACTGAAGGAGAACTCTGAGAAAGTTCCAATCAAAAGAATCATAAGCTTTTCTCAAATCCACCTTCAAAGCCATAGAAGGATCCCCTCTTTTATTACCAAAACCTTGATAAGATCAGACACAAGCAATATGTTATCATGAATCCTCCTACCTCTCACAAAAACAGATTGCTCCATGCCAACTATAGAATGAAGGACTTCACCAAGTCTGTTTACAAGGATCTTTGCAATAATCTTATAAATGAAATTGCAAAGCGCAATGTGTCTGTAATTAGCAATTTTATCTCCATGATTAGCCTTTGGGATGAGAGGAAGAAAGCTTGAATTAACTCCCATGGGAAGAGAAGATGTATTGAAAAAATGTAAGATAGCTTTAAGTACATCCTCTCCAACCAGATGTCAATATATTTGAAAAACCTTGCTGGAAAGCCATCTGGACCAGGAGATTTTATCTGGAGCAAAAGCTTTTACCACCTGCTTCACCTCCTCTGCACTAATCTCTCTATCTAGCCAAACAACATCAGCATTTGAAACTTGTCTTCTGGGTTTAAAAGTAAGAGATTAACTTCTGCAGAGTATAATTGTTCATAGAAGCTGACCAATCATTCCTTGGTAACCTTGGGATCTTCAGTAGTTTCACCATTCAAATTCTGCAATTTTGTAATAGCATTGTAGCACTTTCTCTGTTTAACCATGTGATGAAAAAAGGATGTACATATGTCACCCTCTTTTGAGCCCACAAAATTTCTTCCAAGTCAATAGTACCTTGCAGTTTCAAGTTAGCTTCTCTTTCCTTGTTAATAAGAATCTGATTTGTAGAGTCCCTCTGAAGCTCCATCTGGATGTGCTGCAAATCCATTCTGGCTTGCTGAACTTGATTAGATTTCTTGCCTTTCTTTCTATTCCACCCCTTCACTGCTACTTTAACTGCTCTAAGCTTTTGCTGCAACTGATGCAAAGGAGTCCCTATGACTGAAGTTTTCCAAGCATGAGTGACCACATCTTCTACCTCTTGTTGGTTACATCAATCTTTAAAAACTTGGATGGTTTAGGACCACTAGCACAGTTATCATGCCACTTTATTGCCAAACCATAATGGTCAGACAAGGAGGCAGCTGTCAGATACAATTTAGAGTCAGTAAACTTGTTCATCCAAGAGTCATTAACTAGAGCTCTATCTAGTCTAGATATACTTCTTCTATTAATGCCCTGTCTGTTACTCCAAGACTAGTCACCATTTTGCAGTGGGAGATCATCCAACCTGACATCTCTGAGAACTTGATTACATTTTTCAATGAGAGCTTGAGGGACCCTAAGACCACCCACTTTATCATGATTAAACCTGACCATGTTCCAATCACCAACAGATATCCAAAGGCCATCCACAAGAGTGGCATACTGCTTCAACTTACTCCATAAAACTCTCCTTTCCACAACAGTATTTGCAGCATAAATTAGAGAGACAAAGACTAATACCAGAAACAACCAGTTCTATCTTAAACAACATAGCTTAAGCATCTTCTTTTATAACTTGAACATCAAACAAGGCAGAATTCCAACCTACCCAAATCTTGCCCAAAGGGTTGGAGGAATAATTAGAAAGCCAGTTCCATCTAGGATAAATTCTTCTCTGAATTCTGGCAGCTTTAGTATCTCTAACTCTGGTCTCAACCAGAATAACAAAATAAAATTTATTATCTGAAATCCAGTTACTAACTTCTCTCTGCATGGAAGGTCTATTGAGACCTCTGACATTCCTTGCCCTAGCATTGAGAAGAAGAAAGGGATGGATTTGCTCCAACTGCATTTTTAGTTCTAGTAACTCTATCTGAAGGAGGGATAAGATGCTTTTTCTTTGTATAACTTTCTTCATTTCAGCGTTGCCACCCATGGATTTGTCAATATCATTCTCAGATGTAGATTTGTCAAGTTCAGATTCAGTAATAATTAAACTACTGTCGTTAGGGACTTTCAGCAAACACTTAGCAGATATATCATGACACTTGAATGCCTTATCATGCAACTCCAACTCATGATTCTGGACATCAATGCATTCACCCTCATCTGACTTATCACACCCATCAAAATCTAGTTGAGCATTCTCAACATTCTCAGATTGTGCTGGGAGATGACCTTTCACCACCTCATTCACACAGGCATCACTGATATCCATCCCATCTAATTGAGCATTAACAACATTCTCACAAATATCATCAGCATTCATCGTATCTGAATGACCATCAATATTATCAAGAGCAGCAAAGGAATTCTGAATATGAACAGGAGGAGCTTGAACCACCCCATTATCAGTTGATCCATTAGTTTCCATAGGAGTATCCTCCGAAAGAACCATCTTACCATTTAATTTAACCACCCATTTACCAACAGTTTTCTTCTTCACATCCAGTTGCAACACCTTCCTAGGACATTGTCCAACAAGATGATCAATGCCACGACAAAATGAACATATTTGAGGCTTCCATTCGTACTCAAACTGTCACGCCCCGACTTCCGACACCCGGTTAAGAGCGAGGGAAGCGGGGTGTGATGAAGGAAAATGTCCTCTTAAGCCTCATTCAAACCTAATCAAGGGTTAATACCAGCCCTTAGAAACACGGAAGCACATTATACCCTCAACATTCCATTCTAGTGGACCCCTTAGTTGACCAACAATTCCCAACAACAAAAAAAACCAGAACTAATGGGATGTCCTGATTTTTCCACATGTTCACTTTACACATGTTTTCAATCCCTTTTTGTACACATCACCTGGATATATCAAACACAGTTGAAATCCAACCTCACAAGCATATATACATATATACATGTACACCAACTCTTACATTGGTTCACAGTTAGGTTTACAAACCCTAAATGTAATGTATCAACCTCAAAAGTTATACTAATACATATTTGAATATAAAACTAAAATTAAGTTCCAAATCTCCATGCATCTCGAATCATGGTTTGGACACTTCCACCACATCTTTGTCATCACCTGAAAAGAGTTATAAATAGGGTATTGAGCGGCATCTTGCTTAGTAGAAACACCTAAAATATGGTTCCTAAAAGTCCCGTGAATACCAAATAAGCAATAGGAACAACATTTAAGAATCAAGTTTTATAAATAAATGAACATGCAACTATCATATAAGATAATGCAAAATAATCATGAGTATGCAATGGCAACATGAACCCACACACTCACCCACACCACATCCAAATCCTGCCAGTCCAATCCGGTACCAATTCTGTACCCACACGAGTAATGGTCACCACGAAGAGAATACTAACCCTCCCTGGTCTAGGCAACTGCCCAGCGCCATTTGGGGCCAAGTTAACACTGTCCTCTAAGCTGGCTGCGACTCCCGGATCCCAACACTACGTGGCCATCCGGTTTTAACAAACTTTTCCACAAAATTTGTCAAGTTACTTTTCTATATACAACCGCCACATACACACCCACACTATGTATGTGCAATGAATTAACATTTCTTAACTATGCCCATTTCAACCTCTTTCAAATGTACATATAACATCATAGAAACAATTTATCAAACACTTGGCATGCTTTCACATTTCCATTGAGACATTTAATCAAACAATTGGTAAAATTTAGACAATTTAGCATTTCAAGCTCTAAACTTCACCATCTTCATCAATCAAGCACATAATTGATTACAAAGTGCATATAAGATCACACATAGCACATTTCCATCATTTCCACCACATTGGCACATAGTTTTACATGTGAAACTAAAAATCAGCATGTTAGGGAACTATAAATCACCACAATTACAAGTAAAAATTGCTATATGTAAGAATACATATAGCATACTCACAAAAACCATGGAATTCACATGTTAGACATCCCTACCCCAATTTGGAATAGATTCCAAACAAAACCTCGAATTTTCCGAAATTAGAATTAACCCAAATCCAAAGATAAGCAGATCAAAAGGAAGCTCTTGTTATGGAGAACAACCTTTCCTTCTTTGACAACTTTCAAAACTAGCTTCTCAAGGCTCAAAATCTAGGGAGGAGAAAGAGAGATTTGTGGGAGAGGAGAGAGAATAAGAACCAAACCCTAGGTTAGGAGAAATCTTAGTTTTAAATGCCAAAAATCTGTATTTATACTACTTATAACGCAAAATGACTAAAATACCCTTTGTCACTTAACATACCCTCCCGTCTTCATTTTCAAACCCGGAAATGACTATGGTCTCGGAAATCATTCCATTTCTCTTCTAATCTCTCAAATAACTTAAAACTAAAAATAAACATTTGTGAAAATTTTTCGGTCTCAGGCCTATCTACCAGGCACCTCGGGCCCCGCTGACCCAAAAATTACAAAATGAGCTAAATGGCTCAAAAAACTCTCCGGACTTCAAAACAAGTCCCCGCATATGTAATTCATATATGTAACACATGTATATTCTATTTATAACCATTTCCTAAAAAAAAAAGGAAGGATAAAAAAACAAAAACCTAACCCTGAGACACTCAATCTTACAATCCGTACCATGTACACCAATAATCATAAACTCAAGAAGATCCTCATGAATGTCAACTTTCACCATCACTCTTAACATATTGACCCCTCTCACGATTTTGCAGATCATCAAGAAACAAAGGACGAGAGAATCTAGAGCATACCTTTGACACAACGACCTTGTTTCTGCATTGAATAGGTAGGTTGTGAATTCTTAGCCAAATCAGAACCGAGCACAACAGATCCTTTTCAATATTATCATTTATATTCCATCTTTTGAGGATGATTGGACAACCTTCAAATGTGTGCACCCTATGCAATACACGCTCCATATCAGCATTCACAATGAGAAAACCGTTTTTGAGGTAGGTCAGCTTAACTTCTTTGCACCATCTATGTTCAATGAAAGTCTTGAAGAATGGAAAGTAGGGTTTTTTACCCATCACATAGCCAACTACAGATATATTCCAGTATTCTATTTCTTCTGTGACATCCGTTTCAAAAATTGAAACCTTAGTGTCTTGTAAACCATAATGGTAGTCGAGATTAATAAAGGAAAATTCAGTGGTTTCTTGAAACAAACTTTTCTAAGTAGGACGTGGAGGAGACAGTCTGCCGGACAGGAAGGACTTCCGATGGTTGGTGAGAGGAGGTATTACCCTCCTCCATGTTGAAAACCAGTCTTCTTCACATAGCAAACCCTAACTATCATATAATTCCATTTAAAGAGAAGGTAAAGTCACATGCTTCTCTTTAATTATATCATATATATATTGTAGAGATCCAATTTTTTCTTTTATTTATTTATTTATTTTCCGAAATAGGATAATAAATATATTTGCATATGTTTTCAATGTGATTTACATATGTATGAACTTGTTTAAAGGTCCAGAGGTTTTCTAAGTCATTTGGCTCAATTTGAATTTTTGGGTTGGTGGGGCTCGGGAAATCGAATATTTTTTCGAGAAATTTTATTTTTGGTTTTAGACCAAATAGAATGTTATAAAAGATGTAGAATTGATTTCGAAACCATAGCCGCTTTTAGATTCGAAAACAGAAGTCGGGAAGTACGTTAAGTGAACTAGGGCCATTTTGGTCATTTTATGCCCTAGGGCTTATAAATATCACAATTCAGATATTTCCAGGCATTTCTTTCTTTCTAAACAGCTGTGAACCTCTTTTCTCTCTTCTCTTTTCATTTTTCTTCCTTCTCTCTAAATTTTGGAGGCTTTAGGGTGAGATTTGGAAGGTGCCGGTGAAGAGAAGTTCGTTCTACGTGGTGAGGGTGTCGTTTTGAACCGAACAAAAATACGTTTGAGTGACTTTTGAGTTGCTGGAGTTGAGGGTTTGTTTGAAATTTAATCTCTTAAGGTAGGGGTGTGTGCTGTGTCTTTCAATACAAGCTTAATTTCATATTATATGCATAAAATGTTAGAATTTTCATATTATTGTTGAAAATATGAGAAATTTGAGGATAGTTCATGTTTATATTGCTGCGATTTTCTTTTTCTTGATGAAAATGGTTAAAATTGTGATGTAGAATGCTTAGAATGCATGCCTTGCGATTATATGCCGTATGTGATAAATGTTTTGCATATATGAGGTGATGTGAGATTTTTAGTGATGTGGTGTAATGTGTTAAGCTTAGGGCTTAATGTGAATTGTTTTGAAAGAAACGATTTTGTATATGTCATTAACGGTTCATTGCATGACATGCTAGAGATTGAACCTAGGACATAAAATGGGTGCTTATGCATCGAGGACTTGCGTGTGTATATGCTAAACGTGACATGTTTGGTGTGTGTGAAATGATATCTCGGAAAGAACTCATGTACAAAGTAGAGGGGGAATAGATCCTCTAGGGTTGAAAGACCTCAAACTTGTGCAAGAGGGTTGGTTACCGGTGGGTTATTAGCCCAAAAATAACTATGGACATGGGGTATGGGGCTTCGGCATGTATCAGGTTTGGGTGTGTGAGTGTGAGCACAATTCCGAGAGCAATGTGATTTTGTGTTGGACTTTATGTTCGAATTATTTTATTTTTGTCATATGTTATAAGTATGATGAAGTGGTGCATTAATGCATGGAACTAGATTGGGCCTTATGAATTGTCATGTGTATTGACATGTATGCCATGTGAATGAAACAATTGTGGCGTTGACTAGGATGCTAGGGAGCATGACACATAGCTATGCTATGCATTTTGATTGATTTATGTATGAAATGTGAGAACTTGGGTGAATTGCATAACATATGACCATGAGTCGTTGATTTTGCTCACCCCCTACATTAACAATTTCAGGAAATAGCAAGGAGGTCGCCGAGGGTAACCAACCATGAGTTGGATTTAGAGTTTAGAAGAACTCCTTTTGGTTATTTTGTGTTATGCACATACGAGATGTGGACGTGGTGCATTTAGACATGTATAAGGAGACTTTTATTTTGAAATACTGTATATAGGCATTTTGTGTCTTGAATGTTGGTTTTGGACAAGAATAGCTATGTATAAATGGAGTATGTGTTCACTTGATGAGCATTTCATGTGCTAGTTGATAGTTATATATGTTATGGTTGTATTGAGAGGTGCATGGAACCATAAAGTGCATTTGAGCTTGAGTTATACAAGTTTTGGGTATTCTGGGGAGATTCGGTCGCCTAGTGGGACTGCGTCAGCTGACCGAAAGTGCCCTGAGTTGAATAAACCTGTTTTAGTGTATGGGAACAGGGTTAAGGCATACCGAGTTATTGTATAACCATTAGATTGACATATTAGACTCATCGCAATGGTCGAGGACTGACAAAATAGGTAGGCATGTAGTGTGTGATGTACGTTAAGATGTGATATTTCACTTATTCACCCTTGAGCTTTTGTATCGTTCTGGGTATGGAAATTCGGAGCGCGACATATATGTTAACCAAACAATGTTCTACGTCAGTATGTGAATGTGTTGGTTGGGTGTGGGTGTCTTACTTATCCACAAACCTAAAAAAAAAGAAGAAAAAAAAAGACTACAACATAATATATTGGACATAAGTATGATGGTGGTTTCTTACTTCACCGGTGACAGAAAAATCTTGCTCAAAGCAGTACTTGATCACAGAATTGGATTTTTTTTCCTCTTGAATCCTTTGGTTTTTGTTTTTGTTTGACTTTTAGAGCATCAAGTTCACTAATGATATTGGATATTCCGGTATGTAATCTATTAGTTTGAAATTCTCCTTTATTGACCCATATATAACAGCTTCTTTTTATTCAAGGTTTTTGGTAGTTATATATATATTTTATATCGTTGTAACCTTTCATGATTGGATTAATATTTATTCTAGGGCTCGATGTGGTTCGCACTGACAGGACATTAGTGTTTTACGAGAAGCAAGAAAATTTGGCAAAACTTTGGGATATTCTAGCTGTCTATGCCTGGGTAGATACAGATGTTGGATACTGTCAAGGTGGGTAATCAAATTATTTTTTCTATTGCTGTGGCTTCAGTGAAAGATGAAAAAGATTGGTAATGTTATAAGTTGTCTAAATCTAGTAAATTTATATACACACACACACACACACACTATATATGCAACTTAGTTAATTAGGTACTGTATCAACAAGATGTAACTTAATTGTTCCATTTTTATTGGTTTTTCCACTCATTTTTTTACATCTGCGGGCTTTAAATTTTATGAGGTCTTTTATTTTGTGTTATGAGTTCAAATGTTATGATTGCTCAGTTTTAAGGTATTAACACCATACTTCCTGTTTACTTCTATTTTTTTTTTTGAAGTAATAGAATTTTGAGAAGTCATTGATTCGTATGTGTAAAGTGTAAACCATCAGAATATGAGCATTATAACTTGGAAACTTCATCAGAAAATTGCATGCAAGAGTCACTCAGCCACAATAAATTTTCTTGCGAAAACAATTTTAGGTATTTGTTTTTATTTACATAGAGACATGCCCACATTCTATACCATTACCTTTTTTTTTTTTTTCTGTAGGTAAGTTTGAGTTTCATTAGATGAAAAACAAAAATTACAAAAGATTATTAAAAAAGTGCCGAAAAGCACTCTGAAGAGCAAACAAACATCTCACAGGCGGAAAGAAGAAAATCTAAGTTACCAAAAAAATAACTCTCATGACACGAGATTGGGTTACACAAAGAAAGGAGTCATAATAGTTTGATCCTTAATAATCCCTGGTGCTGGAAGGGGTGGACTGTGAACCTAACATTTGACATTATTTGCATTAAATGGTTGCTCTTAGGATTCGAGTTTGTGTGTGTGTGGATACAAACCTAACCTTTGACCTTATTCATACAAAGTGGTTGCGTTTAAGATCCAAACCCAGCCTGGCTGCACTAGGCAATGGTTGCCAAACAACTTGAGGTTATAAAAAGAAGATAACTAGAAAGACACAAAAAATAAAATAATAAATAAAAATCTCAAAGAAATGGTTGCCAAACATGCCTTGAGGAAAAATGGGTAAGCTGGCAACAAGCATAAAGACCTGGTCATGCCTGAAAGGACCTAATGAAAATCAAGTCAACACATAGGTCACGGGTACAGCCCAACTAAACTGGGCCAAGCCAAAAAAGACTTGGAAAACCATTGGGTGAAATCATGAATCATCAAAAGACTCGCCACGAGAAAAGGTTTGAATTTCCCCGCACTCTGGAGCAACCAAACAACAGGGAAAATAGCCTGAATATAGGGCTCCTTTGCTACCTACACTTGTCTTCATCTCCGCCATCAAGATCCTATGACCAAAAAGCCAGACAGGTATTTCCCATGGGACACACGTTGTGATGAGGGAGGATCAGATTAAAGATTGGGGGACATCCACTTGTCAATTTTCAAGAAAATGGTCAGAAAAAATTCTCGCCCAACACAGTGTGTGTGCTTGCCATCATCAGATTTAAACTCAGTGTCCAGCAAGCATTGACCAACGAGTCTTCATAACTGGCCCAAAAAAGCAGACTGTGTTAGCCGAACGTATACTTCCTTTAAACCATTATCAAATTGATTGCATTGTAGATCCTCAAATTGTATCTGATGAATTTTTTTCTAATTCTCTCTTTTATAAAATTTCATTTAGCTGCAAGTTTCTTCGTTAGTGTTAAGCTTTCAACCCTAGAATCCCATATGCTTCCATGTTCATCTTAATCTCCTTGGACCTGTTACCCAGAAATTGTAAAAGCCCTTACTCTATTTCACATACTGCATCTTCTCTTCATTGGAGGTGCTTATTACTAGTTGTATATCTATTATTTGCATCAATTGCTGGTTTTGAAGTATGAACTTTATGAAATTTCTGAGCAGGAATGAGCGATCTTTGCTCCCCAATGATAATGCTTCTTGAAGATGAAGCAGATGCGTTTTGGTGCTTTGAACGTTTGATGCGCAGATTGGTACATTTTATTATATTATATTTTTTTTCTATTCACAATTTGTTTTATAGCACCATGTTTGATTTTAATGTTGTTACTTGATTACTATATCATTAGTCGGATTTATTTCAAGCACAATGTTTCAACAATGTACAATTCTTTATCATGATCCCACGAATCATAAAGTTGAGAACAACCTAAAATTCATATTGTTTGGCTGGGTTTCTCCTCTAGTCTTCTAAGTTTTCTGGAGGATTGTAGTATGATGATCGGACAGTGTTCTCTTTTGGATTTTTTGGAGTCGCTTCTTGGATTGGATGTATGCAAAGAAGACCTTTAAGTGCGCCAATTAGAAAGAGTGATATAGTCCATATTGAGGGTAATACTAGGAGAAGAGGAAGACCAAAGTTAATGTGAATAGAGTTAGTAAGGAAGGATATGATAACATGTGGTTTGACTGAGCCCATGACCTTAGATAGGAATGGAAAAATAGGATTCATGTAGTAACCCCAAGAAGTTCGGAAAAAGGCTTTCGTTGTCGTTGTCGTGTTTTCTAGTTAATTTTTCAGTTATAAAAAATATTGATTTTTAACCATGAGTTTATTATCTTGATGTGTTTTAATTAACTGAAACCATTCTTCTCATTATCCTTTATTTTGCTTCTATTTTTGTATTTAAGCTATTTATCAAGTTTATTCAATGCTCGTATTTTATAGAGATTTATGGACATGTAGGCTTGGGCATGATCAAAAGCAATAAACTAAACCGTTACTTGGACCTTTCCTTTCTCTAATGCATCTGATTAAAATTATAATTAACATGCCTTGATGTCATTTTGAATGAGTCTTTTCTCCAATGAGAAGTCAAAAGTTGACATGCATGCGTATATGCATGCATCTAGTAATGTGTATTTGAAACCAGAGACTTGCGCTTTGTACTTTCAACCACATAGAGGACTTTAATACTTTCTTTGGACTCATGTTACCAAAGCTCCGACCTTGTGCTTGGTTGTGCCTTCATATCTAGTTGATTCTTTTCCTATCCTGTGCATTCCTATTCATTGTGTCCACTAACCAACAAAAATTTGTTGCATTATCACTAGATAATAAACTAGACTCAACTCAACTCAACAAAACCTTTTTCTCAACTTCTTGGGGTCGCCTATATGAATCCTATTTTTCCATTCCGCTATATCTAAGGCCATAGTCTCAGTCAAACCACATGTTATATAATTACCATACAAATACATCACATACATGCGAAAGAAGGGACTGGAATCAGCCATCATGAAAATCATTCCATGTTAGCTTAGGATATTCAAACTGCTATGTTATGAATCCCACTTGGTATACCGAGTGAATTTAAAATTAGCTTGTTTGGTTTCATTTTATATCTTGTTCTGGTACATCCATATCCACTTTCATATTCCATGCCGGTTTTAGTAAAAACTATTCTCCACTGTGGTGGTACCTTTTGATCCCATTAGAAGCCCTATCCAAATACAAATGCATTAATAAACAACTGGGAGCAAATACTTGTTTGAATCTTGACTATTGTCACGCAAGTCATCATAAGAAGATTGTGACCGAACATCTTTGAATCCATTTAGTAGATTAAACATTACAGATTTGAAAAATCTAAAGCATCAGTTTCCCTCATTTACCACCCCACCATCTTATGACTGCTTTAGTGCTTAAGCTTACCACCTACTCCTACAGCAGTTTGTATGTGTTTGCAAGTTTATACTCCTTTAGTTCCAAAATATATGTCCTTATTTTTACTTAATGCATGTTTCCCTTTGAAATTTCAAAATTAGCCCTCCAAAATTTTAAGACATACATTGTTAATTAAGGAAAGTTTTCAAAATTTAAAGATAATTTAGGAAACTTCATTTTTTAAATATATTAAATTTTCAAGAGGGACACTTATTTTTGGAGGCAGGAAATATTAAGTTGTAAGCAACAAATTTTAGCCATCAATTTACTATCTTTCCCAGAACCTCCGTTTTTTTTTTCACATCAAATACTGTACCTCTATTCCTACATGCATATATATATATGAATGTACTGTTTATATATCTATATGTGAGTTTACAGTTTATTAAATTCTTGATTTGTACATTAGTATTTAGCTTATCCTCCATCCCCCACCCACACACACATATCTCCCCTCATCCTCCCTTGAAGATATCTATCAATTGTTTTTCCTAAAGATTCTGTTTTCACCTATTTCAGGCCTTTTGTTCCTTTAGATTTCAGTATTTGGCAAGTTTTGCACTATTCATGCTTGAACTGCTCTAGATTTTCATTTATGAGGGGAGCACTTAGGAGAGAGTTTCCTTAAACTGTTTCTTGTAACCTTTCTGCTGCATATGAAGCCGATAATCCTAATACCCCACACCCACATCCATACCCCTGCCTCTCTGATATTTCATCAGAAAAATGGAAATCACAATTTTAACTTGTGTAGGACAAAGTGAATAACATGTACAATTCACTACAGTTGACAATCAGTGAGCTAAAACTAAAATTGTAGCTAATCCAACCACACTCACCCATATATCAATAATTCAGAAGTTTTTCATTCTATTACAACTTCCAAGATCGTGAAACATGGCTTAGGAAATACAAATAAGATGATAGTAGCTAGCCGTATTATTTCTTTGATCATAAAGTAGTCAGAAAATTTTGGACTACTCAACCATTCCAATTTCTTATGCATAGTTTCCCTTGATATATTAGAATATGCAGATGCTTTTTCCGCTTTATGCCACATGTTATTTCCATTTAGATGTGAAATTGGTGCCTAAAAGAACATCGTGAGAGATGACTGCTGACATTTCTTTCAGAACTGCCATCAAAGATATAACTCGGTGGTCAGCACCTTAAAGAGCTTAGAAATCTAAAAACATCAGAAAAGAAAGCACTAAAAGTTGTAAAACGGCAGTCTGAAGGAGCCACCAGAGAACAGGGATAAAAAAAATTGACTAGAAAAGAGATTGAAAAGTCATGCCTTTCAGTGCAAAGGTGCAAGTATCATTGACAAAAAGATTGCTGTTCAGCATCTCATTAACAATGTGGATTATGCTATTACATGAAACAAGAAAGTGTTTAACATCATGAAGTAAATAAATTCTGAAGAAGGCCCAGTGATGCAAAATATATTTTCATTCTTACTAGTTTTTCCTTTTCTTTGCTTTTATGTTTTACATTTTTGGGTAAGTACTACATATTTCCCTACAGGGAATTGAACATTGCACCTCCCTCTTTGGGGATGGCTGGACATATTACTAAACTAATAGATGGTACCACACCCCGAACCTAGTTTCCCTAGAGTATAAGGAGCGATAATATAGCTAATATTTAACCACCTCTTCTCTTAAAGGGCAACGATTATACAAATCTTAGTTCAAGTATTAGTCTTAAGAAATTCTGACCTCAACATACTTAAAATATCATAACTAGAGATCTAAGAATCCTATGAGTATAATATCAACTACAATCAAAAGCTGATTCAAAATGGTTTCAACATACTTAAAAAATTATAACTAGAGATCTAAGAATCCAATGAGTATAAAATTACCTACAATCAAAAGCTGATTTAAAATGGTTTCTAGAAAAATTTAATATGAGAGGAAAATAAGGCTTTTTCTTTCTTTTCTTATTGTTGAAGGATTTATATATTTAAGTTACATCCTCTCTAATAGCTTAAGCTTTTAGAGTAGATGGTCGTTAACATGGTATCAGAGCCAAAGGTCTCGTGTTCCAACCTCTCCGTCACCCAGATAATTAAAATTGAAACACGTGTTGGTCCAAAAGAAGGCCACACGTGAGGGAGCATGTTGAAGGATTTATATATTTAAGTTACACCCTCTCTAACAGCTTAAGCTTTTAGAGTAGATGGTCGTTAACACTTATTTTTATAATCTAGTATCACTGTGCTGAAAATGAAGATTCACTCTGACTAACCTGTGGTATTTTGGTTACCATGGATTCTTTTCTAAGAATTTGAAAACAAACCCTACCATTCCAGAAAATATATTGAGTAAACTTTCCGTCCCTATAAGACATGGAAAAAGAAATTAAATTCTTTTGGCAAGTCAATTTTCAGTTCAAAACACTGTTACTGTTGCCAAATAGAAGTTCCTGCACGGGATTTTTTTTTTCCTGCAGGGGATTTTAACATTATAAAAATTCACTATTTAAATAAAACAATTTTGCTGCAAATAAATTTTTTATATAAAGTAATAAACATCCAAATTATGGTAAGTTTTTCATTTGGCAAAATTTGGACTTCTAACATATTTAAAATAAATAATTTAAGGAAAAAATTTCTGCAGGAATTCTGCTAGACAGCACAGCAGTTGGCTTTTTAACTTACTATAGCTAATCCAATTCATATGAAAACCCTGAAATTTTATTATGACATAGTCATGTGGTTAGGTTGACAATCTGAGTGGAGCCATCTCATTTTGTCACATTAATAATTGATACACTTAATTTAAATGACTGCTGTTCAGTATAATTACACAATTCAAACTAGATACCAACACTAGGAATTCACCCAAAATTAATCGCATCCAAATGACTCATTTTCATTTTGTTTACCAAATCATTACATTTTTGCATGGAAATACTGAACACGTAGTACCAAAAATTTCCACAAAAAGTATTACATAGCTGAAAGTGTTTCTTTCAAGTAAATACACAAAACAAGTTCTATGCGTAAAAATCATTTTTCAACATTCATCTCCATGCATAAAAGTAACATGTAAGATTAGAGTGTAGAAATTCCCCACCTCAATTAGCAAAAATCCCACAAATTTCTTTTTCATCCCTCTTTGCTCTTTCCTCTTTCTTTTGCAGCCCCCTTCTACTTTATATCTTTCTTCTTCTTTTGCCCCACATTGTTGCTCCTTGATTTCTTTTTCTTTGCTTTATGCGGCACACACATACACACTACTCTATATATATGTGGTGACCCTTGTGGGTGGGTGTAATGTGGGTGGGTGCGAGACACTGGCGAGCTACCACACTAGTAGGCTACAGGATGTTCAATCCTACATCGCCTGTATGTTGAAAGGGTGAAGTGTTTATATGTGCGGTTCTATCTTCAAATGATATAAGGCCTTTTGGGGTGAAACCCAAGAACAAAACCGTGTGGGCTCAAGCCCAAAGCGGACAATATCATACCTTGTGGAGTCGGTCGTTATAGATAGTATCAGAGACTGACTCAGTCGAAAGTGTGCCAACAGGAATGTCGGGCCTCCTAGGGGGTGGATTGTGATGACCTTTGTGGGTGAGTGTGATGTGGGCGGGTGCGAGACACTGGACGAGCTACCACAGTGGCAGGCTACAGGATACTCAATCCCACATTGCCTGGGTGTGAAAAGGGTGAAGTGTTTTATGTGCGATTTTATCTCCAAATGGTATGATGCCTTTTGGGGTAGAACCCAAGAACAAAATCGTGCGGGCTCAGGCCCAAAGCGTACAATATCATATCTCGTGGAGCAGGTCATTACAATGTATATATATTGCCGATTTTGCTTATCTGCTCTCATTTCTTTATTGCAAATTGGTGTATTTCATGTATATTGTTAGGAATTGTGTCTCAAATTCCTTGTGTAAATAGGTTTCTGTTTTAGAGTTGTATTTTAGGAAATTTCTTGTTAAGCATGTCTTGGGGTCTAAAGAATTGTAATCATTGTCCACCAAGGAATTGGGTTTGGAAATCTATAAATAGATACCTAGGTAATGGGTTGAGACTTGTGAGATTGAGAGAGATGTAATCTCATGAGGGAACTCTTGTGTAGAGGCTATACTCTCATTATAATTGAGAGGTCACAACTCTTGTGTAGAGGCAATACTCTCTTTGAAATTGAGAGGTCACTTTCATTGTTTTGAGAGGGCACTTAGTGAGAGGATTCTTGTTTAGAATTTGTGATTTCCTTTTGTAAGGTTGGGTGTATAAGGGTTAGGGGTTGAGGGTTGAACATACTCTTGATACAATCCTTTAACTTGTACTGTTATAATCTATATAGTGAAATCGGACTCTCCGTGTACATAGGCTTGTTTAGCCGAACCACGTATAATTCTTGGTGTGTTCTTATAGATTGCTTCATGTTTGTTTACTTATTGTTACATCATAATATTTGGTGGTACGTGATTGGAGTCTTATTTTCTTAATAAATTGGTATCAGAGCTTTAAGGTGCAGTAGTGCACACAAAGTGTTTGATAAAAATATTGTCTAGATTTTTTCTTTATAACACGGGTGTTGTTCGTTTTGGGCACTTGCGACAATCATGGCTGGTAATATTGCCACACAATACAAGGTGGAGAGATTTGATGGTGAGGGTATCTTCACCCTATGGCAAGGGAGGAGCGAAGGACATCCTAGTTCAATAAGGCTTAGCGTTGTTGTTAAAAGGGAAGGATGGAAAGCCAAAGGTAGAGGAGATCCAGAAAATACAAGGAGTCTCAACAGGTGCTGCAACGGGTTTCAAGATCAAGTGGAGTTAATCAATTGGCTTGTTTGATCACGATGGTCAGAAAATCATGATAGGTTACATGGCATGGAGCTTGAGTAGTCAAGGTGGAGCTTTGAAGGTTTGACTGATCGAGAAGCCTTGATCAATGTCGTGGGAAGCAATGATTGACTTGATAGAATTTGAGCCAAGGTGGAGATTGTTGGGACTTTGTGTCTCAAATTCCTTGGGTAAATAGGTTTCTATTTAGAGTTGTATTTTAATAAATGTCTTGTTAAGCAAGTCTTGGGTTCTAAGAAATTATAATCCTTGTCTACCAAGGAATTGGGTTTGGAACTCTTTAAATGAATGTCTAGGTAATGGTTTGAGTCTTGTGAGATTGAGAGAGATGTAGTCTCACGAGGGAACTCTTGTGGAGAGACTATGCTCTCATTGTAATTGAGAGGTCACAATTCTTGTGTAGAGGCAATACTCTCTTTGAAATTGAGAGGTCACTTTCATTGTTTTGAGAGGGCACTTAGTGAGAGAATTCTTGTTTACAATTTTTGATTTCCTTTTGTGAGGTTGGGTATATAAGGGTTAAGCGTTGAGAGTTGAGCGTATTCTTGATACAATCCTTCAACTTGTACTGTTACAATCTATATTGTGAAATCAGGCTCTCCGTGGATGTAGGCTTGTTTAGTCGAATCACGCATAAGTCTTGGTGTGTTCTTTCAAACTGCTTCGTGCTTGTTTACTTATCATCACATCATAATATTTGGTTGTACATGATTGGAGGCTTATTTTCTTAACATATATCTAGTGAATATTATGGCAGTGTTGTGCAACTGCCAAGTGCTTTGGTGAAAAATGTGCCATAGTGTGTGCCTGTGCAGTAATCATTGGTGTAGTGGCAGTTAAATGATGGTAGTGTGAAGAGTAGGTTGTTAGCGTGTTGAGCGTGCAGGTTGTGCTTTAGAGACATAGGTGTGCATATGATTAAGTGATAACATGTGCTGTGGTGGTGGGGGTTTAATTAGTGTGTATTTGTTGTATGAGTGTATATTGGTGAGAGTTGAATTAGTGGAGTGTGTGGCAGCCAGTCCATAGTTGTTTTTTCTCCTTCTTATTACTGTTTTATTAGTATTATCAATTTTTATATTTTTCAAATGGGAGTCAAATATTTCTTTTGTCATCGAAACGAAGTAGAGGCAATGTTATACTCATTTGACTCGTCTTCTCACATGTGTCTTAACCTTTATATTAGTTATTTCTTCCGGAATTTCTATAGCCTTTGATTCAAAGCATATCAATTTTTTTTCGTTATTTTACCTATCCTACTCTAATTTGCTCGGAATTTAACCCAAAGGTTTTTGAGTTTGCAATTAAGTTTATGAAATCACTATTTGTTGTCAAACAACTCATAAATCATATAAATTTGAATATACAGGTAATAACAGTTAGTGGTATTGTAAACCTTTCAAGTTCAGCAAATTCTAAAAGTCATACTAGTCTAAAATTGCAAAAAACTGACAATCTAAAAGTTTCCGACAAAATATTGAGAAGCACTTAAACCAGAAGCATATATAAGGTCAACCAAAACCTGCCAAAGAAACAACATAACAGAAACATTTTCACTTGAACTCATCACTGCATTAACCCATCTTAACAATGGTATGCAATTATTAAAATGATGCTATAGATTCATTCAACAGTTGAGAATAAATTACATGGAATATTATATTTTTAACCTTAAACTTGATCCAGCTATTAGGACAGGTGCTAGAAAAATTAACTAAACAAAGCTAAAAGAAAAACAAAATGTGACATATAACTTTAAGGGAAAATGAAAATAACATGAAAATTTTTAAATGGTGCATATTGGAGGGACTGTATTAGACCTTAAGACCTTGAGATGTCATCACTCTCTTGCGAAATGGTGAAGATTTTCTCTCTGAAGGTTCATATCTACCATCTGAAGTAAAAGTGACTGAAATGCAAAGAGAAAACTTGTTTGTTACTTCCAGAATGAAAAAGCTGTAGGTGGCTAGAATCTAAAACAGAAAAATGTGAAGTGTTTTAATCCAATGCAGTTGAACAAAATATCCGGAATGGCCAAATAGCAGTCCTGCATACTAATATGTTTGAATTAAAAAAATTTAAAGGCCATTATGCTAGGAGACAGCTCATGGGAAGTGTTCCAATTCTAGGGCCTAGGCATTTGTTTATTCTCTTACTAACGAGGTTCTTGAAATTTTTCTTGGTTATTGTATCTTTGAGATCTTCCAGCTATCTTGCTTAGCCATCAGTTTATGTTGTAAAGTTGAAGCTACTGCATTTTTGCATTTGATTTTTGTTAGTGGCGTGAAAAATTTTAATTTCCACTTCCTTATGATGTGTTGTTATTTGAAATTTTAAAGCGAGGAAATTTCAGATGCACCGAGCGCTCTGTAGGGGTGGAGGAACAACTTAATAATTTAGCTTCGATTACTCAAGTTATTGATCCAAAGCTTCATCAGCATTTAGGTATTGTCTTTAAATATTGTTTGTCCATTCATATTCTGGTTGACCATCTATTGTTAATTTTGATATGAAATATTCTATTATTGTTATTTAAGTCACCACCTATGCTATCCTTGTTAATGGAAGAAAATTCCTCATACTATATAAAGCTTAGTTATATGGAACAGGTTTCCCACAGAAAGCCCCTCCCAAAAAAGAAAAAGAAAAAAGGCAGCAAGAAAGAAAGAAAAATGTATTTATACAGGTGCAATTAAATGAATATAAAAGCTGGAATTTGTAGATAATTCTTAGTGTTTTTTACACCTTTTGATTGTTTCACTTAGGAATCTTCTAGTGTTGTAGGTTGTACTGTCGTGCCCCAATTTCCAAAACCTTGAGAGAGGATAAGGGAAATTAGCGTGATTAAGTAATACATCAACACCATGCATTTATAGCCGATGGCCCATCCATAATTCTTATAACCACGGAAGCTTTCTCTTACACATATAATTATATACATATATGTATAATCAACAACTCACTTCAATGGGCCCCACTTTACATGACCAAGCCCAAAAGAATCCATACAATGACCCATTCTGCATTTCCACATTACGATCAATCGTAATGAAGATTACAATTAATCGTAATCTTACGATGAAGTGCACATTTAGCGCCAATGCGTCGTAATCATACTAGTTTGGACTCTTAACTCCTCAACTTTGCGTTTCCTTGTAATTCAGGTTATGATTCAGCGTAAAAGCAATTATGCGGAATCGTAATGTGAATTACGATTACTCGTAGGTCCTAAGCAAAAATTTCTGCAAAATCCTAAGTATCCATTTGTATAGATAATTGTCCATTCTTAACATATATACGTCCTCAAGGCTCCAACACACATTTAAATGCACCCACAACACGTACAACATGATAAATCAAAACATTTCATAATAATTGGATTCTTGTCCACAATACACATGTTGAGTCCAAAAGAAGGCATACAAGTCCACAACGTGAAAACACCAATTGCATCTACACTTTACAATTTCCAAAAGTGTCTTATGACACGTACAAACATAGACATAATATTAAAACGTTTCCGAGTGCTCCAACATTAGCATGTCTACTTTCCGTCCACAGCTGATACCGTATCTGAAATGTTTGGGGGAAAAGGGAAAGGGTGAGCAACCGACTAGCTCAGTAGAAATGCCGAAACCCACCTAAGCGCTGACTCGATGCTGACGTACATGAAATGCATCATAGCATTCCTACCAACTACATGACATACTCACAAAACTCATGCCATCAATGATACAATAATACAATAAATACATCAAATGATCATTTAAGCATGCATGACCACAATAAACAACATATCATCCACCTCGACTTACATGAACTAAACTCTTCAACATGAATTCACAACTTATGCACAAAACTAAACCACCAAGTCAAATGTTTAATCTTTACCAATTTTGGGAGTATTACCAAATGAAACCTGTCAACCCCACACATCACCAAGTGTCATCACCAATTGAAATCTGTCAATTAGGAGCACAAGTCACCCTACAATGCGTATATATCCAATACAACACATCAACCTTCCCAAGAATTATCCCACTTTCTACCAAATGCATCATATGCTAAATCTACACAACACGCATATCACAATGCATGTAATTTCATCTACAAAACATCACCAAATGCATTCTCATGGAAATATATTCCTTTGATGCATTTCCTCAAACACATGGCCTTCAAAATGCATATATGTTTTTCCATGGCTCAAAATAACTCTAATGAACCTCATGCATTCTCAACCATCATATACGACATGCATGCGCAAACAACAAGTGTAGCACACAATTGGGCAAATATTAACATGCCAAAACCATCATTTATCATATATAACTCCCACATACATCACATGCATCATATAATTCATATGAAGAACACACAAAACTCAAATTTAGCATGTATAACACCAGTATGCTTCATGTACATCATACATATCATATGGATAACACATCTAGCATGCATATACAAGAAGAAAACTTAAAGACTCAACTTTTTACTTCATTAAAACATGCTAATACTACCATATAAACTACAAAGAAACCTAGGGAATCGACGTTAGAAAGGAGAGAACACTCCTACCTCAACTTTCAAGCCTTTTCTAGCAAAACCCTAGAAATCTCCAAGCTCCAAAGTCACTTAAATCTGAGTTTCTTCTGATCAAATTGTAGCCTTTGCCGCGTAGAACACTTCGTGCTTCACCAGCACGTTTCAAATTCAAGCCTAAGGCCTTCAAAATGAAGAGAGAATGCAAAGAGATGGATGGGAGAGAGAGAAGAGAGTTTGCCCAGCTGTTCTTAGCTTCACCAATGGCTGAAATCTCAGCCATATAGATATTTATAATATCTGAGGTGCGAAAAGACCAAAACTTAACGTACATTCCCGACCTCCGTTTTCAATTTTAAAAGTGACTACGGCTTCGAAATTAATTCCATTCCTCTTCTAACATTCCAATTGGTCTAAAACAAAAATAGATATTCCCGAAAAAATATCCGGTTCTCCGGACCCACCCAACTCACGTCCCAGGCCCCGCTTACCAGAAAATCCCAAATTGAGCCGAATGGCTCAGAAACCTCCCCGGACCTCAAAACTAGCCCCTACATATGTGATTCATGTTTACTCAATTAGTTTATTTCATCTTGTGGCCGTAGATGGGACTTGTCCAAACCTAGCATGCATCAATTCTCCATTTTCTTTTCCTAATTTATATCTCCAAATGTATTGGCCTCCTAATTTCAGAAGAAACCCAGAGAATGAATGTATGAAATAGTTTGGGATTTTAAGGATTCCTGTCTGGCTCTTAAATACACTTATGTTAAAATTTGTCTTGTTTAATCACTGTAGATGAACAACTCCTTTCCATGTTTCCTCTTATATTTGGACTTAGACTAACATACTAGTGTCTTTTTCCTGTGTCATGCATGAACATATCTAAATATCTGAATATCAAGGAGTAACATAAATGCATTCTTCATCTATGACAGTTGTTGATAGGGCTTGAATTTTTTGTTTCATTATTTATTTTTGAGAGTTGTTCTATATCCAATATCTTCGTTATTAAAACTATTCTACTCAATAATGCATTATGAGCTCCTTTTATTATTTGGACATCTGATGAATTTGGTTTCTAAATAAGAAAGTAACAATAAAGAGTATCTTCTGATCTTGGAGCACAGAGACACTAGGTGGAGGTGACTACCTATTTGCTTTCCGAATGCTTATGGTTTTGTTTCGTCGAGAATTCTCTTTTGGTGATTCATTGTACCTTTGGGAGGTATAATTCAATCTCTCTTACACCTTTTAATTTTCCATATAAAATTGTTAAAAGTGTAACAATATTTAAGTTCATTTTAGATTACTTGAAACTATTCGTGAGAAAAACCAAATAAAAAACTGCATGTCTCATAATACAGTCTTCTCTTATCTTTTCCTTTCTTTTCTTTTTTTCACTTTCCTATAAACAAAAGATCATTTTTGTGTTCGTAATTTTTATTTTTTTGATTTTTGTAGACTTGTCTGCTGATGATAGTCTCGGTTCTAATTAAGGAAAAATTGCTCGCTAATTATCAGAAATTATCCTTAACATCTAATGCTTGAAGGCTATTGCTTCGTCTGAGTCCTTTTGCCTGGTATATGACCGGTGCTTGGTCTCTTAAGTCAAGACTTCATTGGGATTTTATGTGTGTGCAACGTTGTGTAATGCGATCAAAATTGTGCTTTATCCATTCTGTTTAAGGATTTAAATAGTGATACTGATGATTACAAGCCATGTTTATGTCATGATTTTCTCTGTTTCAAAGCATTAATGCTACGTTTGGTACGCAATAATGGAATGGAATGAACATTCCATTAAAGTGAGAATTGAATGAGAATGAGAATGGAATGGAATGATTATTCTCATTCTATTGTTTGGTTTCAAACATGAAATGATGCAGGAAAGAAATGATGATTACATTATTTTTGGTAACTAAATTTTTTTTTTAATGTTTATTGGGAATGGAATGACCATTCCATAGGTTTGAGTAGTGGAATGAATTTTTATTCTTTTTCATTCCAAAGGAATGACGCGGAATGGTCATTCCCACTTTTATTTTTCTTACCAAACAAAGGAATGGATCAAAAAAGGTAATATTGGCATTCCATTCCATTCCATTCCATTGTTGCGTACCAAACGTAGCATAAGATCATGTCACACTGGTTTTGGGTGATCATTGTCTGTGATGGATTAACACTTGAGTAGCCTGCCAACAATGGCAAAGTAAAACGTGAGAATATTTTTCCAGCAAAATATTGAAAATATGGTTCAAAGTATGTAAGAAAGGTTGCAATTATGGATCAAGGAATCCTGCATCATATATCCAACTTTAGGATTGTTGACCGTTGGGGGGCCACTGCTTGTTGCAATTTAAAAAGTTTTTGGGCTGTTCAGTTGGAAAATACATGCCGGAGTCCAAGCGCAGCCATTTGTTCAATTAAAGCCGGAGGTTAGGTTCATACCTGGTCCCCTCCTCCTAAGCACCCTTGGATCAACTGGACCAACTCGGGTAATGGTCATCGTATGACTTCTTTATAAGACAAACAAATCCAAAGTGCATTATATTTGAAGGTTCAATCTGCCTGCGAAGCTCATAAGTGAAACTTGAGTGTCTAATGAAGAACTAAAATTGTGGATGGCTTAACTTGATAATTTCTTATCCTCTGGGTGTGTGTAAATGTGCTTGTTCTGTTGAGTGAAGTTCTTCCCCACACCCACCCCCTCCCCATCCCTTGCTCCCGTATTTGGCTGTAACAAGGATCCAGAGTCTGTTAGTGTGTTATTACCATCCAACTTGAATAATCCATTGAAAAGAGTAGTCTTATAAGTTAACTGTGCTGTAAAATAAGTAGACAAAAAGCAGGGAAAAAAACTGTATTTTTCGAATGGTGTTCTGTCATTCACTGACCTACAGAAGCATGCATCAATGGATGTTTCTGTACCCTTTTCTTAGATGAGCAGTAGTCAGTTGGCTTTTCTTCTAGTAGTTTGAAGGCATCTACAGTTTTTTCAAGCTCCTAGGAAAACTTGAGCTGAGGTCTCGGGGACATGGTCTTACAATTTACTGGCAGACTCTGGGCATCTTTTGGATATTTTATTATTCTGTTGCATATGCGAGGGCAATATATGTCCACATGAATATGGAAATTATGGATATTCTTACTCAGTACTTTTCCCTTTCTTCTTGCATGTGTATAATGTGTTTGTCTCTTGTAATTCGTTAGTTAGTTCTGAGCTTGTTTGCAGTTTTTTTTTTTATTTTTCTTTTTTCCTTTTTGGTTTCTGAACAAGAAGCTATTCCCTGTTATAGAATTTTCACTTGTTGAACTTTTTAACAGATGATGTGGGCTCTGGAATTCGACCCTGAACTGTTCTCTGTCTATGAGCCTGATTCAGCTAGCGAAAAAGTTGAGGGATCTAAAGGAAAAGCGAAGTCAATACGCCAATATGGGAAGTACGAGAGGGAGAATATGAGAAATGGAGCAAAACATGCTGAATCCCCACTCCCTATTTCTGTTTTTCTCGTGGCCAGTGTTTTGAAAGAGAAGAGCTCAGAATTACTGATGGAAGCTCGGGGTCTGGACGATGTTGTCAAGGTCAGTTTGATGAGTTCATAAGTTTAAATATTTTTTTTCATAAATGAGGTTGTGATTCCATTGACAATAGATCAAATCAGTACAATGGAGAGAAAGAGAGTATATCCTCTTGTAAACAAAGGTATAACCAAATGAAAAGGACCACTTCCAATACACATGGAAGCAAGCAATGAACAAAAAGGCAATGAGCCTAGTACTAAGTACAAAAGTCATCAAAAGAAGCCGCTGCAATCTCAATAACTTCAAAGACAGCAGCTCTGGAAACTTCAATAGGAGATCTGTTAGTTCCTTGATGCAGCCTAGTATTTCTTTCATTCCAAATAGCCCAAACAGTAGTAGAGAAAAGCATAGAGAACAAAGCAGAGGAATTAGATTTCTGAATACTCCAGTACAGGAAGTCTTGAAAGCTCTGGCAGCCAACCAAAAGTAGAATTAAACCACCCCCACACTGTTCTAGCAAAATCACACATAGAAAAGGTGATCTCTGCTATCATCATGATGAAAACAATTGTAACAAGCAGAGATAAGAGATAAGCCTCTCTTCTGCAGATTAATATGAGAAGGATGCTTGTTATGCAACACAATACATGAAGTGAAATTAGTCCTTGGCCTAGCCTTATTCCAACACAACTTTCTCCACAACGCCACAGCATTATGATGTCTGCAGGTCTCCCAGGCCCTCTTAAAACTGAACTTGCCCCCATTCCACAACAGCTTATCAGTATCAGAATGAATTGGAACAGCAGCAAAAGATTGTTTCATAATCTGAAACTCCTCATCATTGATATCATCAAGAGACCATCTATAGAAGCCTGAATTTGGAAGTTACTGCCCGTAAGGTTAATATACTAGTTAGGTAAAGAACTCATAGGATAAAATAGTAAAAAAGGAGCACAGATGTACAACTGCAAAAACCTCCTTCTGACCTTTTTTCTATCTTTTGAAAATGTTATAGGTTTTCCCTATTCCCCTAAATGTCATGAAAACATGGATTAGAGTTTACGAGAGGTGGTTGACTGTCAGTTTCTATATTAATGATTATAGTTTCTGAAACCTTGACAATTGCTAGATCGCACATATCTTATCAGTGGCTGAATATGATAAAACAATCTTAGTTCTTACAAGTTTATGCTGCTACAACATTTTCAATTTATGCTGCAGCTTTACAGCTTTATTCTGTCATTCATTTCATTTGGGATTTTTCTCTTTTATCTTTTCAGATATTAAATGACATAACTGGAAATCTAGACGCCAAAAAAGCTTGCAGTGGTGCAATGAAACTTCAGAAGAAATATTTAAAAAAGGTATAATTCTTTCCTTGGTGGATTCTTACAAATGTTGAATTTAATACTCTGAAGGTGAATCACTTGTCAAAAAAAAAAAAAAAACTCTGAAGGTGAATCTTAAAAACAGAATATGTAAAGAACCCGCCATGGCTATTTATTTATGTAACAATGAAGCTCTAGAGAATTTCTAGATCCAGAAAACAAACATGATATAATTTCAAGATGACATTTTAGCCCCAATTGTTCTAGTAGATCCTGGCATCTTTTGTAGCAAATACCTTTTCCATACCTACCTCTGCTGAGAAACAACCTAATGTCTGTAATTTCAGCTTATAAGGTCAACCTCTATTTCTCAGTCGATCATTTTATCCGAAAGTGTACACGTCATATGAAGAGTTAATTTCCAACCATTTTGGATATTGTGTTGGAATTAGGCCATTGTGTGGCAGTCAACTAGATGCCATCCGTGGTAGAGGCCTATGGTTTTAGAAAGTTGTGTTGGTCAACATTTTTGACCTGCAAACATCTTTTTCTATTTAGGACAAACAATTTACTTGCACATATCTTTTTTTATTTAGCATATTTCATTTAACAATTAAAAGAAAAATTAAGATCTTTAGTTTTTGTGCTTATTTATATCCTCCCTGTATAAACTATTGCCACTGGGGGAAGCAGCTAGTCAAATGACAGTGGTAGATTATATTAGTTTGTTCTGTTTCCAACTTCCATTTCCTTTTGCAGCTTTTTCCTGTTTCTTGGTTATGAAGAGAATTTTTATTTGGACCTTTGAATCACTGTTATTACTGTGTGACTGCAGGCCAAGAAGACATGATGACATTGAAACCAAAGCTTGGGTTTTGGATGATGTAGTTATTGTTTGCCCTGTCAAATAACTTAACAACAGGACATTTGTTTCAAGCTGTAGATTTATTTGCAATGATAAAATGGTCGTCCATGCGAATCAGGGCTCACAGTTCACGGATTTGTACCCTCTCCGACCAGCAAACTTGCCGGTGGTGGAAGCAATTGTTGTATGTAAAATTATTGTTTCATTATTTGTGTGTATATATATATATATATATATATATCCGGAACACACATTCTTTATAAGGCTACCACATGAGGTTGTTCTGTATTTGTCCCTGCTTCTGTTTTGTAACTATGTTAAATACTACTACAAAGCAAAAACAAGTATTCTCTGAGTTTCATCCATACCAATAGAATAGAGAATTCTTTTTGAAAGCGACTGATCGATACACACATTCATTCATGTCTAATATAATGTTCATTTGTTCAATAGTATAACCTTCCCATCCTCAAAAAAGTTTTCTGAGTCTCCCAACTAGGAAATATATATATATATATATATATATAATGCCCATTTTATTATGAGTGAGAGCTGCCCCATAAAGTTTTCCAAATGCTTTGAACTCCAATGTCATGACAGGTTTGCAACCCAGCCCCTTCCTGCACCTTTTACCCAAACGAAAAGGAAAGAAAGAAACCACAAAAAACTATATAACCAACCAACCTTTCATCTTAAATGATAAAGGAAAGACCAATTTCACATATTAATTTTATTTTCATTGGCTAGGGTAAAAAAAAAAAAGAGAAAAAAGAAAAAAAAAGTGAAAATATGCAACAAATTATTGCTTTTATCTATAAAAGGACACTCTGTATTTAATTCAAATTAAAACATAACTCTTGGTTACTTGTAAGTACTTGTCATCTCATAATAGCAAGAGACAAGCACACTGTTATTATTTTTATTTAGAATACACGTACAAGTGTCGTCATCTCTTTAAACATGCCATTCATTCCTACAAATCTGTGAGATATCGATAACTTCTTGTGAGTTTTGGGTGGTGCATCTTTGTTTTCGACATTAATCATATATATATATATATATATATGATTTAGCAACTTGGTGAATTAATTGTATGTTATTATCTGTATTATTGATACATCCGATCCGTTGCTACACTTATCAAGCTTATTCTACACGATCCAACTAATTCATACCAGAATATGTCAGCTTGACGAATTGTGGCCTGAGATAATCACTAGAGCGAAAGGACAACTAAGGAGATGGGATCTCCCAAGGACGGAACATTTGGAGTTCTACTGTGTTTACAAGTAATCTAGAGTAATCTCTTTCTTAACCGTGGATTAGTTTTCTTGGACTAAGTCTCTTTAACTTTTTCACTCCTTGGTGTTAGAAAAAATCCAGTATCCATTTATATTTCTTTATTGTTTTACGTTTATGTGTTTTGCGCACACAGCTTGTCTTGCATGGTATAATATATTTTCCATTTATTCAATTATTATACAAGCTAAAACTAGATTAAAATTGAAAAGGTTAAATTTTCTATATGTTATTTATCTTTTTTGGAGAACAATATATAATACGATGATCATAAATAATTAACCTAAAGGTACAATGAATTAACCTAAATGAATTATATAATCAGTCAAAGACTAAACTAAAGGAATACAATCAGGGATACAATGAATCAACCTAAATCAGTGATATAATCAATCAAAGGCTAAATTAAAGGGATACAATCGAATATCATGTGAGAGATTTTAAGGTAGGTCTAACAGTCCCCCATAAATTCGACAATCTAGGACATACGAGATTTGATTGTAATAGCTGATATCGAAATATAGACAGGTCCTTGGTGAGAATATCAGTAAGCTAATCTTTAGAAGGAATAAATTGAACATGATGAGTACCAGCAAAAATACGCTCTCATATAAAGTGATAGTCGAGCTCAATGTGTTTAATACGAGTATGGAAGATCGGACTTGTCACGCCCCGATTTCCTTTCCCCTAAAACCAAGGGTGACTTGATTCTCATCTCGCCATATCACCTCATCAATCACTAATGAACTCTCTATAATCTTAATTACTACAGAAGCTTAAATCTTTCTTGCACAAGAAGGTGCGAACTCAACCTCAACCATAACAAACCCCAAAGAGCCTCACACCAAGCTATAACAACATAAATCCAAAGTTTTCAGAACTCAACTCCCCGTATGAATGGAACTTGGTGTTGAAACCCTCACCACTGGATAGAATATTTCAAAATACTTAATTTCAAAAAAACAATCACTTAATTCGGGTTTGAAACGACCAAGTTATGCCTATTTGAGAATTTTGAAAATCTGCATTAATCAACTTGTTAGTCGACTTATAAGTGCATTAGTCGACTTATAAAGTCCATCAGTCGACTAATTTGCTGCTTCAAAAAGCTCTAAAACACACTGCCAATGTTAGTCAACTTACAGAAAGCAATCAGTCGACTAATTCAACCTAGGAACTCCATTTTACACCTTTTAAACCAAAATCCACCCCAATACTCACACATAACCACTTCTACAATACAAAACTAATCCAACCACATTCTAATCATCATTTAAAAGACGTTTCAACCTAATAAAAATAAAACTTCATTCAATCACATCCATAAACATATGCAATGGAATTCAACCTAATATTTTTTCATTCAAAACTCACAAATCACATATGATCCATATATGAACATTACATTTGAAACTAAAGTACACCAACATGAATCAAATGTAAATACAAAGCTTTCAATCTAGTCTGCATGCCACAAGCCGGCGTGGACATCTATCTACATATCAAAATGTCAAAAGTCCAAAAATGGAACTCAACAAGATCCATTGAGCTATTCATGCTTCATCCTCCATTGGGGCCTTATCTAAAAATTTTATATAAATAGGGGGTGAGCACCACTGCTGTTCAGTAGGAATGATCCACCCAACTCTACTCCAACTCAAGCGGCCATGCATGAATGCATATAAAATCATTACAATCTATATGACAAACATTCATACTTTTTACCCTCAAAACTAACAAGTTTTGAAATCATGCGTGATGCTTTACATTTCAAGGTATACATATATATAAACATCAACTTAAACAAGTCACATTTCATATATATAACTTACGCCACATAAATCCAGAAATCAATTCAACTGAGGACTTCGCTTATCACAATCCGTAGTAAGGGTCGCTTTGGGACCACATACTCTGCTCACGCTTTTTGGTCTACTAACCCGACGGAAGCAACATTCGCTTGGCCAAGTTTTGGGTCTTGCACCCTAGAGTTCAATACCCTTATTAATTCTCACACATGCCCCAAAAATCTCGCTTTTCACATAATGTACACTTATCAAATAAATGCACAAAATCTACACAATGCAATGCTTTTATCAAAATAATGCATTTTTCCTTTTTGTCACAATGCCAATACACTCATATCATGAAAATCATCACGCTTATTCATTTTTCAAGAAAATTATATCATTCATGCACAATTCTAAATAGAAATTCAGATTTTTCATGCTTTCACCAAATGAACACAATTTCATCAAAAGCATCCATAGTCCCCCAACTTCACATATGCAACATATATAAGTCCTAACTAACATGTTAGACAAATCCATGTGCATAAATCACATTTATATATATATATATATATATATATATATACACACAAAACCCTAAACTTAAGAAATCTTAACCTATCTTTCATGTCACAATTATGTGACCTATAGAATCAAAGTAAATATGAGTTTAACACCCCTACCTCAATTCCTATGATTTGAATCCAACTTTGAGAAATCCCAGCTTTCTCAACTTCACAAAATGGAGACTTTGATCGGTTCAAACCGAAGCCCTCAACACACTTTCCTTATTCGAGATCTTACAAATCACACCTCAAGTGACCTAAAATCTAGAGAGAAGGGAGAGAGATGAAGTGGGAGAGGTAGAGAGAGAAGGAGATCTATAAAATGAAATATCTCAGACCCTTTTTGATATTTATCTCAACCCTAGGTGTAGAGACCGTGACCAATTTTGGCCGGTTTTGCATTTTTCACATTATAATTGCTATAAATGCATTTTGAGTGGTGTTTAACATGTTTTGAGTGTGGGAAACATGTTTGGGAAGTGTTTTTAAGGTTTTGGAAAGTTTTTGGGAGAATTGGAGAAGTTTGACTTTTTGGTCAAACCGGGGCCCGGGATGCGACTTAAGTAGGCTCGGAAATTCGGAAAATTTCCAAAAATATTTATTTTTGGGAATGGCTGAGATGAAATGTTTAGAGAGCAGAGGAGTGATTTCTAGTCCATAGGAGTTTTCAGAATCGAAAAAGGAGTCCGGGAAGGTACGTTAAGTGGCCGGGGGGCATTTTAGTCTTTTTGCAAGCCCTAGATATTTTAAATATCAGTGGCAGAGATATTCAGCCATATCTCACGCCTCTTTCTCTCTCTAAAGCTCTCCACCTTCATAGCTCTCCCTTCTCTCTACATTTCGGACCCGTTCGGCTTGGATTCAAGACTCGCCGAAGGAGGGAGATACGTAGGGGACGGCTAGGGCTTCCATTTGAACCGAACAAAGTGGTGATTCGGCAAGGTAGACTCTGCTGGAAAATTGGTGAAGTGCTTGGAAGGCCTTCATTTTTGAGGTAGGGGTTCTTCTTCTCTTCTAATTGTCGATTCTAGGGTTTCGGGTGAAGAAGAGAGGCGTAGGTTGTGTTTCACATGCTTTAGGATGGTGAGAGGTGTGTAAAGTTGTATTTTCTTCTTCTCTAGAGTCCTATCTTTTCACAATTGTGTATATTGTGTTGGTGGTAGCATGTGGGTTTGAAGTATGTGAGTGTAAGAAATTGATACATAGGCATTATATGCTCAATTTGATGTATATGTGGAAAAATGTGTACCAAGTGTCATATATGTGATTATATGTGAGAATGTGGTAGTTGAATGCATGATTAGTTCTATGTGCTAAAATTATGCATTGAGTGTAGCATGAGTAAAATATGCTAATTTTGAAGTGGTGTGCATATGAGATGATATATGCATGTGTTATACAAATATGTGCTATATGTGGTGCGTGGTGATGAAAATATGCTTATTACTTCTTTTTAGTATCAATGAGCATGAGTTGAGCATGAAAACAAAATATCATGTGTTTATGCATTCATATTGCATATGTGGGAAGTTGCGGGAAAAATGACGCAAAAGAGGTACACGGGGCTTCGGAGTAGTCCAACCGTGTTGTGAAATGTGGTAAAATTATCCACTATGTATGGCCCTCGGAGTGGACCCGCCATACCAAGGCTTAATGCCTAGGATCGGAGTATGTCCAATACTAATGACCTTTCGGAGTTGCCCCGGTCATAGGATGATTATCGGAGAATGTCCATGATTTGTGAGCCTCGGAGTTGCCCCCTCCTCGCTCTATGGCAATCCCATATATTGCTATGGTAGAATGACCTTTCGGAGTTGTCCCGGTCATAGGATGGTTATCGGAGTTGTCCAAGGTTACATGATCCTCGGAGCGGGCCAATCATGTGGGGTATCGGATGAGGACCGAGAGGGAGAGCATTTACTTTCTTTAATGCTTTTATGTTTGAACATGTTGTACATGATTCGTGAAATATGCAATCCTCTTTAATTGCATTTGTTGATGTGTTTGTGAAATTGTGGACGTGGCATGTAATGTATTCATATGCATTCCATGTAGGTCGTGTCGGGTCGGCACTTAGAAGGGTTGGGAAACCTTTACTGAGCCGCAGTGGTGCTCACCCCTTTATTCTAAACTCTTTTACAGATAAAGCACCGATGACGGATGGGACATGAGTGTCCAAGTGGAACACTAGTGGTGGTTTTGCTATCTTTTGAGTTTTGAGCATTTTTGTGGCTATCCATGCCGGCTTGTGGCATGTGACTTCCTTTTAGTTATGGTTGTACTTTGGACATATGTACTTTTGATGTATGTATTGGATTATGAACTTGTTGGGTGTGAAAGGATAACGGTTTAATTTATGTAATGCCCATGGCGGCATTTTATTCGTTTTGATGGTGTTTCCATTTTGAATGAATGGTGGTTGTGAAAGAAAATGATTCATTTTGGTGTATGGTTTCAATTATGAAAGTGATTTGAGTGTGAGATTGGTGTTTTGGAAATGAATTTGGAAATCAAGGTTGGTTTATATACTTGAGTCATGGGTGTATTGTGAACCTAGGGAAATTTCTATGTTTATGCAAGATTTGAGACTCAAATGTATAGGTTGATGTGTGAGTATGATTTTATATCAATGGTGGATGATTTATATGAAATATGAATGATCTAAGGTGGTTTGGTTGAGATTTGGGTTCAATTTGATCTTGTATAGGTGTTTGGGAATTTCCGGGCAGTGCATTTCGATCAATCGAAATGCCCATTTCGATTAATCGAGATGCCCATCTCGATTGATCGAAATGGTTGCGAGATTTTATGCATTTTCAGGCCTTATTTCGATTAATCGAAGTCCCAGTTTTGATTAATCGAAATAATGCAGGTCCAAGATACCGAGAGGGTGTTTGCTTCGATTGATGGGCTCAAAATCTAGATTAATCGAGATGCATCTCGATTGATCGAGATGCCAATCTCGATTGATCGAGATTACTATTCACAGCTTTTTCCAAAACTTCATTTCGACGTAATTTCTTCGTTCTAGATCGGAATTGAGCGTGGTTTTTTTTGAACTTGAGTATTTTTGGATTCTCTATCCAATGGTGGAAGCCTAAGTTCCAGATTCTAAACACAGAAAGTTTTGAGGCTCGAAAGTGAGTGATTCTTAAAAGTGTGGGCGTGTAAATGTTCACTAAGGTGTGTGATTTGATGTAGGGCCCATGGGGGTTGGTTAAGATGGATTTGTGTGCATTCATATGCAAGAATTAGGTTAAGCTTCCGCAGGGAATAAGGGTAATGAGGGTCCATTGGGACTAATGGACGGGTTAACCTCCGGTTGCCCGGGAGACGGGGAATCGGGGCGTTACAGAGTGGTATCAGAGCACTAGGTTGGAATACCTAGGGACGAAGGGTGAAACTTCACTTAGTGATCACTTGAGTTTAAGGATCGGAACATAAGGATTTGAACTTGAGATTATAAATTGCTTATGTGGAACTTTATGTATGCTTACGTTTTTATAACATGCTTTTGTGGATTAAATAGACATGGCATGTGTAAGCATGATGGAATTTGACTAAGTATAAATGCTTGGACTTAAAATTTTTCTTGTTGTGCATATAGAAAGAAATGCCTCCAAGAAGAGCGCGAGACATTGGCGCTGATGCTCCTCAGGAGCCAACAGATGGAACATAGTTTATGCGTGACATGGCTGATACTATGAGAAGAATGGCTAGGGAAGCCAGGGAAGAAGAGGTTCAGGCATTGCCTAGGGTTGCCTTGAGCCGCCAAATGGTAGCAATGAAGGAATATGTGAAATTTAAGCCGCCTACCTTTGATGGCGCGCGTGATCCACTTGTGGCTGAGAGTTGGATAGACCAAACTCACAAACTCATGGTTGTTCTTGCAATCGATGAGGATTTGAAAGTGGGTGTAGCGGCGCTTCACTTACAAGGGGAAGCAGATCGGTGGTGGCAATTCATCGGGAATGTCCACAATACCGAGACTATGGACTGGGAAACCTTTAAGGGTTTATTCTTTGACAAGTTCTTTTCGGCTTCGGTGAAAGACCGGATGAGGCAAGAGTTCATAGACTTAGTCCAAGGGGACTTGGATGTGATGGGGTACGAGACCAAATTCACATCATTGGCTCGCTTTGCCCCGGAGATGGTAGCTAATGAAGAGCTAAAGGTGAAAAAGTTTGTGAAGGGACTGAAAACCTCTATCAGAAAGAGGGGTGAGGTGGTTGATAGAGCCTTGGTGGCTGAGGAAGATAACAGAGACACTCAGAGGTTGTGGGACTCTAGACAGCAAGCTAAGGGTACGGGTACCTCTTCGAGTGGTCAGGGGAGGAAAAGGAATAGAGAGGGCAGATCAGGTTCACAGGGGCAGCAGCAGACTCGCCCGGTACCTTCATTGTCCTTACCTACTGGATCTGCACGATCCACAGTTGTGTGCTATCATTGCCAGCAGTCTGGCCATTTTCGTTCTGAGTGCCCTCAGAGGCAAATAGTGGCATTAGTGCCTGTGGCTTCAGTGGGGGAACGGGTATGTTTTCATTGCAAGCAACCCGGCCATGTTAGGGCCAACTGTCCACAGAGACAGAGTACACCGAGTGGTATGGGGACTCAGCAGAGGGCTGGGCAGACAGCTACGGTACAGTCTGGTTTCAAGACATTACCGCCACCTCATCTAGCGCATTCTGTACAGGGATCTCGGGTAGCGAGAGGTTCCACGCCTGCTTCTAGTCAGCAGTCAGGGTTACAGGGGACTGGTCAGCAGCCACGGGGCCGTGTGTTCACGCTTGCTCCGGCAGAGGATGTACCAGGACCGTCAGTGGTCAGAGGTATTTTCCTGGTTTCTAGCTCGTGGGCTAGGGTGTTGATAGATTCAGGTGCATCACATTCATTCATATCTATTGCATTTGCTTGTGCCTTGGGGCTACGGGTGTCATCACTGGAGTCACCATTGTCCATTGATACACCAGTTGGGGGTAGGGTTACCCTGGATAGAGTGTGTCGGTCTTGCGAGATCGAGGTTGCTGGGCGTCGACTAGTGTTCGACTTTGTGTTACTAGACATGACCACTTTTGATGTCATTCTAGGTATGGACTGGCTATCTACATTTAGAGCCACGATTGATTGTCTCCGTAGGAGAGTGACAGTGTGCACACCCGAGGGTGATTGCTTTTATTTTGTTGGAGAGCGGGATGATTTCTACGTTCTGTCTCTACTTGGTTCCAGTGTGTGGAACGGGGTTGGATATTTCCTAGCTAGCTTGTTAACCGAGGAGGATGAGATTTGGACTAGTGGAGGATTTCCACCGGTGGTTAGAGAGTTTGTGGATGTGTTTCCGGAGGACTTGTCAGAGCTACCTCCGATGAGAGATGTTGTGTTTAGCATTGATCTTGCTCCTGGTACCGCGCCTATCTCCATGGCACCGTACCGGATGGCACCGGCAGAGTTGATGGAGTTGAAAGATCAATTGCAGGAATTGTTGGATAAGGGATTTGTACGACCTAGTACATCGCCTTGGGGAGCTCCGGTCCTATTTGCTAAAAAGAAGGACGGATCTTTACGGTTATGCATAGACTATCGTAAGTTGAACCAAGCAACGATTAAGAACAAGTATCCTTTGCCAAGGATAGATGACTTGTTTGATCAGCTTAAGGGTTCGACTTGTTTTTCGAAGATCGACTTGAGGTCGGGGTATTACCAGTTGAGGGTAAGGGAAGAAGACATTCCAAAGACAGTTTTTTGGACTAGATATGGCCACTATGAGTTTCTAGTAATGCCGTTTGGTTTGACGAATGCACCAGCAGCGTTCATGGATTTGATGAACCGGATATTCAGAGTGTACTTGGATAGGTTTGTGGTGGTCTTCGTGGATGACATTCTTGTGTATTCTTCTTCTATGGAAGAGCATGAGATCCATTTGAGGACAGTGTTGCAGACATTGAGAGAGCACCGTTTGTATGCCAAATTCGAAAAATGTGAATTTTGACTAACGGAGGTGAAGTTCCTAGGACACGTGGTGTCGGAAGGAGGAGTATCGGTAGACCCTTCTAAGATTGAAGCGGTAATGGATTGGGAGAGGCCTAAGAACGTATTCGAGATACGTAGCTTCTTGGGATTGGCAGGATATTACCAGCGTTTCGTGAAGGACTTTTCAAAGTTAGCGGCGCCGATGACCAAACTTACTCGTAAAGGAGTTAAGTTTGAGTGGAACGAGGCTTGCGAGCATTCCTTTATGGAATTGAAGCGTAGATTAACTAGTGCTCCAATATTGATTATTCCCGAGCGCGGTTTGGGTTATGTCATCTACTGTGATGCTTCACGGGATGGTTTGGAATGTGTATTGATGCAGACCGAGAGGGTTGTTGCATATGGTTCCCGACAGTTGAAGATCCACGAGCAGAATTACCCGACTCATGACTTGGAGTTGGCGGCGGTAATTTTTGCTTTGAAAATGTGGAGACATTATCTCTACGGAGAGAAGTTTGAAGTTTTCTCCGATCATAAGAGCTTGAAGTACCTTTTTACACAAAAGGACTTGAATATGAGACAGAGGAGATGGGTTGAATACATGGAAGACTACAACTTTGATCTTCAGTATCACCCGGGGAAGGTTAATGTGGTTGCCGATGCATTGAGCAGGAAATCACATGGTACTTTGGCTAGCATTGCCATCCGTGAATGGAAGATGATGGAAGACATCTCAGAAATGGGATTGTGCCTTAGTGAGAGTGATGGACATGCCACTTTGTTCACACTCATAGCGCAACCAACTCTAGTGAGTAGGGTGGTTGAGGAGCAGAGGCATGACACAGAGTTAGAGAGCATTCGCACTCGGATTACGGGTGGCGAGGCAGTGGAGGATTGGGTTATCCATTCAGACGGAGGTCTGAGGTTCAGAGGCAGAATGGTTGTTCCATTGGCTTGTAGGGATGAGGTCCTGAGGGAGTTTCATAGCTCCAGACTTGCAGTACATCCCGGTGGTACCAAAATGTACCACAACCTTCGTAGACAGTATTGGTGGAAGGGCATGAAAAAGGACGTCGCACGATTTGTGGCGAGGTGCCTCACTTGTCAACAAGTGAAGGCCGAGCATCAGAGATCGGCAGGTTTGTTACAGCCTTTACCGGTAGCTATGTGGAAGTGGGAACACGTCACTATGGACTTTGTGATGGGGTTACCTAGGACGAGGAAGAGTCATGATGCAGTTTGGGTCATTGTGGATAGGTTGACCAAGGTGGTTCATTTCCTCCCTATTCGAGTGACAGATGATGTGGATGCTCTTAGTCGGTTGTATATTGATCAGATTGTGAGACTGCATGGAGTGCCAGTTTCCATTGTGTCTGATAGAGATCCGAGATTCACGTCACGGTTTTGGCAGAGTTTTCAGGCTGCACTTGATACAGACCTCCATTTCAGTACGGCTTTCCATCCCCAGACAGATGGTCAGTCGGAGCGTACTATACAGATTTTGGAGGATATGCTTAGAGCATGTGCACTTGATTTTCGAGGCAGTTGGGAGGATCACCTTCCATTAGTGGAGTTTGCATACAATAATAGCTACCAAGCTAGTATTGAGATGGCTCCATTTGAGGCCTTGTACGGTAGACCTTGTAGGTCACCAGTTTGTTGGACAGAGGTTGGTGAGACAGTGGCTTTGGGGCCAGATATAGTCTGTAATACCCCGCTCCAACACATGGTATGATATTGTCCGCTTTGGGCCTGAGCCCGCACGGTTTTGCTCTTGGGTTTACCCCAAAAGGCCTCATACCATTTGAAGAGAACATACTACATATAAGCACATCCCCTTTTCCACACCCAGGCGATGTGGGATTGAGCACCCTGCACCCTGTCAGTGTGGTAGCTCAGCCCAGTGTCTGTCTTCGCACCCGCCCACTCACACCCGTCCACAAGGGTTACTACAATCCACCCCCCTACGAGGCCTGACGTCCTCGTCAGCACACTTCTTCCGGCTGGGTTCAGGCTCTGATACCAACTGTAATACCCCGCTCCAACACATGGTATGATATTGTCCGCTTTGGGCCTGAGCCCGCACGGTTTTGCTCTTGGGTTTACCCCAAAAGGCCTCATACCATTTGAAGAGAACATACTACATATAAGCACATCCCCTTTTCCACACCCAGGCGATGTGGGATTGAGCACCCTGCACCCTGTCAGTGTGGTAGCTCAGCCCAGTGTCTGTCTTCGCACCCGCCCACTCACACCCGTCCACAAGGGTTACTACATAGTCAGAGAGACTACAGAAAAGATTAAGATTATACGGCAGCGTTTGCTTACGGCTCAGAGTCGTTAGAAAAGTTATGCTGACAAAAGGTGGAGGCCTTTGGCATTTGAGGTGGGGGACCATGTCTTCTTGAAGGTCTCACCACGACGGGGTTTGATGAGGTTTGGGCGTAGCGGAAAGCTAGCCCCATGGTTTATCGGTCCATTCGAGATATTGGATCGTGTAGGTGAGGTTGCATACCGCTTGGCATTTGCCACCGCAATTGTCAAGTGTGCACAATACTTTCCACGTTTCGATGTTGAGAAAGTATGAGCCGGATCCTTCACATGTATTAGATTGGACGGATCTTGAGGTGGAGGAGAATGTGTCTTACGAGGAAAGACCGGTACAGGTTTTGGATGCTAGGAAGCAAGTGCTTCGGGGTAAGACTATTCCATTGGTTAAAGTCCTTTGGAGACATCACGGAGTCGAGGCGGCTACGTGGGAGCGAGAACAAGAAGTCCGCTCAAAATATCCTGAGTTGTTTTCTACTTGAGGTATGTTTCCAATTTCGGGGACGAAATTCCCTTAAGGGGGGAGGTTGTAGAGACCGTGACCAATTTTGGCCGGTTTTGCATTTTTCACATTATAATTGCTATAAATGCATTTTGAGTGGTGTTTAACATGTTTTGAGTGTGGAAAACATGTTTGGGAAGTGTTTTTAAGGTTTTGGGAAGTTTTTGGGAGAATTGGAGAAGTTTGACTTTTTGGTCAAACTGGGGCCCGGGATGCGACTTAAGTGGGCCCGGAAATCCGGAAAATTCCTAAAAATATTTATTTTTGGGAATGGATGAGATGAAATGTTTAGAGAGTAGAGGAGTGATTTCTAGTCCATAGGAGTTTTCGGAATCGAAAAAGGAGTCCGGGAAGGTACGTTAAGTGGCCGGGGGGCATTTTAGTCTTTTTGCAAGCCCTAGATATTTTAAATATCAGTGGCAGAGATATTCAGCCATATCTCACGCCTCTTTCTCTCTCTAAAGCTCTCCACCTTCATAGCTCTCCCTTCTCTCTACATTTCGGACCCGTTCGGCTTGGATTCAAGACTCGCCGAAGGAGGGAGATACGTAGGGGACGACTAGGGCTTCCATTTGAACCGAACAAAGTGGTGATTCGGCAAGGTAGACTCTGCTGGAAAATTGGTGAAGTGCTTGGAAGGCCTTCATTTTCGAGGTAGGGGTTCTTCTTCTCTTCTAATTGTCGATTCTAGGGTTTCGGGTGAAGAAGAGAGGCGTAGGTTGTGTTTCACATGCTTTAGGATGGTGAGAGGTGTGTAAAGTTGTATTTTCTTCTTCTCTAGAGTCCTATCTTTTCACAATTGTGTATATTGTGTTGGTGGTAGCATGTGGGTTTGAAGTATGTGAGTGTAAGAAATTGATACATAGGCATTATATGCTCAATTTGATGTATATGTGGAAAAATGTGTACCAAGTGTCATATATGTGATTATATGTGAGAATGTGGTAGTTGAATGCATGATTAGTTCTATGTGCTAAAATTATGCATTGAGTGTAGCATGAGTAAAATATGCTAATTTTGAAGTGGTGTGCATATGAGATGATATATGCATGTGTTATACATATATGTGCTATATGTGGTGCGTGGTGATGAAAATATGCTTATTACTTCTTTTTAGTATCAATGAGCATGAGTTGAGCATGAAAACAAAATATCATGTGTTTATGCATTCATATTGCATATGTGAGAAGTTGCGGGAAAAATGACACAAAAGAGGTACACGGGGCTTCGGAGTAGTCCAACCGTGTTGTGAAATGTGGTAAAATTATCCACTATGTATGGCCCTCGGAGTGGACCCGCCATACCAAGGCTTAATGCCTAGGATCGGAGTATGTCCAATACTAATGACCTTTCGGAGTTATCCCGGTCATAGGATGATTATCGGAGAATGTCCATGATTTGTGAGCCTCGGAGTTGCCCCCTCCTCGCTCTATGGCAATCCCATATATTGCTATGGTAGAATGACCTTTCGGAGTTGTCCCGGTCATAGGATGGTTATCGGAGTTGTCCAAGGTTACATGATCCTCGGAGCGGGCCAATCATGTGGGGTATCGGATGAGGACCGAGAGGGAGAGCATTTACTTTCTTTAATGCTTTTATGTTTGAACATGTTGTACATGATTCGTGAAATATGCAATCCTCTTTAATTGCATTTGTTGATGTGTTTGTGAAATTGTGGACGTGGCATGTAGTGTATTCATATGCATTCCATGTAGGTCGTGTCGGGTCGGCACTTAGAAGGGTTGGGAAACCTTTACTGAGCCGCAGTGGTGCTCACCCCTTTATTCTAAACTCTTTTACAGATAAAGCACCGATGACGGATGGGACATGAGTGTCCAAGTGGAACACTAGTGGTGGTTTTGCTATCTTTTGAGTTTTGAGCATTTTTGTGGCTATCCATGCCGGCTTGTGGCATGTGACTTCCTTTTAGTTATGGTTGTACTTTGGACATATGTACTTTTGATGTATGTATTGGATTATGAACTTGTTGGGTGTGAAAGGACAACGGTTTAATTTATGTAATGCACATGGCGGCATTTTATTCGTTTTGATGGTGTTTCCATTTTGAATGAATGGTGGTTGTGAAAGAAAATGATTCATTTTGGTGTATGGTTTCAATTATGAAAGTGATTTGAGTGTGAGATTGGTGTTTTGGAAATGAATTTGGAAATCAAGGTTGGTTTATATACTTGAGTTATGGGTGTATTGTGAACCTAGGGAAATTTCTATGTTTATGCAAGATTTGAGACTCAAATGTATAGGTTGATGTGTGAGTATGATTTTATATCAATGGTGGATGATTTATATGAAATATGAATGATCTAAGGTGGTTTGGTTGAGATTTGGGTTCAATTTGATCTTGTATAGGTGTTTGGGAATTTTTGGGCTGTGCATTTCGATCAATCGAAATGCCCATTTCGATTAATCGAGATGCCCATCTCGATTGATCGAAATGGTTACGAGATTTTATGCATTTTCAGGCCTTATTTCGATTAATCGAAGTCCCAGTTTCGATTAATCGAAATAATGCAGGTCCAAGATACCGAAAGGGTGTTTGCTTCGATTGATGGGCTCAAAATCTCGATTAATCGAGATGCATCTCGATTGATCGAGATGCCAATCTCGATTGATCGAGATTACTATTCACAGCTTTTTCCAAAACTTCATTTCGACGTAATTTTTCATTCTAGATCGGAATTGAGCGTGGTTTTTTTGAACTTGAGTATTTTTGGATTCTCTATCCAATGGTGTAAGCCTAAGTTCCAGATTCTAAACACAGAAAGTTTTGAGGCTCGAAAGTGAGTGATTCTTAAAAGTGTGGGCGTGTAAATGTTCACTAAGGTGTGTGATTTGATGTAGGGCCCATGGGGGTTGGTTAAGATGGATTTGTGTGCATTCATATGCAAGAATTAGGTTAAGCTTCCGCAGGGAATAAGGGTAATGAGGGTCCATTGGGACTAATGGACGGGTTAACCTCCGGTTGGCCGGGAGACGGGGAATCGGGGCGTTACACTAGGGGTGCGAAATGACCATTTTACCACTGGGCTACTTAATGTACTTTCCCAACCTCGGAATTAATTCCTGAAAACTCCGTTGGACTCGAAATTGCTTCCTTAACACTTTAAAATTTTATTTTAGTCCATAATCAAAAGTAAAATTTTCCGAATTTCCAAGACCCACTTAACCTCATCCCGGGCTCCCGTTGACCAAAAAGTCAAACTTTTTCAAAAGTTTCCAAAACTTCCCAAAACCATATTCCAACATTCTAAACATGTTCCCCACATTCAAAACATGTTAAATATAATTTGAAATGCATTTATAGCAATAAATGATGAAAAAAATCAAAACCGGCTAAAATTGGGCACGGTCTCTACAGGATTAGATGCCATTTAAGTTGTGTCGAGGTTATCACAAAACAAGGTTCTAGGTCCAAAGAGAGGGGACTGTAACTCTTGGAGAAGTTGAGAAATCCAAGATGTGTCAGCACAAACATGAGCAAGAGAGTGATACTCAGCTTCAGAACGTGAGCGAAAAAACTGTTTATTGTTTTTTAGAGCGACGAGTATTAGGGCAACCAGCCCAATCAGTATCTGAGTAAGCATGGAGAGTGAGTGGACTAGAAGGCTGATGAAAATATAAAACAAATTCCAACGAACCCTTCAAATATCAAAGAATGCATTTAGCAGCAATCATATGTGGAGATTGCAGATCACCCATAAACTGAGCAACATGAAAAACAACATAAGAAATGTCTGGACGAGTGAATGTGAGATACTGAAGGGAGCCAATAATTTATCTATACTCAGTGGCATCAGGTAATAAATCACCAGTCAGATTTGAAAGCCAGCTAGTGGCACAAACTAGAGTTGTAATACCCCATTATTTTGAGGTTATTTAATTTGCGTCATTCATTTGTTTAGATTATTTGTTTGTGAGTATTTTAAATTCGTTTGTGAGTGTTTTACATTCGTTAAGTTAATTTTTGTTAATGTCTTTTCTTTTATGTTTAATGTGGATGTTTTATTCATGTGATATTAAGTGGTTGGTTGTTTTAAATATGTGTAGTGTTTTCTTTTTCTTTTAAATGCATTTTGGGCTAAATATATTTTTTTATTAGGCTGAATATATTTTATATCGGGCAGAATATATCTTTATATATATATATATATTTTTTTTTCTTTTAGTAATTTATTTGTTTAATATTAGAGTTTCAAAAAAAAAAAGTTTCAACCGTTTCACGCACAGAGAGAGAGAGAAGAGTAGGCGCAGGAGAGAATGGAGAGAGAAGGAGAAAGGCAAGGTTGGGGATTTTTTCCTTTTTGCTTTCAATTGCGACTTCTCGTTTAGATTCTAAAGGCAAGTTCATGCTTTACACCTTCCCTTTGATCTTATAAACATGGTATCTTCGTGAGTTCTTATATATATATATATATATATATATATGAGTATGTATAGGTTGTTGGGTGTATAAGGATATGGTTGAATGTATGCTTATTATTATTATTATTATTATTATTATTATTATTATTTTGTATTAATGGCATTACAATACATCTATGAGGCTGATCATATATATAAGTGTTGGGTTTTGAAGTATATATTTATGCGGCTGACCATGTCTTTGAGTCTTAGATTATATTGCTTATCATATTAACATTAGCAAGTGATCATGTGTTTGGTTATGGATACATATGTGAAATACCCTTACAAATTTCATGCATGAGGTGGCTAGTCTCACACGTAAAACATAAGGGATAATTACCACTGATAGCAAACCAGCATAGAAAACAAAGACAAGAGGAAAGAATTTTAAATGTTGAAAAGAAAGTCTAACCAAAATAAATGAATAACGTTAAAAATAAATATAAAACCAAACTGAACATTACAACTTGGAAGTCTCGTAACTCAAGGACCCCATAACCAAAATAACAAAAGCAAAAACTTTATGGAAGGATCTAAGTTCCTACACTGAAGTCCGGTAAGGAATAGATAGTTGCCACGCTCTATAAACCTCACACTCTAACCTCGAGGTGGAAACTGTCTGGGACCTGAAATATCAATAAAGTGGGTTAAACCCACGAGCAAGTTCCATCTACTACCACCCAATCAAATAACCGGTAAATATACCCTCTATATGAGGGACAACAAAATACATAGATGTATACGTATCATTTCCTACTTTAACCCCTGTCCCAAAATAGCAACCCACTGTACCAACCTATCCGTTATCACGCAAATTATAAAATCTCTTTCCTAAGTTCAATTCAAAGGCAATCCTTACATGTCTGTACACTTCTTTAGATGTAAACCCTATTGCTATAAGGCAATCCTGACATACCTCCTTATCTAAATATTATGTACCTTATTAAATAATGGACAATCCTCACATGCTCCGCCCTTATAAAAATATATTAAAAATATCGTATTATGTAATTGGCAATCCTCACATGCCACCCTTGTAACCCTACTAAAAATCTTATTATGCATTGACAATCCTTACATGTCTCCTTTATAATCCTATTAAATACCTTATTTGGTATTGCCAATTCATACATGCCTCCTTTATAAACTTATTAAATACCTTATTAGGTATTGACAATCCATACATGCCCCTTGGAAATCCTTACATGCCTCCTATATTCCTTTTAAATAAATATTTAACCTACCTACAAGCATTCAAATAATCACACTATTTTATACATTAAAAATAAAGGATCAAAATTTAACATGAAATTAAGAATGCAAAAGAAATCAGTCAACGAGGAATAAATAAACAATTAAAATAAAAATTACATAAATAACCCTACAATGCAAATTAACATCAAGTGTATCTAAACCTAGGTCTAACCTAGGTTTCCATGCATATTCTGTCTTTAAAAGTCTCGACTAAATCTCCGGGGAATTTTGAAAAATTTTTAGTAATTTAAAATATAAAAATTCCAACTACAAAGGATACTTTTGAACTAAATCTACAATGAGGTGAACTTATTTCATCTTGAAATTAAAATTTCTGGTATTTTCTGAAATTTAAAAGCAATTTAAAACAAATTTTCTAATTTTCTACATTTTAAAAATGAATTAAATAATTAAAAAAAACTAAAATATTCTGGACTAGGCCTAGAGGTGGGCCTTGGTGAGTGGGGCCCAACAAAATTTTTCCCAGCGCCGGCGCCGGCAACGCGCTTGGGGAAGGTGTGTGCCCTATTCCTTCTTCTTCCCCTTTTTTTCTGCACTTTTTTTCCCCAGCCGCACCCCTATGCCTTCCCGGCCTTATCTGACCACCAAAAATCGCAGTTAAATATACCATTTAACTCTCGGTCTAAGCTACACATTAGTACCAAAATCGCCCCCTCTCATGGCCTAAATAAAAAACGGCCAAATCAAGTTTCTAGGATTCTTAAATTTCAAACTCAAATTTCCGTCAAACTACCTAACAATTCGCAACCAAACTGTCAAGGATTATTCAGGAGAACAAAATCAATAATTTAAACGGAACAAAAACCTTCAAAAATGGCATAACATTCAACACGAATTCCATGTTTATTTATATATATATATATATCTGCCATATACCCATATATACATGCATATTCATATGAGAAAAACATTACAGAACTTCCAAAATCACAAATTATATGCATATAATCAAACGAACAAATCCTTACATGCATAATCATATTAATACATAATTATATACATGTATATACATATAATCACACAATACAATTATTTATCTATGCTTACAAGTTCAAAGGGGAAGTGAAGAGATGGAACTTGCCTTATGATTTTGAACAAAATCACCTTCTCTCCTTTTTCCGGCATCTACCGTTCTCTCCCTGTCTATGCGTAGCAACTCTCTGTGCGTAGGAATGACTGAACCCTAATCTTATTTTCTCTTTCTTTTATCTATATTTTCTTTTCTAAAAAAAATTAAAATAATTCCTAAATAATTCAAATAATAAACCTAAATATATATAGCCCACATATATATATATGTGTGGCCCAAACCCAAAAGTATAACCCAACCGACAATAATAAAAAAAATACAAGAAAATGCAGCCCAAACACCCACATATTTAAATTAAAAATAAAAATCTGCATTAAAAGCAAATATTTCACAAACATATAAGTCAAAACCAAAACACCACAAGATAAATTTAAATAATTAAAATCCCAAATTAAATATCTTCAAATTTTGGGGTATTATAATATGTTAATCATATATATATGTATATATATACATATGTATGAGGCAGACAATACTTTTGGGTCTCAGATTACATTGATTACCATATTAGCATTGACAAGTGATCATGTGTTGGGTTATGGACTACATATGTTAATCATATATAACTATATGTGGTAGACCATGTCTTTGGGTCTTTGTAGATGCGGTTGAATATGTTTTGGGCATTCAACTACATTTGTTAATCATATATAACTATATGTGGTAGACCATGTCTTTGGGTCTTTGTATATGCTACTGAATATGTTTTAGGCATTGAATTATATATGTTAATCATATATAACTATATGTGGTAGACCATGTCTTTGGGTCTTTGTACATGCGACTGAATATGTTTTGGGCATTGAATTATATATATTAATCATATATAACTATATGTGGTAGACCATGACTTTGGGTCTTTGTACATGCGGCTGAATATGTTTTAGGCATTGAATTACCTATGCTAATCATATATAACTATATATGGCAAACTATGTCTTTGGGTCTTTAGATTACATTGCTTATCATATATATACATATATGTCACGCCCTGAATTCCGTCTCCTGGAACTAGAGGTGACTTAAGCTAATCATCCACACCATAATCACCGTCATTCTTTAATATCATGTTCTGATACCAAGTTGTCACGTCCCCATTTTTGTTTCCCAAAAACCAAAGGTGACTTGGTTCTCACCTCACCAACTCATCTCACTAGTCTTAACTCAATGCGGAAGCTTTCAAACTTATTTCATTACATTGGCGTATACACATCAATACCCCTCACAATAGGACTATACATAACTACCAAGTTTTGAAACTCAACTCTGTGTGAGAGAAAATTTGAACTTGAAACCTACACCATTGAAAAGAGAATTTAAAAATAATTAATTTCAAAAAAAGAATCACTTGATTCGGGTTTGAAACGACAAAGTTATGCTCATTTAAAAATTTTGAAAATCTCCAACAGTCGACTTGTCAAGTGAACCAGTCAAATTACCAAGTGAATCAGTCGACTATTTTGTTGCTCTAGAAAGTTCTAAAATACACTATCTAAGATAGTCGACTTATAGAAAAGAGTCAGTCAACTGATTCCACCTGGAAACCCTTTTTATATCTTTTTGTCCAAAATTTACTCTAAGACTCATATATAACCACTTCTAAAATACAAAACTAATCCAACCACATTCTAATTATCATTTAAAAGGCATTTCGACCTAATAAAAACAAAACTTCATTTTATCAAATCCATAAACATATGTAATGGGATTCAAATCAATATTCCCCATTCATGCCTCAAAAGTCATACATAAGCCAAATGTCGCAATCACATTTGAAATCCAAATACACCAACATAATCCAAATGTAATTATAATGATTTCTACTTAGTCTACATGCCAGAAATCGACATGGTCATCAATCCACATGTCAAAAGTTTAAAAGTTAGGGAGCTAAACAAGGTCCATTGAGCTAATCATGCTTCATCCTCCATTGGTGCCTTACCTATAAAAATGTTTGGGGAGAAAGGGGTGAGCACCACGATGGCTTAGTAGAGATGACCAAACTTACCTAAGCATTGACTCGATGCCGACCTACATGATACGCATCATGTCATACCTACATTATATGGCATACTCGAACACTCATATTATCAACAAAGCAATAATGTAACAAATAGCAAATACACACTCAACCATACATAGACATGAAACAACACAGTATGCCCATCAATTTCACAAACTACAATCTTAACATGAATTCACAATTCATGAACCAACTCAATCTAACCCCAAATATTCAACTCCATAAATTCTCTAAATATCACAACCGCAATCCTTTCAACCTTATAACTTAAGATTTTTACAACCATCAAGATTATCACCTGTTGACACTCGTCAACCTCAAGATTTTCACTACGGTTCCTTTTCGATTGAAACTACTAATTGAAGGGAAGGAGTCTGTTTCCTGCCAATTGAAATCATTAGCTCATCACACCTTCCATGTGCATCATTTCTCGTGGTCCAACTTCCTTAATACTCATTTCCTTTCTAACAATTATTTCACTTTCCACCAAGAGCAATCCATGCTAAGCAATCACAACATACGCATAATATTTCATGCATTTTCACCCACAATAATCACCAAATGCATTAACATGAAAAATTACTCCTTTGATGCATTTTTCAACATATGGCATTTAAGCTCATATAATTCAAGTCATGGTCCAAGGTAAGCCTAATGAACCTCATGCTTCTCAATCAATAGTTATAACATGTAAAAATATCATTAAGCTATAAATAGCATGTCAAGTACACATTCATTTATGTATAGCATTCATACAAGTCACATACATCATGTATTTCACATAAAGGTGACACAAAACTCACATTTAACATGCATAGACTAATATGCTTCACACACATCATATACATCATATGAAGAACACTCTAAACATGTATATACATATAAGAGAAAATCAATCCATGACCTTTTATCCCTCTAACTCCTACTAGCACATCCATATATCACAAAAACCCTAGAGAATCGATGAAAGGAAGGAAAAGACACCCTACCTCAAGTTTAAAGTCCTTTTAAGCACTTCTCAAAATTTCCAGCGGGTTCCACCTTGCCAAAACACGAGTTTTTTTTATTCAAACTAAAGCCCTAGCCGTCCCCTACACACTTTCCTTCTTTAGTGAATCATGAATCCAAGCCGAATGCACCCGAAATGTAGAGAGAAAGTGGAGGGATGAAATGGGAGAGATTTAGAGAGAGAGAGAGAGTCGTGAGAAATAGTTGAGATATCTCAGCCCTAGATATTTATAATATCTGGGGCGCTAAATAACCAAAATGCCCTCGAGTCACTTAACGTACCTTCTCGGGCTCCATTTTTAATTTTAAAAACTCTTACGGCCTCGAAATCACTTCGTTAAGTCATTAAATATTTTGTTACATCTAATCTCAGAAATGATTATTTTTTTTGCATTTTTTGGATTTTCTGGCCCACCCGAACCGCATCCCGGGCCTCGTTTGACCGAAAAGTCAAACTTCTCCAAATCCTTCGAATACTTTCAAAAACCTCATAACATGTTTCCAACTTTCAAAACATCATTTAAACGTGTTTATAGCGAAAACGATAAAAAAATCATGAAACCGGTCAAAATTGGTCACAATCTCTGATAAGTGTTCAATTCTATGCATTTGAACCCTCTTTATTACATACGTTAGTTCCGTTTTTGCGTTTACCGAGATATGTTTACGGTATTTTTGTATTTTTGATGTTTTGCAGGTATTGGAGTAAATGGAGCAAAGTTGGAAGCTTTTTGCAGTCAAGAGAAGAAATCAAAAAATGCAGCCAAGGCATCTCGATCAATCGAGATGTTGATTTTGATTAATCAAAATCTCGATTGATCGAGATCTCGTTTTGATTGATCGAAATCTCGATCAATCGAGATTCAATCTTGATCAATCGAGATTCTGCAGAGCCCACTTGGCCACTTGCTCACCTGCTCTCCCACTTGCAACAAAATTCCCCTTTTTGCACGACTTAGGGGGATTGTCTGACTTGAACAAGACTTTTGGGGGCCTTCTTGATACAAGAGATATATATAATGATATATATATATATATGGTGGGCCCAAGGTTGAAAAAGAAGCCAAAAAGCACACAAAAAGGGCCATATCTCTCATATCTCACATATCTCTCAACACACTTCAGAATACTAAGGAGAGACCTTCGGGAGAGGAAGAGGAAGAGCTGAACCAGACCAAGAAGCTTCATTCTCTTCATCAATGGAAGGGTGCAAGGCAACCATGAGCAACTAACTCTTCTACTAGGGTGTTGGTTTCAACCCCTAGCCATGTAAACTTGTTCATCTTTGTAGCTCTTGGGATTTGTAATTAAATGTTGATTATTTAGCCTAGTGATTATGTACACAAATACATCTCTTATATATATTCATTTGATTTGGAATTTATTCTTGTCTTAGAGTAGATTTTGTCACTTGAATGCACAACATTTGCATATTCCACAAGAAGTGTAAATGATGGCTAGGTAATGGTGTTTAAATGAATGTGTGATGTTAGTTTGTATAGACCATGCCAAGGCAAGGTAGTTTGGATGCATGTAGTGTTCACTTAGAGAGTAGAGTAATTAGGTAGTTAGTTAGGTTGAAGAGCTATGCTTGTTGAAGATGGATTATAATAGGTTAGCACACACATTGATCTTTTGATATGTCATTGAGGTCACAAGCCTAATGACATTGTTAGGCATTTAATTAATGAATCCCATGCTTGCTACACTTATGAACATGTGAATGGCTAGTGGTGGAAACCAACCCTAGTTCTCTCTCCCAACTTTAAACTCTTTACTTTTCTTGTCATTTCATTCAAGCAATAGTTTTTAAACACAAATTCAAAAATCTGTTTTTTTGAATTAAAGTAGAATTAATCTTCCTTTAAGACAATTGCGACTAGTCCTCGTGGGATCGATACCCTCTATATAGAACCTTATCTACAAAGATTCGTGCTCTTGCGAGTGGTTAAATTATATTTTGATAAAAAGGAAAAATTAAGCTTACAATATAATTTAGTTCCGACCACATCAAAATTTTGGCGCCGTTGCCGGGGATTACGGTTTTATTGTCGCCATTGGAAGATTAAATCTGGTTTAATTCTTAGGCTAGAAATTCTTTCATTCTTTTTGTATATATATTGTCCTTATTTCTCAAATTTCTTGATTTTAGGTATACCACATAGCGAGCATCTAAGAGAAGTAAATTTGGAACCCTTGGTGAGTATAAAAGCCTAAAATTAGTAGTTTGAATTCATTCATTCTTTTGTATATATTTGTTTATTTTGTATATTGAGGTGTTGTTCTATTGGTAATGCATGCTAGGTAGACGGTCATTGTCACTTCCTTTGCTTCCGTGTAACATTGAACTTGAACGAACACTTAGACAACGTAGAGGAACCTCTAGGGACCCTATATTGCCTAGGACTGAAAACATGGATCCAAATGAGAGACAACCTCCCGGACTACCTCCTTTTAATCACGAACAACCACCTCCACCACCACCTCCTCAAGGAGAGTTGCTTATGGACTTTTACCTTCCGACTACATTTGAAGTACCTTCATGTATTCAATTTCCGGATGTAGCGGCAAATCAATTCGAAAGAAAGTCCTCCACCATCAATCTTCTTAATAGCTTCCATGGTCTTCCTAATGAGGATCCATACCGGCACTTAGATTACTTCCTTTCCGTGTGTTCCACCATTCGTGTACCACACTTTACGGAGGATGATCTAAAGCTACGTATGTTCCCTTTCTCCCTAAAAGATAAGGCTAGAAGTTGGTTCAATTCCCTAGAACCCAACTCAATCCATTCTTGGGCGGAGATGCAAATAGAGTTCTTGAAAAAATACTTCCCAATGGGTAAGACAAGTGATATTCGGCGAACAATCACAGGATTCACCCAAATTGACCAAGAACAATTCCATGAGACGTGGGAGAGGTTGAAAGATCTTTTAAAATCTTGTTCGCATCATGCTGTCCTAAAATGGCAGCTAGTGCAAAGTTTTTATGATGGGGTGAGTGAGCAACATAGACAAATGATAGACTCCGCGTGTGGGGGTGGATATCTTTTGAAAAGCCCCGATGAGGCATGGAAACTTTTTCAAACCCTAAGCAACAACTCAGCTCAACGCTCCTCCACTAGGAAAGGGAAGGCCACCCAACCTTGTAGAGGAGTGCATGAGATTTCACGGGTAGATGAGGTAGCCATGCAAGGAGAAGCCTTGTCCCGAAAAATGGATTTAATCATGAAAAATGGGCTGCCTACTCCAAACCAATCTGTCCAAAATCAGGAAGGGTGTTCGTTTTGCGATAGCACTTCGCATTTTGTGCGAGATTGTCCTATTGCCGGGCAATCTCCCGATTATGCTCAAGAGCAAGCGAATGCCTTGTATGCTAAACAAATGAATGATCCATATTCGAACACATACAATCCTGGTTACAAGAACCATCCGGCTTTTTCATGGAAGAATCAAGAATCAAGTCCCTCTTTCCAAGGGCAAAACTCTTTTAATTCCCCCTCTCAACAGCCTCATTATAGGCCAAACCCTCAACCTTACAATCAAAGATCTAATTACCAACAACCACCACCTCCTCCGAGAAGCCAAAGCTTTGAAGAAAGAGTGATAAGCAATCTTGAGGCCAATACCCGCTTATTGCAAACTCACTCTCAATCAATCTCTAAGCTTGAAGCGAATGCTCAATCTATGGCTAGGTTAGAAGCTCAAATTGGGCAACTAGCTAATGCCTTAAATAGAAGGGAGGAAGGTAAGTTACCGAGTCAACCGGTGGCGAACCCCAAAGGTGTTCATATGATTGAAGATCCATCATCTTCAACTTGTAATGCTCCTCCGGAGCAAGTTCAATCAATCACAACCTTGAGAAGTGGTAAAATCATTAACTCCAAGGTAGGGGAGGAAGAGAGAAAGGAATTCCAAGAGCAACCTAAAAATCCAAAAGAATCCCAATTAAATCCAAAATTGTTTCCGTTAAATCCAAATCTGCAAAATACCCCTTCAAATCCAAAAGGAAAGGCAAGTGAAGTTGTGTCGTCATCGATTCCAAATCTTGACACCTCTTATGAACCTCTGGTTCCTTTTCCTCAAAGATTGAAGGAACCTTCTCATTTCGGGAAGCAAGGAGAGAAAATCCAAGACATGATGGAGATCTTCAAACAAGTAAAGATCAATCTCCCTCTCCTTGATGCTATTCGACAAATTCCCTCCTATGCGAAATTCTTGAAGGACTTGTGCACTCAAAAGTGCAAATCTAGGAATAATGTTCCTAAGAAAGTCCTCTTAACTGAGCACATAAGCTCCATTTTCCAACACCAAGCCCCTCCTAAATTCAAAGATCCGGGTGCTCCGACCATTTCGTGCACCATCGGAAATCAATCTTTTGACAAAGCACTTCTTGATTTAGGGGCTAGTGTCAATGTGCTTCCATTCTTAGTTTACCAACAACTAGGTTTGGGGGAACTCAAGCATACCACAGTTGTGTTGCAACTTGCCGACCGTTCGGTGAAGCAACCACGTGGCATCATTGAGGATGTCATCATTCAAGTGGACAAATTCTATTTTCCGGTGGACTTCATAGTCCTTGACACGGAACCGGTCCAAAATCCGAATCATCATATTCCTATCATTCTAGGTCGTCCATTCTTGGCCACAGCAAACGCTTGCGTTAATTGCCGTACCGGAGTGATGGACATCTCTTTTGGGAATATGAAAGTCCGCTTGAACATCTTCAATGCTTCTCACCACACATCCGACAACGAAAGTGAGTGCTTTTGTATCGATGTAGTGGAAGACCTTGTTCAAGAAGCACTTCCTTCTATTCTTTCCAAGGACCCTTTAGAGGCATGCCTAAATCACTTCAACTGTGATGATTTTGACATTGAGCAATCCATATGTGAAGTCAATTCCATGCTCGATGTTAATACTGTCATGGATTTGCCTAAGTGGAGAGTTCCGAGAGAACCCTTGCCCCCTTTGTCCAAAACTTCCCAAACTCCTTCTTTAATTTCCCCACCACAACTTGAGCTCAAGCCCCTACCGGCTACACTCAAGTATGTTTTCTTGGGCGCTAATGAGACCCTTCCAGTCATTATTGCTTCCAATCTTACCAATGATCAAGAGATGGAACTTATTAAGGTGCTCAAAGAGCACAAAGAAGCAATAGACTGGAGTGTGGCAGATCTCAAGGGAATAGATCCTTCTATTTGTATGCACCGCATACACTTGGAAGAGGATGCTAAGACCTCAAGGGAGGCACAACGTCGATTAAATCCAAATATGAAGGACGTTGTCATGAAGGAGGTGGTGAAGTTACTAGATGCGGGAATCATATACCCCATCTCTGATACCAAGTGGGTTAGTCCCACTCAAGTGGTTCCAAAGAAGTCAGGTATTATGGTGCAACCAAATGACAAGGGTGAATTAGTTCCCCAACGCACCACCACGGGCTGGAGAGTGTGCATAGATTATAGGAAATTAAATTCAGCCACTCAGAAAGATCACTTCCCCCTCCCATTCATTGATCAAATATTGGAGAGATTGGCCGGGCAAAGTTTTTATTGCTTTTTGGATGGGTATTCCGGCTATAATCAGGTTGCTATAGACCCGAGGGACCAAGAGAAAACCACCTTTACATGTCCCTTCGGCACATTTGCTTATAGACGCATGCCCTTTGGGTTGTGCAATGCACCGGTAACTTTTCAACGGTGTATGATGTCTATCTTCTCGGACATGGTGGAAAAATTCTTGGAAGTGTTCATGGATGATTTTTCTGTTTTTGGGCCTTCATTTGAATCATGCCTCCAAAATCTAGCTTGTGTTCTCAAACGATGTCAAGAGACCAACCTAATTCTTAGTTGGGAAAAGAGCCATTTTATGGTTCAAGAGGGTATTATCCTAGGGCACATTGTGTCTAAGAGAGGAATAGAGGTTGATAAAGCCAAGGTTGAACTCATTTCCAAACTTCCTCCACCATCAACGGTGAGAGAGATTCGTTCATTCCTTGGGCATGCGGGCTTTTATCGCCGTTTCATCAAAGACTTTAGCAAGATCTCTCGGCCTTTGTGTCGCCTTCTTAAAAAAGAGTCTTGCTTTACCTTTGATGAAGCGTGCCTTAACGCTTTTGAAAAACTCCGCACCATGCTTACAACCGCTCCAATTCTAATCCCTCCAAATTGGGCTCTCCCATTTGAGATTATGTGTGATGCATCCGACTATGCCATGGGTGCTGTCTTAGGACAATGAGTAGACAAACTGCCACATGTCATCTACTACGCAAGTAAAACCTTTTCCGAGGCTCAAATCAATTATACCACAACGGAAAAGGAATTGCTTGCGGTAGTATTTGCATTAGACAAATTTCGAGCTTATTTATTAGGTTCAAAGGTCATTGTCTATTTGGACCATGCTACCCTCCGACATCTTTTGGCCAAAAAGGACACCAAGCCTAGGTTGATCCGATGGATACTCTTATTGCAGGAGTTCAATTTTGAGATTAGAGACAAAAAGGGAACTGAAAATGTGGTGGCTGACCACCTGTCTAGAATTCTTGTTGAATCCCTCCATAATTCCATTCCAGTTTGTGAATCCTTCCCGGATGAACAACTCTTTGTCATCTCTCAAGAAAGTATCCCTTGGTATGCGGATGTGGTTAATTACTTGGCAACCGGTAAAATACCATCTTCTTGGACCAAGCAAGAGAAGGATCGTTTTCTCTCCCAATCACGATCATATTATTGGGACGATCCTCAATTATTCAAATATTGCCCCGATCAAATAATTCGAAGGTGTGTGCCCAACAGCGAATTCCAAAGCATTCTCAAGTTTTGTCATACACTCACTTGTGGGGGGCACTTTAGTGCTAAGAAAACCGCAGCAAAAATTCTCCAATGCAGATTTTTCTGGCCGACACTTCATCGGGATGCATATTCATTCTGCCGCTCTTGTGAGCGATGTCAGCGCCTTGGCGCGATGTCTCGGAAGGACATGATGCCTCTTAACCCTATTCTTATCATTGAAATATTTGATGTGTGGGGCATTGACTTCATGGGACCATTTCCACCCTCTACTGGTCATGAGTACATACTTGTGGCGGTAGACTACGTATCTAAGTGGATAGAGGTCGTTGCTGCCAAAACCAATGATCACGCAGTCGTGGTTAAATTCATTCAAGCTAACATTTTTAGCCGGTTTGGTACACCTCGGGCCATCATCAGTGACGGAGGTAAACATTTCTGTAACCGGTTCCTTCGAACCTTACTTACCAAATACTCCGTCACACACAAAGTAGCCACCCCATACCATCCTCAAACTAGTGGCCAAGTAGAGGTATCCAATAGGGAGATTAAGAACATTCTTCAGAAAACTGTTCGGCCCGACCGGAAGGATTGGTCATTGCAACTAAACGATGCATTGTGGGCATACCGAACCGCATATAAAACTTCCATTGGAATGTCACCTTATCGGTTGGTTTATGGCAAAGCGTGCCATCTTCCGGTTGAATTGGAGCATACGGCATGACGCGTATGAGAATGCGAAAATCTATAAGGAAAAGTCCAAAGCCTTTCATGATCATAATATTCGAGTCAAAACATTTTCGCCGGGCCAAAAAGTATGGTTGTACAACTCACGCCTCCATTTGTTTCCCAGAAAACTTCGCTCCCGTTGGGATGGTCCATTTTTGGTTAATTCCGTCGCTCCCCACGGCGCGGTGGAATTGAAGGACTTGAAAGACGGCTCGTTGTTCAAAGTAAATGGGCAGCGCTTGAAAGTGTGCGTGGATGACCAAGTCACCACCGAATACGTGGATGTCGTCACCTTGACGGATCCCGTGTATTTTGACTCGTGAGCCGATCCGGACGTCGCACCATAGACGTGTAAGGTGGCGAAGCCATGGTAGCTATCATGCTTCCATGATGTCCCTTTAATCCAAAGTAGGTTTGTATCTAAGCAAGGTAGTATCTAATTCCCAAAAATCCAAGTCCCTGAAGCATACTTTAAACTGACTATTTTTGAGCATCTCGATTGATCGAAACCAGGATCTCGATCAATCGAGATTTCGATTGATCGAGATCTCAATCTCGATTGATCAAAAAACTGCAGAGATTTGCCAAGTCCAAAGTCCCTAGAGGTAGTATTCTTCGATTGCACTTCGATAGGTCTTCGATCGATCGAAAATTCCGATTGATCGAAATGGGATTTCGATTGATCGAAATAAAAGTTCGATTGAATGAATTAAATGTTCGATTGATCGAAGTAAAAAGGTAATTCAGTGAAGGAATTTTCGATTGATCGAAGAGACAATCTCGATCGATCGAAGCTGATTTCGATTGATCGAAGCAAGATTTCGATCAATCGAAATCTCGATTGATCGAAATGCACATCTCGATCAATCGAGATGCACGCGGAGCCTGCACGTGAGCCAAAAATCTATTTAAACCGTTGGACTTCCCTCCCATTTTAAAAGACCATCCGAATTCTTCTCTCCCTCCGTGCGATCCAAGCCTTCTCCAAGCACTCCCGAGCACTCGATCTACCATTCCCGATCATCCGCCGTCATCCGACGCAGTCCGAAGCCGCCGCTAGCACTTGCGCGATCTTCTCTTCGCAGCTGCAAGTGGAGTTTTCTTCAGTTGAGCCGTTCATCTTCTTCCTCACGAGGTAAGTGATGCATGGCTAATTTTTGTTTACTCTCTCGCCATTTTTGATAGTTTTACGGCGTAATAAACATAGTTAGATAATGTTGGGGTGGATGGGTGCGATTGCGATATCTGTAACGAGATTTTGTGGGTTTTGGGGGGTAGGAATTCATGTAGGAGTGAGATTTGGCATTCTCTTCGTTTCAAATGCTTAGTGTACGGTGTGTAACCGCGGCACCTTCATTTCGGTTGCATCCGTTCACATTGCCTCTTCGAGAGCGACTTTTTGCATTTTTGTCAGTACCATGGACTAGGACTTCATTTTTATTTTTTTATTCTTTTAGTTTATTCATAGTTTAGCTTTCTTCTTATTTATCTTTTATTTATGTAATTTTTGGAATCAAGTGCAGACTGTTCCGAGGCTATGGCGAGGGTGAAGAACGCCACCGGTGCTGTTCGCGATGTGCCCGGGTGAGCCTTCCAGTCTCGGAAGTTCCACCCGGAGCAGGTTTTCGACTTAGCCGAGTTCGAGAGGCGTCCCGACACCGCGTGGACGGTTTCCGAGCTCAGGAGGTGTCGCCTCGACCGGCTATGTGTGCCTCCCACCGACGTGGCACACGAGCGCCTAGTGCAGGTCTTTTACGACCATATGACCTACTCCTGCACCGCGCCAGATACACTCGAGACTGTCGTGGCCACTGTCACGATCACGATTACGCCGAGCCGGATTGCTCATATGCTTGGCATCCCTCACCAGCAACCGCCGGACATGGTTGGCCCGGACGGTCAGCCACTTTACAGTGCCGCCCTCCCAGCAGACACTACGTTCTTCTCGATAGTGATGGACATGTGTGGCGGGGCGTTTACCACGCCCAGTCACAACTGCACGTCCAAATCGATGTGCCCGAGCAGATATTGGTTCCTGGACACCGTTCTCCTCAAGAACGCGTGTCCGCTGCAGCACGTGGCAGAGCGCAGGGGCGACCTCCTCTGTTGCCTCTATGTTTTCCACACGGGCGCTTGGTTTTCTGTCCCATCGCTGATCTGGGGGCAGATGCACAAAGTCTGGGATGGCCTCGTCAACAAGAGGAAGAGGAGAGCAGCGAGTTGGCGGCTTCCCTTCCCTTTCCTGATCGCCGCTTTTCTCAGCAGTGCCAGTATACCGGTCAGTCGGACTGACATCCAGTTGGCACCGCCCACCCGCTTCACATCTACTCAGTGGGAGCGGGTGAGGCGACACTTAGAGCGACAGGACCATCAGGGTGATCCACCAGACGATGTAGATATGGATGCCCCGGTGGAGACGGATGAGGGAGAGCCTACAGGGGCTGAGTTAGAGGACGAGGAGATGGAGGAGGAGGAGGAGATGGATGTCGCTGCAGAGCGGCATGATATCTTAGCGACGGGCTATTCCTGCCTGGCGGCTGACGTAGAGCGGCTCCAGCAGGGTTTTGACGAGCACGTCCAAGTGATGCAGAGTCAGCTGGCAGGTATTCGGACGGACATTTCTTCTCTGGCACAGGGCCAGAGAGCGATCTTAGATGAGTTCCGAGCCTTCCGGCAAGACCTGCAGTTCCTGTTCGCAGGTCGAGCCTCCACCTCCACTTCTGCTCCCACCGAGCCACCACCACCACCACCCGCCCTCGAGTAGCTGCATTTTATTCCTCTTCTATGCTTTACTTTCTGTATTTTTCTTTCTTTATTTTTGATAGGCCATGTTGGCCATGTTTAGTTCTTTTTGAGTATTCCACCTACATGTACACTTTGTACTGAAACTCATTTTCATTTATATGGAATACATTTATATTTTCTTTTATGCCATGTGTTATCTTTACTGTCTTTATTTTTTGCTTTCCGTCAATCTATCTGTTCTCTATACTTTGACTATGTATGTAGTACCACTTGTCTAATTGTTATATGCGATTCAGTTGATGATTTCCGTTTATTACCGCCTGGTTTTAATTCCCAATACTGTTGAGATTGCTTCAACACAGTATGGCGGTAATAAAGAAAGGCAGCCCCTTTGCGTGCTATACGTTAGCGTGCCTGGATAGTCAATATCTTATCGCATAGACCTCTTAGACAATTGGGAAACACCAGTTCAGACCCTTAGATATACAGTGATATTGGCATTGTCTGTTTGTGCTTAATTATTTCACTATGTTCTAGTTTATCTACTTTTTGTTCCTTTTAATGCTCGTGGTATCCAGTTGGTGTTCTGTGCAGGTTTTCCTTATTTACAAGATGACCGCTGCTGTGGAATACCGTTTTTCTCGCATTCTGCCATCCCGGTAACTTCTTTCCTTATTCTTCTTGTCTAAACATTGAGGACAATGTTGCATATAAGTTTGGGGGTGCGGTATGCTATACCACTTGCATACGCATGCAATGTTCGGTCATTATTTTGAGTGTCATTGTAGAGCAGTTTTTCTTTCTTCTTGATATTTTTGGATGCTTGCCATGATGTCTTGCTTTTTAAAGGAAGTCATTCGAATAAATGTCCGAGGTAAATGCAGCAGGTAGTTAAGAACTTTAACATTGTAAATACCCGCACTTTTGCAAGCTTTATAGTAGGCTAGAACGGTCTACATTTTTGTCTAAATTCAAGCACGTACAATTCTTGCCCTAAATTTGTCCTTAACCGCACAAATTCGCACACATGCATTTTTAATTGTGGGGTATAAGTCTGAGGGAGAATTTTTGAAAATTTCTGTTTTTATCTGAACAACTTAAAGAATAAGTTTTTCTGGTTGTTGTAAAAAATAAAAAAAATAAAAAAAAGGGAAATAAAAAGAGAAAAATATGCAATAAGCCTTCTCACTCAATAAACCGGATTTCTATGCCTCAAAGCAGGGAATATTCGCGTATAAGTGTGCAAGGTTGAGCAATAATAAGCGGGTGGCTTGCTTACGCTCATCGCCTTGTAAGCTCGGTCATTAAGTCCGAGGGGTGCTTCTTCACCTAATGCCCTAAAATCAATTGGTTTGGGAGTCATTGGCCCAACGCCGCTACATGGGCTTGCAAGAAAGCAAAAAGAGCTAAGCATTGCACGGTCATCCGCGCATGAGCAATCATGAATGTTTTGTGATAATGAACAGCCGTGTTGAGCATTTTCAATGAGTTTTTCTCTTAAAAACAGATTTGTTCGTTTTCTTCTCCAAATATGACAAAAGCCGCACGTTAGAATGCATGTTCACTTTTCAAAGAGGATTTTGGGGTTAGAATTGTTATAGTTGTTCGGGCTGGCCATTATGTGGGGACTGTCGTTCATTTATAGCTTGTGAAAGTCCATTTTTGCTAATGACCACATAGTTCTGTAATACTTGTTGCATTTGCCAAATGTGAAATGAACGGATGAGCGCCCTTTATCTAGTTGATGACTGAGCATGATTAAACTTTTGTATAAGATAGTTGATTTCATTTTTGTAATATTGTATTGCTAAGGGACTAGCAATATGTAAGTTTGGGGGTGTGATAAGTGTTCAATTCTATGCATTTGAACCCTCTTTATTACATACGTTAGTTCCATTTTTGCATTTACCGAGATATGTTTACAGTATTTTTGTGTTTTTGATGTTTTGCAGGTATTGGAGTAAATGGAGCAAAGTTGGAAGCTTTTTGCAGTCAAGAGAAGAAATCAGAAAATGCAGCCAAGGCATCTCGATCAATCGAGATGTTGATTTTGATTAATCAAAATCTCGATTGATCGAGATCTCGTTTTGATTGATCGAAATCTCGATCAATCGAGATTCAATCTTGATCAATCTAGATTCTGCAGAGCCCACTTGGCCACTTGCTCACCTGCTCTCCCACTTGCAACAAAATTCCCCTTTTTGCACGACTTAGGGGGATTGTCTGACTTGAACAAGACTTTTGGGGGCCTTCTTGATACAAGAGATATATATAATGATATATATATATATATGGTGGGCCCAAGGTTGAAAAAGAAGCCAAAAAGCACACAAAAAGGGTCATATCTCTCATATCTCACATATCTCTCAACACACTTCAGAATACTAAGGAGAGACCTTCGGGAGAGGAAGAGGAAGAGCTGAACTAGACCAAGAAGCTTCATTCTCTTCATCAATGGAAGGGTGCAAGGCAACCATGAGCAACTAACTCTTCTACTAGGGTGTTGGTTTCAACCCCTAGCCATGTAAACTTGTTCATCTTTGTAGCTCTTGGGATTTGTAATTAAATGTTGATTATTTAGCCTAGTGATTATGTACACAAATACATCTCTTATATATATTCATTTGATTTGGAATTTATTCTTGTCTTAGAGTAGATTTTGTCACTTGAATGCACAACATTTGCATATTCCACAAGAAGTGTAAATGATGGCTAGGTAATGGTGTTTAAATGAATGTGTGATGTTAGTTTGTATAGACCATGCCAAGGCAAGGTAGTTTGGATGCATGTAGTGTTCACTTAGAGAGTAGAGTAATTAGGTAGTTAGTTAGGTTGAAGAGCTATGCTTGTTGAAGATGGATTATGATAGGTTAGCACACACATTGATCTTTTGATATGTCATTGAGGTCACAAGCCTAATGACATTGTTAGGCATTTAATTAATGAATCCCATGCTTGCTACACTTATGAACATGTGAATGGCTAGTGGTGGAAACCAACCCTAGTTCTCTCTCCCAACTTTAAACTCTTTACTTTTCTTGTCATTTCATTCAAGCAATAGTTTTTAAACACAAATTCAAAAATTTGTTTTTTTGAATTAAAGTAGAATTAATCTTCCTTTAAGACAATTGCGACTAGTCCTCGTGGGATCGATACTCTCTATATAGAACCTTATCTACAAAGATTCGTGCTCTTGCGAGTGGTTAAATTATATTTTGATAAAAAGGAAAAATTAAGCTTACAATATAATTTAGTTCCGACCACATCAATCTCTACAACTTTCCCACCTTTAAAGAATTTCGTCAACGAAATTAGCCTCATACTCTAAATTCCAAAAGTGTTGTCATGAAGCCTTAAGTGACTTTCTCTATCTTCCTTTTATCATCGAAAATAGTCATAACTTGCCAGTATCCAACACGGCTTTTCTTCCCTAACCATCAAGGTTCTGGTTATCACATCACACACTTCACTCTACGTCTCACAATACATCCAACTGCTAGTACACCTCTTATGATGTCCAGACATCTCCAAAATTGTAGTACAATCACCATATTGTAACTACCATGACCACAATTATCCCCCAACTAAGTTCAGGAGGATAAAACCATAACCCATCCACTTTCTAACCAACCCACTTTCTAGTTATTCATCCTCCTTGAATTACAATTTTCAATTCCTCACACTAGACAATACCATGTTCACAATCCAACTTACACATCTCACACATGGCCTAAGGCCAACGTTTCCTGAGGATTATTAACTCAATCCTTAACTAGTTCGATCATATTTCCAAAATGTATGGAATTGTTACTCTCTTGGTCTCATAATTGATCCGTGGATCTTTCCATTCTCACTAGCACCACAAGGTATAGTTCATAGGAAAACAAAGTCTGCAAAAAATTCTACTGCTCACATATCATATCTTTTCCTCAGATAACAATTAACCAAGACAAATCAATGGTATTATAACCATCATCGTCTCATGACATATAAACTAGTCATGTCCCAAAATTGGATCAAATCTCATATAACAATAAAAACTCAATCTCTCAAGGTCTCATTACCCATGATGATACATCTATAGACTGAGATGTCCCTCATAATGAAAATCTCACCTCAACAAGTATGTCAATAGATAAGGCTGCGTCTTAATGACAACAAGCACACCCTTAAGCGTGTCAAATGGCTACCCAGCTTCTTAATGAAAATCACCAAATCTAGGGTTGTGCCCATAAACATGACTGCGTCTATAGTGACGACAACCAACCACAATTGTGACAATGGACAAGACTGCATCCAGTGTCACCATCACCTATGTCAATAGACAAGACTGCGTCTAAATAACAATGATTGGGTCAATAGACAAGACTGCGTCCATACGATTCCAATCCTCGATTGATGTTCCAATAGACAAAACTATATCTAACTGACAACACCACTCTCAAATGTGACAATGGACAAGACTGTGTTGAGGGTCACTACCACCTGTGTCAATAGACAAGACTGCATCTAAATGATAATGATTAGGCCAATAGACAAGATTGGGCCCATAAGAGTCTGATCCTCGATTGATGTGCCAATAGACAAGATTACGTCTAATTGACAACACCACTCAAATGGGACAATAGACAAAATTGCACCTAGAGTCACCACTACCTTGTCAATAGACAAGGCTGTGCTAAAATGACAAGGGTCTCAATAATGGATGGGTCAATAGACAAGACTTCGTCCATATGAGACTGATCCTCAAACTGCTGTGTTAGTAGACAAATCTGCGTCTACATGACAGTACCATAATAATCATCCCCCAAATTCCATGACCTTCCAAGAATATCACATGTCCCCTCAAGGACTCTATCATGTATGGAAACTCATAACCTCAAAAGCGGTTTACACTAACCTGCTCTTGTCTTCACAATCTCAATCATATACCCATTTATAAGAAAAACTTGCTATTCTCATAACATTTGAATTTTATTTCCCTACTCGCCAATACCCATCGAATCAATTCCACAATTACTTGGACCTAACACATTGTAAGAGAAGTACTAATCGAAGAAAAATGGTTGGTTAGGCTGTTTCTTCCCGCTAGCTTAACCCCGACTACATGTCTTTCTTGTCCCTTTAATTCTCGATCCCAACTGTCCATTCTGGTACAAAGCTAATGGATTAGATATATTAAGTCCCTAACACATACAAGGACTAACATATCAAACTCTAATCCATTCTAAAAAATATCTGTATGGAAAACATCAAAAATGTGCCAACCCCTTCCCCACTAGCCCTAGGTTCACACAACCTAAGTCTAGTATAACTCGCACATCTCAAATCTCGTAAATCAATCTATTTGCAACCGCTATTTAACTCATTAAATCCTTAAAACTAGGATGTTGTAATCAGACATACAATATAAATTAAAACTAACTAGATATAAGGCATGTTACAACGACTATGCTTAAACCAAAAGTATGTTTTTCAAACATATATAGCTCACCATTCTCTATTAATCTCATAACATAACTCACGCAACACAAACTCATGATATGCAACTTAGTATACTTGCATAAATCATTGTTATAACTCATAAACCAGAGATCACTGACATACCTCAATCACTATGAACCAGACCTCTGATACCTGGACTGTTGTCTTGAACCACTAGGATGGCTCCTCATACTTGCTTGCAAAACCTGAGTAGACTGAACTGGCGGGGGTGGCAGCATTGCCACCGAGTCAAGTTGACTCATCAAAAACTGATCGATGCAGTTAAGAGACTTCGTCCTACCCCGTGCACCCTATCCTTAAGGACAGTTCACTTTCATATGACCAGTCTGATGACAGCGGTAACAAACCTGCTCATTTGCTAGTGCCAAATGTATGCGATGACACTCAGACTTATAGTGACTTGGTTGCTGATAATGATAACACACTCTCTTTGACCCAATCGACCATATAACATGGAAGTCGTAGGCACTGAATGCATCATCTGTTGTCCCACTAATCCTATTGATCGATAAGGACCACTTTTCTGTTTCTTCTTTGGCTGACTCCTGGAAGAATTTTGCCTTTCCTCTTCCTGTACCCTCTGATTGTCATTACCAATCTCTTCTGCTATTAGTGCTCTTTTCACCACTGTAGTATAGCTTGTCAATCCCAGAATTCCAACTCTATCTCATAAATAGAGGTCGAAGACCTCTTATGAATTGTTTGACCTTTAGCTCTTCTGTAGGAATCATCTCTTTTGCAAATCGAGCAAAAGAGGTAAATCTAGCCTCATACTCCATTATTGTCATCGTTTCTTGAGTCAAGTTGAAGAACTCTCTCCTCATACTGTCCTTCACTATTACTGGGAAGTATTTATTAAAGAATAATGCTTTGAACATATTCTAATCCATCACTTCAATGTTACGGCGGTTCCCAATAGATTTCCACCAACATTTGACCTCACCCATAAGATAATGGGTGGCCACTTTCACCTTCAAGTTCTCTTCTACCTTAAGTGCGGTAAGGAGTTCAACCATCTTATCTATCCAATTCTCAGCCACTATAAGGTCAGACCCTCCAGCATACGATGGCAGATTATGCTTCCTGACATGCCCTAATGTCAACATCATCCTACTAGGAGCTATTCTAGGTCGAGCCTGAGTCTCCTCTTGTGCTTCCCTAGCAATTTGCTGCATGGTGATTGTGTGTGATGGGTGTATCAATTAAAATTATCACACTTTGCAATAGAACGAATTCCTTGCAGAATAGGGCTATCGAAAGGGGTGTCAAATCTCAGGGATTATGGTCTGAATGAGTTGGTACAGAATTAATTCTAATTAAATTTTAAAAGAAAAGAATTCTGATTTTTATATTTAAACTAATTAAAGAAACAAATAAAATAAAACAACAGTAAATAGAGTGTAGAAAATATGAGATAAATCTAGGGTAATTGACTTCACCACTAACGTCACAATCAATGGTCAATTGAATTAATTATGGAAAATTATACCATACATAAGTGGTGTCGGTGGCTACAAGCTCACCTTCATCCGTCAAGAAGATAACATTTAAAGCACTTTTCAGACATTTAATGTACTTTTTTCACACATTTAAAATACTTTTTCATCTACTTAAAACAAATATCTTTTTATGTTTTTTTTTTCCAATTTTTTAGGAACTCTTATGCATATTTGAAAGATTGTTTTGCATAATAAATTTCAAAACTTTATAGTCAAATTTTTGAATCTCATTTTTATTGACTTTTCACACATTTAAAGCACTTTGCACACACTTAAAACAAATATTTTTTTATGTATTTTCCCGTCCAATTGTTTTTAGGAACTTTTTGCCATATTTGAATGATAATTTTGCCCAAAAAATAATAAAAATTTATATTCACATGTTTTAGTCCCATTTTTATTCACTTTTACACATTTAAAGTAATTTTCACACACTTATAACAAGTACTTTTTTATGTTTTCTCATTTTCACATTTTTTAGGAACTTTTAGGCATAATTAAAGGATGCTTTTTCACGAAAAAAATTATAAAATTTTATATACAAATTTTTAGTCCTATTTTTATTAACTTTCCACACATTTAAAGCACTTTTCAACACACTTAAAACAAATACATTTTCAAAATTTTTTTATCTAATCTATTTAGGAACTTTTTGTCATATTTGAATGATATTTTTTCACAAAAAATAATAAAAATATATATTCACATGTTTTAGTCTCATTTTTATTCACTTTTCAGACATTTAATGTACTTTTTTCACACATTTAAAATACTTTTTCAAACACTTAAAACAAATAACTTTTTATGTTTTTTCTTTCCAATTTTTTTAGGAACACTTATGCATATTTGAAGGATTGTTTTGCATAACAAATCTCAAAACTTTATATTCAGATTTTTCAATCTCATTTTCATTAACTTTTCACACATTTAAAGCACTTTCAACACACTTAAAACAAATATTTTTTTATGTATTTTTCTGTCCAATTTTTTTTAGGAACTTTTTGCCATATTTGAATGATAATTTTTCCCAAAAAAATAATAAAAAATTATATTCAAATGTTTTAGTCTCATTTTTATTCACTTTTATACATTTAAAGTAATTTTCACTCACTTATAACAAGTACTTTTTTTTATGTTTTCTCTTTTTCACTTTTTTAATGAACTTTTAGGCATAATTAAAGGATGCTTTTTCACAAAAAAATTCATAAAATTTTATATTCAGATTTTTAGTCTTATTTTGATTAACTTTCACACATTTAAAGCACTTTTCAACACACTTAAAACAAATATTTTTTTATATTTTTTCTTTCCAATTTTTTTAAGGCCTCATGCATATTTGAAAGATTGTTTTGCATAATAAATCACAAAACTTTATATTCAGATTTTTCAATCTCATTTTTATTAACTTTTTACACATTAAAAGCACTTTGCACACACTTAGAACAAATATTTGTTTATTTATTTTTCTGTCCAATTTTTTTTAGGAACTTTTTGCCATATTTGAATGATAATTTTGCCCAAAAAAATAAAAAATATATATATTCACGTGTTTTAGTCTCATTTTTATTCACTTTTACACATTTAAAGTAATTTTCACACACTTATAACAAGTACATTTTTTTTAGGAACTTTTAGGCATAATTAAAGGATGCTTTTACAAGAAAAAAATCATAAAATTTTATATTCAGATTTTTAGTGTTATTTTTATTAACTTTCCACACTTTTCAACACACTTAAAACAAATATATTTTGAAGTTTTTTTATGTAATCTATTTAGGAACTTTTTGCCATATTTAAATGATATTTTTTCACAAAAGAAATAATAAAACTATATATTCACATGTTTTAGTCTCATTTTTATTCATTTTTCAGACATTTAATGTCCTTTTTTCACACATTTAAAATATCTTTTCATACACTTAAAACAATAATCAAAATTTATATTCACATGTTTTAATCTCATTTTTATTCTCTTTTACACATTTAAAGTAATTTTCACACACTTATAACAAGTAATTTTTTTTTATGTTTTCTCTTTTTCACTTTTTTTTAGGAACATTTGGGCATAATTAAAGGATGCATTTTCTAGAAAAAAATCATAAAATTTTATATTAAGATTTTTAGTGTTATTTTTATTAACTTTCCACACATTTATAACACTTTTTAACACACTTAAAACAAATATATTTTTAAGTTTTTTTTACCTAATCTATTTAGGAGCTTTTAGCCATATTTGAATGATATTTTTTCACAAAAAATTAATAAAAATATATATTCACATGTTTTAGTCACATTTATATTCACTACTTTTTTCACACATTTAAAATACTTTTTCATACACTTAAAACAAATATTTTTTTATGTATTTTTCTGTCCAATCGATTTTAGGAACTTTTTGCCATATTTGAATGATAATTTTGCCCAAAAAAATAAAATTTTTTTTTATTCAGATGTTTTAGTCTCATTTTTATGCACTTTTACACATTTAAAGTAATTTTCACACACTTATAGCAAGTACTTTTTTTGATGTTTTCTCTTTTTCACTTTTTTTTAATAACTTTAGGCATAATTAAAGGATGCATTTTCACAAAAAAAATAATAAAATATTATATACAAGTTTTTAGTCTTATTTTTGGTAACTTTCCACACATTTAAAACACCATTTTAACACACTTAAAAGAAATACATTTTTAAATTTTTTTTATCTAATCTATTTAGGAACTTTTTGCCATATTTGAATGATATTTTTTCACAAAAAAGAAATGAAAATATATATTCACATGTTTTTGTTTCACTTTTATTCACTTTTCAGACATTTAATGTACTTTTTTCACACATCTAAAATATTATTTCATACACTTAAAACAAATATTTTTTTATGTTTTTTCTTTCCAATTTTTTTAGGAACACTTATGCACATTAGAATAATTGTTTTGCATAATAAATCTCAAAACTTTATATTCAGATTTTTCAATCACATTTTTATTAACTTTTCACACATTTAAAGCACTTTGCACACACTTAAAACAAATATTTTTTTATGTATTTTTCTGTCCAATTATTTTTAGGAACTTTTTGCCATATTTGAATGATAATTTTGCCCAAAAAAATAATAAAAATTTTTATTTACGTGTTCTAGTCTCATTTTTATTCACTTTTACACGTTTAAAGTAATTTTCACACACTTATAACTAGTACTTTTTTTTATGTTTTCCTTTTTCACTCTTTTTTAGGAACTTTGAGCCATAATTAAAGGATGCATTTTCACGAAAAAAATAATAAAATTTTATACCCAGATTTTTAGTGTTATTTTTATTAACTTTCCACACATTTAAAACACTTTTCAACACACTTAAAACAAATATATTTTAAGGTTTTTTTTTATCTAATCTATTTAGGAACTTTTGGCCATATTTGAATGATATTTTTTCAGAATAAAGTAATAAAAATATATATTCACATGTTTTATTATCATTTTTATTCACTTTTCAGACATTTAATGTACTTTTTTGACACATTTAAAATACTTTTTCATACACTTAAAACCAATATGTTTTTATGTTTTTTTTCCTTCCAATTTTTTTAGGAACTCTTATGCATATTTGAAAGATTGTTTTGCATAATAAATCACAAAACTTTATATTCAGATTTTTCAATCTCATTTTTATTAACTTTTCACACATATAAAGCACTTTGCACACACTTAAAACAAATATTATTTTATGTACTTTTTTGTCCAATTTTTTTTAGGAACTTTTCGCCATATTTGAATGATAATTTTGCATAAAAAAGTATTAAAAATTTATATTCACATGTTTTAATCCCATTTTTATTCACTTTTACACATTTAAAGTAATTTTTACACACATATAACAAGTAATTTTTTTATGTTTTCTCTTTTTCACTTTTTTTTAGGAACTTTTAGGCATAATTAAAGGATGCATTTTGAAGAACAAAATAATAAAATTTTATATTCAGATTTTTAGTGTTATTTTTATTAACTTTCCACACATTTAAAACACTTTTCAACACACTTAAAACAAATATATTTTTAAGTTTTTTTTATCTAATCTATTTCAGAACTTTTGCCATATTTGAATGATATTTTTTCACAAAAAATTAATAAAAATATATATTCACAGGTTTTAGTCTCATTTTTATTCACCACTTTTTCCACACAATTAAAATACTTTTTCATACACTTAAAACAAATGTTTATTTATGTATTTTTCTGTCCAATTTTTTTTTAGGAACTTTTTGCCATATTTGAACGATAATTTTGCACAAAAAAGTTATAAAAATTTATATTCACATGTTTTAGAGTCATTTTTATTCACTTTTACACATTTAAAGTAATTTTCACACACAACTACTTTTTTTTTATGTTCTCTCTTTTTCACATTTTTTTAGGAACTTTTAGGATTAATTAAAGAATTCTTTTTCACGAAAGAAATCATAAAATTTTATATTCAGATTTTTAGTGTTATTTTTATTAACTTTCCACACATTTAAACACTTTTCAACACACTTAAAACAAAGATATTTTTAAGTTTTTTTTATCTAATATATTTAGGAATTTTTTTGCCAAATTTGAATGGTATTTTTTCACAAAAAATTAATAAAAATATATATTCACATGTTTTAGTCTCATTTTTATTCACTACTGTTTTCACACATTTAAAATACTTTTTCATACACTTAAAACAAATATTGTTTTATGTATTTTTCTATACAATTATTTTTAGGAACTTTTTGCCATATTTGAAAGATAATTTTGCCCAAAAAAATAAAAAAAATTATATTCAAATGTTTTAGTCTCATTTTTATTCACTTTTATACATTTAAAGTAATTTTCACACACTTATAACTAGTACTTTTTTTTATGTTTTCTCTTTTTCACTTTTTTTTAGGAACATTTGGGCATAATTAAAGCATTCATTTTCAAGAAAAAAATAATAAAATTTTATATTCAGATTTTTAGTGTTATTTTTATTAACTTTCCACACATTTAAAACACTTTTAAACACACTTAAAACAAATATATTTTTATGTTTTTTTTACCTAATCTATTTAGGAGCTTTTAGCCATATTTGAATACTATTTTTTCACAAAAAATTAATAAAAATATATATTCACAAGTTTTAGTCTGATTTTTATTTACTACTTTTTTCACACATTTAAAATAGTTTTTCATACACTTAAAACAAATATTGATTTATGTATTTTTCTTTCCAATTTTTTTAGGAACTCTTATGCATATTTGAAAATTTGTTTTCATAATAAATCACAAAATTTTATATTCAGATATTTCAATCTCATTTTTATTAACTTTTCACATATTTAAAGCATTTGCACACACTTAAAACAAATATTTTTTTATGTATTTACCTTTCCAATTTTTTTTAGGAACTTTTCGCCATATTTGAATGATAATTTTGCATAAAAAAGTATTAAAAATTTATATTCACATGTTTTAATCCCATTTTTATTCACTTTTACACTTTTAAGTAATTTTTACACACATATAACAAGTAATTTTTTTATGTTTTCCCTTTTTCTATTTTTTTTAGGAACTTTTAGGCATAATTAAAGAATGCATTTTGACGAAAAAAATAATAAAATTTTATATTCAGATTTTTAGTGTTATTTTTATTAACTTTCCACACATTTAAAATACTTTTCAACACACTTAAAACAAATATATTTTTAAGTTTTTTTTATCTAATCTATTTAGGAACTTTTTTGCCAAATTTGAATGGTATTTTTTCACAAAAAATTTATAAAAATATATATTCACATGTTTTAGTCTCATTTTTATTCACTACTTTTTTCACACATTTAAAATACTTTTTCATACACTTAAAACAAATATTGTTTTATGTATTTTTCTGTACAATTATTTTTAGGAAATTTTTGCCATTTTTGAATGATAATTTTGCCCAAAAAAATAATAAAAATTTTTATTCACATGTTTTAGTCTCATTTTTATTCACTTTTACACATTTAAAGTAATTTTCACACACTTATAACAAGTACTTTTTTTTAGGAAATTTTAAGCATAATTAAAGGATGCTTTTTCACGAAAAAAATCATAAAATATTATATACAAGTTTTTAGTCTTATTTTTATTAACTTTCCACACATTTAAAACACTTTTTTAACACACTTGAAACAAATACGTTTTTAAATTTTTTTTATCTAATCTATTTAGGAACATTTTGCCATATTTGAATGATTTTTTTTCATAAGAAAGTAATAAAAATATATATTGACATGTTTTAGTCTCATTTTTATTCACTTTTCAGACATTAAATGTACTTTTTTCGCACATCTAATTTTTTTTTCATACACTTAAAACAAATATTTTTTTATGTTTTTTCTTTCCAATTTTTTAAGGAACTCTTTTGCACATTTGAAGGATTGTTTTGCATAATAAATCTCAAAACTTTATATTCAGATTTTTCAATCTCATTTTTATTAATTTTTCACACATTTAAAGCATTTTGCACACACTTAAAACAAATATTTTTTTATGTATTTCTCTGTCCAATTGTTTTTAGGAACTTTTTGTCGTATTTGAATGTTAATTTTGCCCAAAAAGATAATAAAAAATTATATTCAAATGTTTTAGTCTCATTTTTATTCACTTTTTCAAACATTTAAAATACTTTTTCATACACATAAAACAAATATTTTTTTATGTGTTTTCTTTTCAATTTTTTTAGGAACTCTTAGGTATATTTTAGTGATTGTTTTGCATAACAAATCACAAAACATTATATTCCAATTTTTCAATCTCATTTTTATTAACTTTTCACACATTTAAAGCACTTTGCACACACTTAAAACAAATATTTTTTTAGTTATTTTTCTGTACAATTATTTTTAGGACCTTTTTGCCATATTTGAATGATAATTTTGCCCAAAAAAATAATAAAAATTTATATTCACATGTTTTAGTCTCATTTTTATTCACTTTTACACATTTAAAGTAATTTTTACACACATATAACAACTACTTTTTTTTATGTTTTCTCTTTTTCACTTTTTTTTTAGGAACTTTGGGCATAATTAAAGAATGATTTTTCACGAAAAAAATCATAAAATATTATATACAAGTTTTTAGTCTTATTTTTATTAACTTTCCGCACATTTAAAACACCTTTTTAACGCACTTAAAACAAATACATTTTTAATTTTTTTTATCTAATCTATTTAGGAACTTTTTGCCATATTTGAATGATATTTTTTTCACAAAAAAGTAATAAAAATATATATTCACATGTTTTATTCTCATTTTTATTCACTTTTCAGACATTCAATGTACTTTTTTCACACATTTAGAATACTTTTTCATACAATTGAAAGAATGATTTTTTTCTGTTTTTTTCTTTCCAATTTTTTTAGGAACTCCTATGCATATTTGAAAACTTGTTGTCATAATAAATCACAAAATTTTATATTCAGATATTTCAATCTCATTTTTATTAACTTTTCACATATTTAAAGCACTTGCACAGACTAAAAACAAATATCTTTTTATGTATTTTTCTGTCCAATTTTTTTTAGGAACTTTTTGCCATATTTGAACGATAATTTTGCACAAAAAGGTAATAAAAATTTATATTCACATGTTTTAATCCCATTTTTATTCACTTTTACATATTTAAAGTAATTTTCACACTTATAACAAGTAATTTTTTTTATGTTTTCTTTTTTTCACTTTTTTTTAGGAACTTTGTGGCATAATTAAAGAATGCATTTTCATGAAAAAATTAAAAAAAATTTATATTCAGATTTTTAGTGTTATTTTTATTAACTTTCTGCACATTTAAAACACTTTTCAACACACTTAAACCAATTATATTTTTAAGTTTTTTTTATCTAATCTATTTAGGAACTTTTTGTCATATTTGAATGATATTTTTTCACAAAAAATTAATAAAAATATATATTCACATGTTTTAGTCTCATTTTTATTCACTACTTTTTTCACACATTTAAAATACTTTTTCATACACTTAAAACAAATATTGTTTTATGTATTTTTCTGTCCTATTGTTTTTAGGAACTTTTTGCCATATTTGAATGATAATTTTGCCCAAAAAAATAATAAAATTTTTTATTTACATGTTTTAGTCTCATTTTTAATCACTTTTACACATTTAAAGTAATTTTCACACACTTATAACAAGTAATTTTTTTATGTTTTCTCTTTTTCACTTTTTTTAGGAACATTTAGGCGTAATTAAACGATGTTTTTTCACGAAAAAAATCATAAAATTTTTATATACAAGTTTTTAGTCTTATTTTTATTAACTTTTCCACACATTTAATGCACTTTTCAACACACTTAAAACAAATACATTTTTAAAATTATTTTATCTTATCTATTTTGGAACTTTTTGCCATATTTGAATGATATTTTTTCACAAAGAAATTAATGAAAATATATATTCACATGTTTTAGTCTCATTTTTATTCACTACTTTTTTCACAGATTTAAAATACTTTTTCATACACTTAAAACAAATATTGTTTTATGTATTTTTCTGTCCAATTGTTTTTAGGAACTTTTTGCCATATTTGAATGATAATTTTTCCCAAAAAAATAATAAAATTTTTTATTTATATGTTTTAGTCTCATTTTTATTCACTTTTACACATTTAAAGTAATTTTCACACACTTATAACAAGTACTTTTTTTTATGTTTTCTCTTTTTCACTTCTTTTTAGGAACTTTTAAGCATAATTAAAGCATGCTTTTTCACAAAAAAATAATAAAATATTATCTACAAGATTTTAGTCTTATTTTTATTAACTTTCCGCACATTTAAAACGCCTTTTTAACACACTTAAAACAAATACATTTTTAAATTTTTTTTATCTAATCTATTTAGGAACTTTTTGCATATTTGAATGATATTTTTTCACAATAAAGTGATAAAAATATATATTCACATGTTTTATTCTCAGTTTTATTCACTTTTCAGACATTTAATGTACTTTTTTCACACATTTAAAATACTTTTTCATACAATTAAAATAATTATTTTTTTCTGTTTTTTCTTTCCAATTTTTTTAGGAACTCTTATGCATATTTGAAAAATTGTTTTCATAATAAATCAGAAAATTTTATATTCAGATATTTCAATCTCATTTTATTAACTTTTCACATAATTAAAGCACTTCTACATACTTAAAACAAATATTTTTTAATGCATTTTTCTGTCCAATTTTTTTTAGGAACTTTTTGCCATATTTGAACGATAATTTTGCACAAAAAAATATTTAAAATTTATATTCACGTGTTTTAGAGTCATTTTTATTCACTTTTACACATTTAAAGTAATTTTCACACACAACAACTACTTTTTTTTTATGTTCTCTCTTTTTCTCTTTTTTTTAGGAACTTTTAGGATTAATTAAAGAATGCTTTTTCACGAAACAAATCATAAAATTTTATATTCAGATTTTTAGTGTTATTTTTATTAACTTTCCACACATTTAAAACACTTTTCAACACACTTAAAAGAAATATATTTTAAAGTTTTTTTATCTAATCTATTTAGGAACTTTTTGTCAAATTTGAATGATATTTTTTCACAAAAAATTAATAAAAATATATATTCACATGTTTTAGTCTAGTTTTTATTCACTACTTTTTTCACACATTTAAAATACTTTTTCATACACATAAAACAAATATTGTTTTATGTATTTTTCTGTCCAATTGTTTTTAGGAACTTTTTGCCATATTTGAATGATAATTTTGCCCAAAGAAATAATAAAAAATTATGTTCAAATGTTTTAGTCTCATTTTTATTCACTTTTATACATTTAAAGTAATTTTCACACACTTATAACTAGTACTTTTTTTTATGTTTTCTCTTTTTCACTTTTTTTTAGGAACATTTGGGCATAATTAAAGGATTCATTTTCAAGAAAAAAATAATAAAATTTTATATTCAGATTTTTAGTGTTATTTTTATTAACTTTCCACACATTTAAAACACTTTTAAATACACTTAAAACAAATATATTTTTAAGTTTTTTTTACCTAATCTATTTAGGAGCTTTTAGCCATATTTGAATGATATTTTTTCACAAAAATTAATAAAAATATATATTCACAAGTTTTAGTCTGATTTTTATTTACTACTTTTTTCACACATTTAAAATAGTTTTTCATACACTTAAAACAAATATTGATTTATGTATTTTTCCGTCCAATTGTTTTTAGGAACTTTTTGCCATATTTGAATGATAAGTTTGCCCAAAAAAATAATAAAAATTTTATGTACATGTTTTAGTCTCATTTTTATTCACTTTTACACATTTAAAGTAATTTTCACACACTTATGACAAGTACTTTGTTATGTTTTCTCTTTTTCACTTTTTTTTAGGAACTTTTAAGAATAATTAAAGGATGCTTTTTCACGAAAAAAAATCATAAAATATTATATACAAGTTTTTAGTGCTATTTTTATTAACTTTCCACACATTTAAAACACCTTTTTATCACACTTAAAACAAATACATTTTTTAATTTTTTTTCCTCATTTGTTGAGGAACTTTTTGCCATATTTGAATGATATTTTTTCACAAAAAAGTAATGAAAATATATATTCACATGTTTTAGTCTCATTTTTATTCACTTTTCAGACATTCAATGTACTTTTTTCACACATCTAAAATATTATTTAATACACTTAAAACAAATATTTTTTTATGTTTTTTCTTTGCAATTTTTTTAGGAACTCTTATGCACATTTGTAGGATTGTTTTGCATAATAAATGTCAAAACTTTATATTCAGATTTTTCAATCTCATTTTTATTAAAATTTCTCACATTTAAAGTACTTTGCACACACTTAAAACAAATATTTTTTTATGTATTTTTCTGTCCAATTTTTTTTAGGAACTTTTTGCCATATTTGAACGATAATTTTGCCCAAAAAAGTAATAAAAATTTATATTCACATGTTTTTGAGTCATTTTTATTCACTTTTACACATTTAAAGTAATTTTCACACACAACAACTACTTTTTTTTTATGTTCTCTTTTTCACTTTTTTTTAGGAACTTTTAGGATTAATTAAAGAATGCTTTTTCACAAAACAAATCATAAAATTTTATATTCAGATTTTTAGTGTTATTTTTATTAACTTTCCACACATTTAAAACACTTTTCAACACACTTAAAACAAACATATTTTTAAGTTTTTTTATCTAATCTATTTAGGAACTTTTTGTCAAATTTGAATGATATTTTTTCACAAAAAATTAATAAAAATATATATTCATATGTTTTAGTCTCATTTTTATTCACTACTTTTTTCACACATTTAAAATACTTTTTCATACACTTAAAACAAATATTTTTTTTTGTATTTTTCTGTCCAATTTTTTTTAGGAACTTTTTGCCATATTTGAATGATAATTTTGCACCAAAAGTATTAAAAATTTATATTCACAAGTTTTAATCCCATTTTTATTCACTTTTACACATCTAAAGTAATTTTTACATACTTATAACAAATCCTTTTTTTTATGTTCTCTCTTTCTCACTTTTTCTTAGGAACTTTTAGGCATAATTAAAGGATGCATTTTCACAAAAAAAATAATAAAATTTTATATTCAGATTTTTAGTGTTATTTTTATTAACTTTCCACACATTTAAAACACTTTTCAACACAGTTAAAAGAAATATATTTTCAAGTTTTTTTTATCTAATCTATTTAAAAACTTTTTGCCATATTTGAATGATATTTTTTCACAACAAATTAATGAAAATATATATTCACATTATTAGTCTCATTTTTATTCACAACCTTTTTCACACATTTAAAATACTTTTTCATACACTTAAAACAAAATTGATTTCTGTTTTTTAGGAACATTTGGGCATAATTAAAGGATGCATTTTCACGAAAAAAATAATAAAATTTTATATTCAGATTTTTAGTGTTATTTTTTTTAACTTTCCACACATTTAAAACACTTTTCAACACACTTAAAACAAATATATTTTTATGTTTTTTTTACCTAATCTATTTAGGAATATTTAGCCATATTTGAATGATATTTTTTCACAAAAAATTAATAAAAATATATATTCACATGGTTTAGTCTCATTTTTATTCACTACTTTTTTCACACAATTAAAATACTTTTTCATACACTTAAAACAAATATTGTTTTATGTATTTTTCTTTCCAATTGTTTTTAGGAACTTTTTGCCATATTTGAATGATAATTTTGCCCAAGAAAATAATAAAAATTTTTATTCACATGTTTTAGTCTCATTTTTATTCACTTCTACACATTTAAAGTAATTTTCACGTACTTATAACAAGTACTTTTTTTATGTTTTCTCTTTTTCACTTTTTTTTAGGAACTTTTAAGCATAATTAAAGGATGCTTTTTCACGAAAAAAATCATAAAATATTATATACAAGTTTTTAGTCTTATTTTTTCTAACTTTCCGCACATTTAAAACACTTTTTTAACACACTTAAAACAAATACATTTTAAAAATTTTTTTATCTAATCTATTTAGGAACATTTTGCCATATTTGAATGATATTTTTTCACAAAAAAGTAATAAAAATATATATTCACATGTTTTAGTCTCATTTTTATTCACTTTTTAGACATTCAATGTACTTTTTTCGCACATCTAAATTTTTTTTTCATATACTTAAAACAAATATTTTTTTATGTTTTTTCTTTCCATTTTTTTAAGGAACTCTTATGCACATTTGAAGGATTGTTTTTCATAATAAATCTCAAAACTTTATATTCAGATTTTTCAATCTCATTTTTTTTTAATTTTTCACACATTTAAAGCATTTTGCACACACTTAAAACAAATATTTTTTTATGTATTTTTCTGTCCAATTGTTTTTAGGAACTTTTTATCATATTTGAATGTTAATTTTGCCCAAAAAAATATTAAAAAATTATATTCAAATGTTTTTGTCTCATTTTTATTCACTTTTATAGATTTAAAATAATTTTCACTCACTTAACAAGTACTTTTTTTATGTTCTCTCTTTTTCACCTCTTTTAGGAACTTTTAGGCATAATTAAAGAATGCTTTTTCACGAAACAAATTATAAAATTTTATATTCAGATTTTTAGTGTTATTTTTATTAAGTTTCCACACATTTAAAGCACTTTTCAACACACTTAAAACAAATATATTTCAAAGTTTTTTTATTGTAAGATATTTAGGAACTTTTTGCAGATTTGAATGATATTTTGCACAAAAAAATATTAAAACTATATATTCACATTGTTTAGTCTCATTTTTATTCACTTTTCAGATATTTAATGTACTTTTTTCACACATTTAAGATAATTTTTTATGCACTTAAAATAAATATTTTTTTTATGTATTTTTCTGTCCAATTTTTTTTAGGAACTTTTTGCCATATTTGAATGATAATATTGCCCAAAAAAATAATAAAGATTTATATTCACATGTTTTAGTCTCATTTTTATTCACTTTTATACATTTAAAGTAATTTTAACTCACTTATAACAAGTACTTTTTTTTATGTTCTCTCTTTGTCACCTTTTTTAGGAACTTTTAGGCATAATTAAAGAATGCTTTTTCACGAAACAAATTATAAAATTTTATATTCATATTTTTAGTCTTATTTTTATTAACTTTCCACACATTTAAAGCACTTTTCAACACACTTAAAACAAATATATTTTAAAGTTTTTTTGTTGTAAGATATTTAGGAACTTTTTGCCATATTTGAATGATATTTTGCACAAAAAAATAATAAAACGATATATTCACATGTTTTAGTCTCATTTTTATTCACTTTTTAGACATTTAATGTACTTTTTTCAAACATTTAAAGTACTTTTTCATACACATAAAACAAATATTTTTTTATGTGTTTTCTTTCCAATTTTTTAAGGAACTCCTATGCATATTTTAGTGATTGTTTTGCATAATAAATCACAAAACATTATATTCCGATTTTTCAATCTCATTTTTATTAACTTTTCACACATTTAAAGCACTTTGCACACACTTAAAACAAATATTTTTTTATGTATTTTTTTGTACAATTAATTTTAGGAACTTTTTGCCATATTTGTAAGATAATTTTTCCCAAAAAAATAATAAAAATTTATATTCACATATTTTAGTCTCATTTTTATTCACTTTTACACGTTTAAAGTAATTTTCACACACATATAACAACTACTTTTTTTTTATGTTCTCTCTTTTTCACTTTTTTTTAGGAACTTTTAGGCATAATTAAAGAATGCTTTTTCATGAAAAAAATTATAAAATATTATATACAAGTTTTTAGTCTTATTTTTATTAACTTTTCGCACATTTAAGACACCTTTTTAACACACTTAAAACAAATACATTTAAAATTTTTTTTATCTAATCTATTTAGGAACTTTTTGCCATATTTGAATGATATTTTTTCACAAAAAAGTAATAAAAATATATATTCACATGTTTTATTGTCACGCCCCCAAAATCCGGACCGCCAGAACTCCCCCGGGCCAACCCGAATCCCAAGTGTGAACTCGTCCATTAAGCCCTAATGGACCATTTTAATCTTTCATCACCACAAAATCCAAGTCACCCACTTGTATTTACCTATACACAAGTCAACATCACCTAGGCTCAATGGCCTCAACCATACAACCTTTCAATTGGTTCTATCCCACAAAAACGAAAACATAACTCCTTGTGAGTTTATAATAAATTTCTGAACATACAACCATTGGAAAGAGGGTTTAAAAATACACAATTTCAAAAAAAGAATCATCAAAATCCGAGTTGAAACGAAGGAGATATGCCTCTTTGAAGTTGGACAAAAACACTGTTTGAATAGTTCATGCTGTGAAAAGGGGGATCGATCGGCCAAGGTCGACCGAGGCTGTTTTTGGCCTTTTACAGGGGCGATCGATCGCCGTAAAAGAGGGGGATCGATCGCCGTAAATCCCAGGCGGAATTCTGCAACACAGTTTTAGCTACAACTTCACCCTAATTTCAAATTTGAATATTTCTCAATCCATACATCCGTTTGACTTGAAATTTGGTATGAATCATCCTCATCATGTCTAGTTTCCAACCTAATTAGAATCATACAAAAATTCCAACCAAAACTCAGGTTATGTTCAAATCAACGGGTATAGGTCGGAATTTAAACCCTTGCACTAAAATATGCATATCTTCCTCAATTTAAATCAAAAAAATGTCCATAACCTATCAAATTGATGCTAATACAATTCTCCTTCTATAAATTTCAAGTATATGAAAATTCATCATCCAACCACAATCATAGCATACATATATATCAAGGCCAAATTATAAAAAGAACACCATTCAAATAGAAACCTGCTTAAAAAATATATATATTGGTCCAAAAATCATCATTCAAGGTACAAGTACTTATATACAACTTTTTTCAACATGGAATCTCATGACATATAATCAAAAGCACCTAGTCCATGTAAGGACCGTGACCATTTTTGGCCGATTTTCTTGAATTTTCATTTAATTGTCATATTAAGACATTAAATGATTGTATATGTGCTTTAAATGTAAAATGCATGTCTAGATAACTTATTTAAGGTCTGGAGAAGTTTTCGGAGCGTTTGGCAAAAGTTGACTTTTTTGGGTCCGGTCAACCTAGGAGCGCGGGTCCCGTGGGCCAAGAAAATCCAAAAGTCTCGGAATGACCTCAAATTTTGAGGATAGCTTAAGTAAAATATTTGACACGCAAAGGAATTGATTTTGTATCAATCGGAGTTATAGAACTCCAAAAATGAGCCCGGAAAGGTTTAGTGAAAAGGTGATGGCATACTTGTAATTATGAGTAGGTCATTTAGGCTATAAATAGCCAAGAGAACTCAGCCATTCTCATTCTCTTCTCCCAGCCGTGTAAGCATCCATACATATATATACATGGCATCTTCATCTTCTTCCTTTCTTTATGAATTTTGAGGGGCTTCGGGTGAGAGTTTGATTTCGCCGAAGAAGGAAGAAACGATCTACGCGTTGAGAGCTTGAGATTGATTGGTCCAAAATCATTTTTGGAGAAGGTTGATCTTTTGGGTGAGATTTGGGGGAATTCAATTGGAAGCTCTTCCAATTTGAGGTAGGGATGTTTAACTCATAAAATCTGGGATTCTTGTGAGTATATTGGTTGTCTATGACAAACAATTGGTTATGTGGAGTAAATAGATGTTTCTTAATGTTCAAGCATGCTATTTTATATCATTAAATGTGCTAATAATGTTGGTTGATATGATGGTATGTTTATAAATGTCTTAGAGAAATTTATGAGCATGTTGGGATTGATTTGTGAATTTATGTTGGTGGATTCATGTATAATTGTGAGGGTGACTTCATGTGTTTGATAAATTGCTTTTGTCACGCCCCGGTTTCCGACACCCGGTTAGGAGCGAGGGAAACGGGGGTGAATCCGTAATTTCACCTCAAGTTCCCACACCTTACTCTCATTTTAATCTATTCTATTGCGGAAGCATTCTATATGTACACCCTTCAGGTGACATAAGATCATCAATAGCCCTTGCAAATGATTTTCATGAAAATCGGGCATGACCCATTCTAAATAATCAGCTCCTGGCATGTTACACCTGCTTTACAATTCATATGGACACTTCTGGGCATGTGTCCCCCCAGCATTTATATCTAAACAATAAAAATGGACACTTCTGGGCACGTGTCCCCCCAACATTTCTACAACATGCATAATAGAATCAAAAATATACATGCCTCAGTCCTTGAATGTCCGTATTATATACATACATCACATGAATGAAATACATTTGAAGGGATTGGCTCAACATAACCACTTCATACATTTAATCCAAATGTACAACATTCATCTACCATCCTGAACATAAATTAGATTCTAAGGACTCTAACTACTACCTCTGCAACTGGTGCTATCAGTTTTCCCAACTGACTCCTTAATCGGCTATACCTGCAAAATCTGGGAGGGGGTGAGCTCAAAGGCCCAACAAGGTATGTAGAACCATACTATCATCGCAGCAGCAGGTCGATCCTAACATATTCTCAAAAATATACATGCACTTAAATATATCACAATATTTAAAGTTATGCCCCTCCTAGCATACATGAACCAACAATGCACATAGCAGTTTTAGCATTTATGAACATTTAAATCGACTATACATGACTTATGAAAATCATTTACGACATGTTCAAGGCAGTACACATCCAACATCATTATGTAAAGAAAATATATATGAACAGAAGCATTTATATGAAGAAGGTAAATCAAATACCACGTCACCTACTCAACAAGATCCATTGACTCATGCATAAATGCACATGCTCATGCATTTTTACCCAAACATCCACAATTTTCAAATCATGCATGATGCTTCACATAAAGTGCAAATACATACGTATATAACTCACACCAAACTAATTCATGGGGGGCTTTCTCATCACTCCAATAGTAAGGGTCTCTTCGGCACCCAAACTCTGCTTGTGCTTTATCGGGTTACTAACCCGAAGGGAGCACCTCCTCTTGGCCAAGTTTTGGGTCTTTCACCCTAGGGGCCATCCCCTTATCTTAATTTCACACTCCTGCCCCAAAATCATATATATAGTGCATATAATCACACCCATGCACTTATCCACACCATGAATGCATTTTTGTCAAACCAATGCATTTTCCTTTCACTTCAAGATTGTCACAATGTCATCACACTCATATCATGGAAACCATCATGCTTATGCATTTTTCAAGAAAGTCATTTCTTTCATGCATAAATCTATAAACACCACATCTTCACGTTTTCACCAATAAACACACTTTTCTTGGAAATCATTCATAATCACATTTGCACATACACAACATATATATATAGATGTCACATCTTGCATATAATCACATGTATACGTATATTAGCATAAATATAATCATGCTTTCATTCCAATCATGCATTCTTACAACTATATATATTCACGCAAACATATATATATATATATATATCTATATCATGTCACCCATATAGGTAGTGAAAACATAAATAACACTTCACATACTTCATGCTTTTCCGATGTCCTTCCATGCCATAATCAATTTAGCATGCATCTCTACTACTGCACCACATATATAATCACGTATATACTTACATATATTCAACTCATGTATAAGAATCATATATACATGCAAGGCAACATCTAGCTAAGTATACATACATAATTTAACATACTTTACATGGCTCAATCTCTAAATATGCATATAACCATGCTCTTACCCTCCAAGCCCACACACACACACACACACACACACATATATATATATATATATATATATCCACATAAATATATCCTCACCTCCCATGTATATACATATATATATCCATCTTTACATATATATATGCACGTATATATATGTAAACGCCACATATGACTAAATTAAGCACATATGTAAAATTAATCAGCATAATTAAAATATACATAGAGATAGAGGCAAGAATCAACTTGCCTTAGGTCCCGCTCTTACTGTGCCCGCGTCTGCAAAACGGCCTACTCCCATGCTCGGTCCAGTCCTGTGTCGAAGTCCACACGAACAATTCCATGAACCACTTCATCTCCTTTTGTTTCCATGCTTGATCCAACCCACGTCTTGGTTCCAATCCAATCTGGCTCCATTTCAAATCTAAAGCCCAATTGACCTCAAGGAAACCCAATATGGCAGCCCACTTTAATTTAAAATTTGAGGCCCAAACTACTCGCCTAGGCCCAACCCACAAACAATTCCCATGGTTGTCTCTCTCAACCAATACTCACCATATACCTTCATCATCCATACATATACATATTTGTATATGTATATATATATATACATATCACATTCACTACAAAACCAAGCTGTCAAATTCATGACCCTAATCTCTAAAGCCACAACCAAAGACTAGCTAAACGCCACAAAACAAGCTGTCTAATAGCCATGAGAATGCCACCATTTGTTTCGCAATCCAAGCTAAAACAGCCCCTAACCAAGCCATTACCCTATTGTCAAATAACCCAAAACAACCATTGTCCAGCCCCATCGCCAAAACCCAAATTCCGAGTTCAAACCCAAACTAAAACCGTCAACTACATCCAAAACCTAATTCCGAAACTCCGTCGGAACCAACAACAACAAGGACCAAACCCACAGCCAACCACCATTCGGTCACCCAACACGGAAGATCCATTCAAACCCAAAGACCCACAACCGGCCACAATCGAACCCAAAATCCAACTGGAACAACCCCAAGAAAAATTAGACCAAACACAGCCCAAACAAGCCGTGCGCACCATCGTCTGGCCATCCGAAGCCAACCCAACACGACCCACCACCGACCACTGCCATGGCCGGAACCCACCTGCCGAAGACCCTCCATCGCCGTCGCTAGAATCGCCAGAACCAATTGAAAACCCAGCCGCGAGAACCCCCTTCGCGAACGGCTCGGCCGAACCGAGCCACCCCGCGAGCTCCACTGCCGGAGGGACCCATCGGTGACACCTCTGCCAGGAACAGCTCCCGCCGCCGCTGCTGGTGCCGCCGGAACCGACCCCATCCGCCGCCGTCGTGGCTTCTCTCCTTCCCGATCTCGGCTCTCGAGTTCTCTTTCTCTCTCCCCGATTCTCTTTCTTCTCTCTCCCTTTTCTTTTTCTTTTTCTTTTTCCTTCTTTTTCTCTTTTCTTTTCTTTTTCTTCTTTTCTTTCTCCCTCTTTTTCTCTTCTTTCGGCTGATTCTTTCTCCTCCTCTCATTTCTTATCCTCTTTTCTTCTACCAAATGAGGTCCACTCATTATTTATGTACATATATTATATATATATACATACTTAACCCACATTTCTTCATAATTGCATATGAGCCCACCCTATATTTATAATTAAATATAAATATAGGCACCATATATATATATATATATACATACATATACATACACTTTCCACTTATATAAAAATATATCCACACCCTTTCCGGGATTTGATTAATTCGAAAAAAATTTAATCCGGTCCAAAATCCATCCGGAACCGGTCAAAAAAATTCCAGTCCTTACAGCTTTAGAAACATTGTGAAGGATATGTGGTTATGTGAAATGTGGAGGTGTGAAGCATGTTCATTGTAAATGCATATGATGCCTAAATGGGAAATTATTTAAGTGATTGTTAGATGCCTTATTGGTTGCAATTTATGAATGTACATTTGATAAAATTGTGGGGTTCATTTCCATTGGCATGGTGAGGGAGACAAGTATTGTGAACGGTGGAATCCATTCGATAAAACGGTGAGGTATTCCGGTAAAGGTAACCCTCGTGAGGTATTCCGGTCAAGGTACTCTCATGAATTGATGTGTAGTGAGGTATTCCGGTAAAGGTAACCCTCAAGAGGTATTCCGGTAAAGGTAACCCTCTATAGGTGGGATTGGTTGTCCACGGGAATTGGAGACCAATATGTGGGAAGGATGAGGGAGTTGTGCATATCATGTTGCATTCTACCTTGTTTGTGATATGGTTGTGTTGTGTGCATGAATTCTCAATATGTTAAATGCAAATGTATGATTGTGTGGTATTCACAGAGTTGGTGGAATTATGTTTTAAATGTTTCTACTGAGCTTGTGGTTGCTCATCCCATGTGGATTAACATTTTTCAGGAAATGGAAAGGAGGTGGTGGAGACTCCCCAATAGTACATTGGCGTGGAGTGGTTTTGGTCCTTTTAAAGACTTTACGTTGTTTTGTTAGAATGCATGTCCGGATTGTGGACCATATGCATGGTATGAATATGTAAAGACCATTTGTGTTCCGAAAACATGTATCATTCGTGTTTTACGGTTTCATGCACTTAAATATAAATTTTTGGTGTATGTGGTTTGTGACTTGTGATTTTGCACATTATATATGTATTATCTTGTGGAAATAGAAGGAATGATGGTCCTTTTTAAGTTCTTATGTATAATATTGAGTGAATGGATGTTGGAGATTAGATTGGTGCATTCTTACCATGCTATGAACATTATAGATTAGTTATGGTGGTTTTGATTTCAAGGATAAAGTAGCTTTGAAGCAAACTTGAGGGGTTCATGGACTTTGATTCTTTGAGACCCAAATTTATTAATTTTGTGTAGTTTTGATCATAATTTAAGTTTGATTATGATTTGGTATGGTGGTATAGCATATTGGGCTTGAAAAATCAGGTTTTGAGGCATTTTTGGACTTTCGGTCGAGTGCCCCCTGCATCGGTCGACTGAAAGTGGAAGATCCCGAGAGTTGGAATAGTTGGGAACAGGTTTCGGTCGACTGAACAGTGTTTCAGTCGACTGAAAGTCCTCTTTTGGTCGACCGAAACTACCCATCAGCCGACCGAAGGAAACCTGGGCAGCTCCACTTGCATCCGAACTTCAAACGGGTGTAATTTCTTCGTTCTAGATCGAAATTGAGTGCCATTTTTTTTGAAATTGAGTGTTTTTTAAATCTTCTATCCAATGGTGTATGGTTCAGCCTCAGGTTCTGGTCACACAATTTCGCATATGTGAAAATATGTAGGTCGCAACTAGTTGGTTACACAACTGAGGCATGGTTTGGGGCCCATGGTGGTTGATTAAGGTTAAATGATGCATGTCTTTATGAAAGGATTAGATTAAGCTTTCACGGTTATTATGGAAAGGAAAAGGAGGGTCCATTGGGACTAATGGATGGGTTAACCTCCCGTCTCCTGGGAGTCGGGGGATCGGGGCGTTACAGAATGGTATCAGAGCACTAGGACGAATACCTTGGGGCGACGGGTAACGGATGGGTCACTTGTAGTTTCATGATAGGTTTGAACCTTGAGTTTGTTAACCTAGAAATGCTTGTAGACATGACATAGTTAATTAGAGAACTTATGTGCATGTGGAATGTGCTTACATGATAATATGTTAAGTGTTATGTGGTAACATGTATTGTATGTTATGTGTTGATTTGAGAACATATTTATGTGATTAAATATGTTTTGTAAAGCATGTTTATATGTTCCGTATGCAAATGATAACATGTGGTTATGTTGTGAAATGGTTGATCATGTTGAACACAAAACATGTGATAACTTGTTGTGTTGAATCATTTCTTGAATTGATAGAAACATGCCACCTAGACGTCGTGGAGGAGGAATTGGGGGTGGTGTTCCCGAGGGAGATCGTTTAGTTGCTAACATGACCGCGGCACTCCGCAATTTTGTTAGGACAGCCGCTAATGAAGTGCAGCAACCGGCAGTGCAACCGGTAGAAAATGAGGCTGAAAGGAGGTTCAAATTCATCACTCGATTTAAGAAGTTGATGCCTCCTAGCTTTGAGGGATGTTCGGATCCGTTGATAGAGGATAATTGGTTGGAACAAGTAGAGAAGCACTTAAAGATGATGTCTACGCTCGATGATGGCATGAAAGTCATTCTTGCCACATACTTGTTTTTGGGTGGAGCGGAACTTTGGTGGAAGTCGGTGAGTGACCGATATGATGTTGAGACAATGCCTTGGGAAGAGTTCAAGACTCTATTCCTTGAGCATTACTTTCCTAAACCAAAGAGGAGGGCCTTGAGGAAGGAGTTTGAGGAACTTGTTCATGACGGCATGACAGTGACCGAGTATGAAAACAAGTTCATTTCCCTTTCACGCTTTGCACCTGAAGTGATGAGAGATGAGGAAGAGAAGACATGGAGCTTCATTAATGGCCTTCATCATTCGGTGAGGCCATATGTGTCAAATCTGGGATTGAAGGTATATGCCGAGGCGGTAGAGAAGGCCTTGACGGCAGAAGCTGAAGTGAAAGATAGGCAAGAAAAGAGAGAGGCATCGAGGCAAAACAAGGCTTTGACAGTGGCTTCAAAGGGACATACAAGGAAGAAATTCAAAGGTGGTCCTTCTTATTCAGTGGGTTCAGTGGGACAGCCTACTATTCCCTTGCCTTTGACATCTGCTAGACCAGAGAGGGTGTGTTACCAGTGTAAGCAACTGGGACACATCAAGACAAATTGCCTTATGCTACAGCCTAGCACGGTGACATGCTTTGGTTGTGGTCAGCAAGGGCACATGAGAAGAGAGTGCCCACATCAGAGTGGGTATACTAGGAGTGGACAGAACGCTCAACAGAGGCCAGCTCAGACAGCGACTGCACAGTCAAGCCACAGAGCTATGCCTCTACCACAGCCAGCTATGTCTACACAGAGTACGAGACCAGTGAGGGGATTTACCCCTAGTGCATTCACACAACAGTCAGGTGTTCAGCCTGGTGGAGCATAGGATCAGAGAACATAGGGCATGGTTTATGCAGTGACACCCGTAGATGCCTCAGCAGGACCCTCAGTGGTTAGAGGTATATTTCCGGTATATAGTTCTTGGGCACGTGTGCTGATTGATTCTGGTGCATCTTATTCATTTATTGCTGCATCATTTGCACGTGCACTAGGGTTAGAGACTTGTCCATTAGGTAGGGCAGTTTGTGTTGATACGCCTGTGGGCGGTATGGTGATCCTTGATAGAGTATGTCAGGGATGTGCTATTGAGATAGTTGGGAGGACACTTGAATTTGATTTCATTCTCCTTGATATGAGTAGTTTTGATATCATCCTTGGGATGGATTGGTTGTCGAAGTTTCATGCGACCATTGATTGTTTTAGAGGGAGAGTGACGATTTGTACGCCCGAGGGTGATCACTTTTGTTTTGTGGGAGATCGGAGTGACTTCTATGCTTCATCATGTTATGGCATTAGCAGTCGTGAGCGACACAGTTTTATCTTGGCTAGTTTTTTAGCCGAGGGGGAGGAGGTTCTGAGAGAGGTATATCCAGCAGTGGTGTGTGAATTTGTGGATGTCTTTCCAGAGGATTTGACAGATTTGCCTCCCAAGAGAGAGGTAGAGTTTGGTATTGATCTTATACCCGGTACGACGCCCATCTCTATGGCACCATATCGGATGGCACCGGCAGAGTTGATCGGCATTGAATGTTACGCATTCTAGCCTCTTAACTTATGTATTTTATTCTCTTAGTGATAGATTATTTTGTGATTTTACTTTGTTTTAGTGTTTTCTATATTTTCAGGGCCTTAATGATTATTTCAGTTAAAATCGTGATTTTGGGCTTTTAAAGATGACATGCAAGATGGTTGGATGAAGCCAACATCAAAGGGATCCATTGAACTCCATATTTCAACTCAAATCAGCCCAAGGAAGAGGTCCAAGAGAATTACAACTGCTTAAGAAGGTTTCGGACCTGAAGCCCAAATCTGTGCATAATACAGTCTTAATCCTATTTTGGAAAATGGACCAGAAGTCTTATTTCCAAGCCTCAAATAGACATTATTTTTTTAAAGGGTTGAACAAAATTTGATTCTGCACACTTTTGTATTTCACGAAAATTCCGTAAATCGGACTTCTAGTGGGTCAAAAGTTGGGCCGAAGTCAGCAGGAAAAACCCACCTGATTAGTGCTGCGGGAAACCCTAATTTATTCCTAATTGGATTAGGACTTTGGTGTATTCTCTTGGGGAATAAAGTGAAGAATAAGAGGCTGAGTTGAGAGGAGATTAGACAGAGAGAACAGAGCTTGGAGAGGGCTGAGAAGAGAACAGAAACATATTCACAGAGCCATTGGAGAACGAAGTCATACGCGTAATTCAGAAAGATGATGTCTTCTTCCTCAACAGTTGAAGCTTCTTCTTCTACCATGAGCGGCTAGTTCATCCACTAGGGTTTTGATGTAGCCCTAACAAAGCATCAATGGTTTGATTGTTTTAATTATTGGGGACCTTTATATACATGCATAGATTGTGTAATTCAAAGGATTCTTATTATAGAATTGAGCAATAAAAGTCTTGTAAATTCAGTTTCAATGATTTCTTATCTTGTCTTAGATATTTAGTTGTTGTTATTGAACTCAATCTCTTTTGTTTTCTGTGATCATGAGAGAGATTATTACACAATGGTAATCACTGAATATATTGTTATGAGCTTTGATGGATTCTGCCTAGAGAAGATGAACCATACTGCACCCTAGATTAGAGTAGTTAGGCAGATGGCCCATGCCAATCGAAGATAGTCCATGGCTTAGCCTTAATCATATGTTATCTTCTTGATGGATGAAGGTGAGCTTGTATCCACCGACACCACTTATGCATGATGTAATTCCCCTATAGTTGATTCAATTGACCATTGATTGTGGAGTTAGTGGTGAAGTCAAACACCCTAGATTTCTCTCATATTATCTTCACTATCTTATTTACTTTGATTTATTTTATTTTACTTTTTAATTAATTTAGTTTAAAAATCAGAATTCTTTTCTTATAAATTTAATTAGAATTAATTCCGTACTCCAACTCATCAGACCATAATCCCTGAGGTACGATACCCCTTTCGATAGCCCTATTCTGCAAGGAATTCGTTCTATTGCGAAGTGTGGAAATTTTTAATTAATATATTTTTGAGTCACACTCACACACGAATCAAGAGTTGGTAGAACTAAAATGCCAATTGGACGATTTGAAAGCTAAAGGCTTTATTAGACCAAGTGCGTCACCGTGGGGAGCACCGGTGTTATTTGCTATGAAGAAAGATGGTGCTTTGAGATTGTGCATTGATTACCAGAAGTTGAATCATGTGACAATCAGGAATAAGTATCCATTGCCGAGGATAGACAACCTATTTTATCAATTGAAGAGAGCTCACTACTTCTCAAAAATTGACTTAAGGTCGGGTTATTATCAATTGAGGGTAAAGGAGGAGGATATTCATAAAACGGCTTTTCGTACGCGTTATGGACATTATGAATTCCTCGTAATGCCATTCGGTTTGACTAATGCACCGGCAGCATTTATGGACTTGATGAACCGCACATTTCATGAGTACCTTAACACTTTTGTGGTAGTGTTTGTGGATGATATACTTGTGTACTCGTCTTCGGAAGAAGAGCATGAGTTGTATTTGAGGACAGTTTTGCAGATCCTTAGAGAGCACCAATTGTACGCTAAGTATGAAAAATGTGAGTTTTGGCTCCAAGAGGTGAAATTCCTTGGGCATGTTGTTTCCGAAGGTGGAGTCTCAGTAGACCCATCTAAGATTGAGGCCGTGATGAGTTGGGAGAGTCCAAAGAGTGTCTTTGAGATTCGGAGTTTTCTTGGGTTGGCAGGCTACTATAGGAGGTTTGTGAAGGACTTCTCTAGTATTGCAGCACCTATGACACAACTCACTCGTAAGGGTGTGAAATTTGTATGGGATGAAGCATGTGAGTTGGCTTTCCGTGAATTAAAGAAGCGGTTAACTACAGCTCCTATTTTGGTGATACCCGAGCGTGGCTTGGGCTATGTGATTTATTGTGATGCTTCAGGGAGCGGACTAGGTTGTGTATTGATGCAATGTGATAGAGTAGTTGCTTACGGGTCTAGACAATTAAAGACTCACGAGTACAACTATCCTACGCATGATCTGGAGTTAGCAGCAGTGATCTTTGCCTTAAAAGGGTGGAGACACTACTTTTATGGTGAGAAATTCGAGGTTTACTCGGATCACAAGAGTCTCAAGTACCTTTTCTCCCAAAAGGACTTGAATATGAGGAAGAGGAGATGGGTTGAGTACATGGAGGACTACAATTTTGATTTGCAATACCATCCGGGTAAAGCAAATGTGGTGGCAGATGCGTTGAGCAGAAAGTCTCATGGGACTCTAGCTAGCATAGCCATTCGGGAGTGGAAAATGATGGAAGATTTCTCGAAGTTGGGATTATATTTCATTGATGATAGTGAACCGGCTATGTTGTTTAGCTTGGTAGCACAACAATGCTTGTGAGTAAGGTGATTGAAGCACAAAAGAAAGATAGTGAGTTAGAGTCTATTCGCTCATAGATCGTTGGTGGTAGTACCGTAGCGGGTTGGACCTTGCATTCCGATGGGGGTCTACGATTCAGAGGGTTGATGGCAGTTCCTTTGGATTGTCGTGATGACGTATTGCGGGAATTTCATCATTCTCGTTTTGCAATTCATCCTGGTGGTACCAAAATGTATCACAATGTGGGGTGCCAATATTGGTGGCGAGGTATGAAGAAAGATGTGGCACAGTTTGTAGCGAGATGTCTTACTTGTCAGCAAGTGAAGGCGGAACATCAAAAGCCGGCTGGATTGTTACAACCATTACCAGTGTCAGAATGGAAATGGGAACATATCACCATGGATTTTGTTACGAGTCTTCCAAGATCGAATAAGGGTAATGATACAATTTGGGTTGTTGTGGATAGGTTGACCAAAACATCTCACTTCTTGTCACGCCCCGGTTTTCGACACTCGGTTAGGAGCGAAGGAAACGGGGGTGAATCCATAATTTCACCTCAAGTTCCCACACCTTAATCTCATTATAATCATTTCTATTGTGGAAGCATTCTATATGCACACCCTTCAAGTGGCATTAGATCATCAAAGGCCCTTGCAAATGATTTTCACCTTTGGTTCCATACATATAAACCACCAAGTTCTGGACCTTAACTTTTTACACAGATGGAATTTGATTATGAAACCTACACCATTGGATAGAGCTTTCAAAAATACTCAATTTAAAAAAAAACCACCCTCAATTCTGATTTAAAACGAAGAAATTACATCGAAATGAAATTTGGACAATTTTTGAACCTTGCTGTGAATAGTAATCTCGATCAATCGAGATTCATCTCGATTAATCGAGATTTTGACCCCTTTAATCGAAGAAAATAGCCTCTTGGTAACTTGGACCTGCAATATTTCGATCAATCGAGATTGGGACTTCGATTAATCGAAATTAAGCCTGAAAAATCATAAAATCTCGCAACCATTTCGATCAATCGAGATGGGCATCTCGATTAATCGAAATGGGGCTTCGATTAATCGAAATAAAGCCTGAAAATCCTTAAAACCTCGCAACCATTTTGATCAATCGAGATGGGCATCTCGATTAATCGAAATGGGCATTTCGATTAATCGAAATGCACTGCCCAGAACATCTCAACACCTATACAAGATCATTTTGGACCCAAATCTCAACCAAACCACTTTAGATCATTCATATCTCATGCAAATCATCTACTATTGATATAAAATCACACTCACACATCAACCTATACATTTGAATCTCAAATCTTGTATAATCATAGAAAATTTATCCAAAGTCCACCATGCCCATAAAATTCAAGTGAACCTAACATCCTCGTTATTTTCAAAGGTGATCCTCATTAATCCAACCATGCAATCTAACTTATACATTGAGACCCTACAACCATGATTCCAACATAAATCCACAACTCTAAACATTCATATCCACGAAATTAAAATACAAGAGACAAAAGAATACATTCATCCATTTAATTTCCAAATCCATACATAATCCATGGAATCATACATATAAGAATTCAAATGGCCCTTTTTGCATACATTCCACAAGTCTCAATTAAAGGAAGCCATTATACATACATTTCCCAAAAATCATTTTCCTACAAGTGTGGCACTTACATTTGGATTTCACATACATAAGAAGGTACAAATGTAAAGGCAACACCACAACCATTGTCTACATGCCACAAGCCGGCATGGACGTTTATCTACACCTCAAAAGAGTAAAAGTTCAAAAATGAGCTCAACATATCCATAGAGCTAATCATACTCCGTCTTCCATTGGCGCCTTATCTGAAAAAGTTTATATAAATGGGGGGTGAGCAACACTGCGGCTCAGTAGGAATGATCCACCCAACCTCACTCTAACTCAGGCGGCCATGCATGGATGCATATGAAATCCCTACATGTCTACATGGCAAGTATGTATGCTTTTAACCCATAAACAAACACGTTTTTCAAATCATGCGTGATGCTTCACATCTCAATGCATTTACATACATATATATATACATTCACTTTAGCAAACCATAATATATACATGTATAACTCACGCCACATAAATCCGAAAATCAATTCAACTGAGGACTTTGCTTATCACAATCCATAGTAAGGGTCACGTTGGGACCACATACTCTGCTCACACTTTTCGGGCTACTAACCCGACGGAAGCGACACCCGCTTGGCCAAGTTTTGGGTCTTGCACCCTAGAGTTCAATACCCTTATTAATTCTCACACATGCCCCAAAAACTTCGCTTTTCATATAATGTACACATATCAAATAAAGGCACAAAATCCACACAATGCAATGCTTTTGTCAAAACAATGCACTTTTCTTTCTCATCTCAAGTTTGTCACAATGTCAACACACTCATACCATGAAAATCATCATGCTTATGCATTTCATAAGAAAAATTATATCTTTCATGCACAAGTCTATAAAACTCACATTTTTCTTATTTTCACCAAATGATCACATTTTTCATCAAGAGCATTCATTGTCTCATTTGCACATACATAACACATATAAGTTCTAATCAACATGCTAGACATTTATATATGCATAATCACATGGGTATACATATATACACATATACATAACCCTAAACTCAAGAAATCTCAATCTATCTTTCATGTCACAAGTATGTGACCTATAGAATCAAAGTAAAGATGAGTCTAGCACCCCTACCTCAAATTGGAAGAGCTCCCAATTGATTTCCCCCAATCTCTCAAAACCCAACTTCCTCCGAAATGATTTTTGAACCGATGAATCTCGAGCCCTTGATGTGTAGATCGTTTCTTCCTTCTTCGGTGAAATCAAAATCCCACTTTAAGGCCCTCAAATCTAGTAAAGAAGGAGAAGAGATGAAGCTTGTATGTATATACGTATATATCTCTCTCTCTTGGCTGCTGGGATGAAAATTGAGAGAAGAGCTGATCTCTCTTAGTATTTATAGCTAAGTGACCTCCTCTTAATTACTAGTTTGCCATCACCTTTTTGCAAAACCTTCTCGGTCTCATTTTTGGAGTTTCGTAACTCAGATTGACACGAAATCAACTCCGTTGCGCGTCAAATATTTTATTTAAGCTATCCTCAAATTTTGAAGTCATTCCGACACTTTTAAAATTTTTGGGCCCACAAGGCCCACGCCCCTAGGTTGACCAAACTCAAAAAAGTCAACTTTTGCCAAAAGTCCCCAAAACTTTCCAAAACCCTATACCAGCCCTCTAAACATGTTCCCAGCATTCAAAACATGTTAAACATCATTTAAAATGCATTTAAAGCAATAAATGACAAAAATTGAAAAAAAACCAGCCAAAATTGGGCACGGTCTCTACAACCTCCCACCCTTATAAGAATTTTGTCCTCGAAATTAGAATGTACCTCAAGTGGTGAACAACTCGGGATACTTTGAGCGGACTTCTTGTTCTCGCTCCCATGTAGCTTCTTCCACCCCGTGATGCCTCCAAAGCACCTTAACCAATGGAATGGTCTTTCTCCGAAGCACTTGTTCTCTAGTGTCCAAGATCTGGATTGGTCTCTCCTCGTATGACACATCCTCGTCCACCTCAAGGTTTGCCCAATTGAGTACGTGTGAAGGGTCTGGCTCATACTTCCTCAACATAGACACATGGAAAGTGTTGTGCACACTTGACAATTGCGGTGGCAATGCCAAGCGATAAGCAACCTCTCCTACCCGATTCAAAATCTCAAATGGTTCGATGAACCGTGGCGCTAGCTTGCCACTACGACCGAACCTCATCAAACCCCTCCGTGGTGAGACCTTCAGAAAAACATGATCTCCCACCTCAAATGCTAATGGTCTCCGTCTTCTATCAGCATAGCTTTTCTGACGACTCTGAGCCGTAAGCAACCTATGTCGTATTACCTTGATCTTCTCCGTAGTTTCCCGAACTAAATCCGGTCCCAAAGAAACTGTCTCTCCAACCTCTGTCCAACAGACAGGTGACCTGCACGGTCTACCATACAAAGCCTCAAATGGAGCCATCTCAATGCTAGCTTGATTGCTATTATTGTATGCAAACTCCACCAAAGGAAGGTGATCCTCCCAACTGCCCTGAAGATCAAGTACACATGCCCGTAGCATATCCTCCAAAATCTATATGGTACGCTCGGACTGACCATCCGTCTGAGGATGAAAAGCCGTACTAAAGTGAAGGTCCGTATCAAGTGCTGCTTGGAGACTCTGCCAAAACTGAGATGTAAATCGCGGGTCTCTATCTGAAATAATAGAAATTGGCACGCCATGAAGCCTAAGGATCTGCTCAATATACAATCTACTGAGAGTATCCACATCATCTGTCACTCTAATGGGGATAAAGTGAGCTACCTTCGTCAATCTGTCAACGACCACCCAAACTGTGTCGTGACCCTTCCTCGACCTTGGAAGCCCCGTCACAAAATCCATAGTGACATGCTCCCATTTCCACATAGCCATAGGCAATGGCTGCAATAACCCCGCTGGTCTTTGATGCTCGGCCTTCACTTGTTGACAAGTGAGGCACCTCACCACAAACTGAGCTACATCTTTTTTCATACCCTTCCACCAATACTGTCAGTGTAGGTTATGGTACATCTTGGTACCACCCGGATGTACTGCTAGCCTCGAGTTGTGAAACTCTCTCAGAATCTCATCCCGACAAGCTAAGGGAACAAACATCTTCCCTTGGAATTTCATGCTCCCATCTGAATGAACTGTCCATCCTTCCACTACTTCGCCACCCAAAATCCGTGTGCGAATAGTCTCAACCTCACTATCCTTCCTCTGCTCTTCAATCACTCTACTCACAAGAGTTGGTTGAGCGATAAGAGTAAATAACACCGCCAGTCCATCATCCTCACTGAAATGTAATCCCATTTCTGAGATGTCTTCCATCATCTTCCATTCCCGTATGGCTAAGCTCGCTAAGCTACCATGTGACTTCCTACTCAATGCATCCGCCACTACATTGGCCTTTCCCGGATGATATTGCAAGTCGAAGTCATAAGCTTCCATGTATTCCATCCACCTCCGTTGCCTCATATTCAAATCCTTTTGTGAGAAAAGGTATTTGAGACTTTTATGATCCGAGAACACTTCAAACTTCTCACCATACAAATAATGTCTCCACACCTTAAGTGCAAAGATCACGGCTGCCAATTCTAAGTCGTGTGTTGGGTAGTTCTGTTCGTGCGTCTTCAACTGCCTTGAACCATACGCCACTACTCGTTCGGTTTGCATTAGCACACATCCCAAACCAAGTCGTGAAGCGTCACAATAAATTGTATACCCCAACCCACGTTCTGGAATGATCAAAATTGGAGCCGAAGTCAACCGGCCCTTTAATTCCATGAATGCATGCTCGTAAGCATTATCCCATACAAACTTCACTCCTTTTCGGGTAAGCTTCGTCATAGGTGCAGCTAGCCTCGAAAAGTCCTTCACAAACCTCCGATAATACCCGGCCAATCCCAAGAAACTACGTATCTCAAATATGCTCTTAGGTCTTTCCCAACTCATCACTGCTTCTATCTTGGATGGATCTACGGAGACTCCTCCTTCGGACACAACATGCCCAAGGAATTTCACTTCCACTAGCCAGAATTCACACTTCTCATACTTGGCATATAATTGATGTTCTCTTAAGAGTTGCAACACAATCCTCAAGTGACCCTCGTGCTCCTCTTCCGAAGACGAGTACACTAGGATGTCATCAACGAACACAACCACAAACTTGTCCAAGTAAGCATTGAACACTCTATGCATTAGACCCATGAATGCCACCGGTGCATTTGTCAAACCAAACGGCATAACCAAAAACTCATAGTGTCCATATCGTGTGCGAAAGGCAGTCTTTGGAATGTCCGCCTCTCTAATCCCCAACTGATAATAGCCCGATCTCAGGTCTATCTTTGAGAAACACCTCGAACCCTTAAGTTGATCGAACAAGTCATCTATCCTTGGCAAGGGATACTTATTTTTGATCGTTGCCCGATTCAACTTCCTATAGTCAATGCAAAGCCCCAAGGACCCGTCCTTCTTCTTAGCAAAAAGAACCGAAGCTCCCCAAGGCGATGTACTAGGGCGTACAAATCCCTTGTCTAGTAACTCTTGTAATTGGTCCTTCAACTCTTTCAACTCAGCCGGTGCCATTCGGTACGGTGCCATAGAAATGGCGCAGTACCTGGAGCAAGATCTATCACAAACTCCACTTCTCGTTTCGGAGGCAACTGTGTCAATTCCCTCGAAAATACGTCCATAAACTCACACACTACACGAGGAAGCTCTCCAAGTGTCTCATCATCACCATCAACAAGTAGGCCCGCCAAGAAATACCCAAGCCCTTTCCGATCACTAGAACCAAGCGGGGACGACAAGTAGAAGTCATCCCGCTCTCCCATAAAGCAAATTCTAACACCTTCCGGCGTATGCAAGGTCACTCTTCCCCTGTAACAATCAATGTTGGCTCTAGAGGTCGATAGCCAATCCACACCCAAGATCACATCAAAACTAAACATCTTAAGAAGGATGAAATCGAACACTAATCGATGTCCTGAAACCTCGATCTCGCAAGATCGGCACACGTCACTCAAAACCACTCTACCACCAACTGGCGTATCAATGGATAAAACCGAGTCCAAAGATGACACCTCCAACCCCAAAGCACAAGCAAATGCATGTGATATGAATGAATGTGATGCACCTGAATCTACTAAAACCCTAGCCCATGAGCTAGATACAAGAAATATACCTCGGACCACTGACGGCCCTGCTGAGGTCTCTCCTGGAGCAAGAGTAAAGACACGGCCCGGGGTCCTCTAGCCCTGTTATCCTGTACCCTGATATGTAGACTGAAGACTAGGAGTGCTAGACGCGACTCCTCTAGCTGGTGCCCGTGAACTCTGAACTGACGGCACCGTCTGTGGCTGTGGCAACGCCCTAAAGCCTGACTGTGAAGTCACAGGCTGCGCAGGACGCTGTTGTGAGCCAACACCACTCTGTGTACTCCTCTTCTGTGGGCAATTCCAACTAATGTGCCCCATCTGTTGACAGTGGAAGCACTTCTTGTCCGTCACAGGAGTATTATGCTTCTGAGTGCATTCTGCCGCTTTGTGTCCCGATTTCTGGCAATTATAGCAAATTACCTTAGGTCGTGCAGTCCCAGTAGGCACAGCCACTGATGGTGTAGATTGGGTTTGTTGTTGCCCTTGGGAGAACGACCCACCATCCTTTCTCTTCCTTCCTGTATGGTTGTCTGAAAGAGACCCCACATTTCTCATTTGGTTCTTTATTTCCCTCTTCTTCCGATTGTCAATATCAAGTTCCTCAGCCACTAGTGCCCTTTCCACTACCACTGCATAACTAGTCAGCCCCAAGACTGCCACCTTATCTCTTATAAATGTCCGAAGACCCCTTATGAACTGTTTTATCTTCAGCTCCTCTGTTGGTATTATCTCTCTAGCAAAACGAGCCAAGGAAGTGAATTTGGTCTCGTATTCCATCACCGTCATTGAGTCTTGTGTCAACTCATAAAATTCCCTTCTTAGATTGTCCTTCACTGTCACTGGAAAGTACTTCTCAAAGAAGAGTACTTGAAACATGTCCCAATCCATCGTCTCGATGTCATGGTAGTTTTCGGTGAATTTCCACCAACGACTGGCATCATCTATTAGATAGTGAGTGGCCACCCTCACCCTCAAGTCTTCATCTATTTCAAGCACAGTAAGGAGCTTGACAATCTCATCCAACCAGTTTTCTGCCACCATAGGATCGGATCCCCCTGAATAGGTTGGCGGATTGTGCTTCTTGATATGCCCCAATGCCGTTATCATTCGGCTAGGAGGAGCTGCTCTTGGTGGGGCTTGTGTCTCCTCCTGGGTTTCCCTTTGAGTTTCCCTTGCAATTTGCCGCATGGCAGTGACCATGTCGCGCATAAATTGTCCTCCATTTGGGGGAGCTATTGGTGGCACTTCCCCACGAGCTCTACATGGTGGCATCCTTCTGCACAGATGACAAGAAGATACCCAAAAATTTAAAGCATGAATGCCATGTCTAATTCACTTCATGCATACTCAACATACTTATATACTTCATAAGTAGCATATCATATCATACAAACAAGCACATAAAAATTTTCTATGTAATATGCACTTAATCTACTCCTCAAAATTTCATATGTGATCCAACCATTTCCCATCGTCCGTAGGTATTCAAACCCAGTCAAGCTCTGATACCATGTTGTCACGCCCCGGTTTCCGACACCCGGTTAGGAGCGAAGGAAACGGGGGTGAATTCGTAATTTCACCTCAAGTTCCCACACCTTAATCTCATTATAATCATTTCTATTGCGGAAGCATTCTATATGCACACCCTTCAAGTGGCATTGGATCATCAAAGGCCCTTGCAAATGATTTTCACCTTTGGTTCCATACATATAAACCACCAAGTTCTGGACCTCAACTTTTTACACAGATGGAATTTGATTATGAAACCTACACCATTGGATAGAGCTTTCAAAAATACTCAATTTCAAAAAAAACCACGCTCAATTCCGATTTAAAACGAAGAAATTACATCGAAACGAAGTTTGGACAATTTTTGAACCTTGCTGTGAATAGTAATCTCGATCAATCGAGATTCATCTCGATTAATCGAGATTTTGACCCCTTTAATCGAAGAAAACAGCCTCTCGGTAACTTGGACCTGCAATATTTCGATCAATCGAGATTGGGACTTCGATTAATCGAAATTAAGCCTGAAAAATCATAAAATCTCGCAACCATTTCGATCAATCGAGATGGGCATCTCGATTAATCGAAATAAAGCCTAAAAATCCTTAAAACCTCGCAACCATTTCGATCAATCGAGATGGGCATCTCAATTAATCGAAATAAAGCCTAAAAATCCTTAAAACCTCGCAACCATTTCGATCAATCGAGATGGGCATCTCGATTAATCGAAATGGGCATTTCGATTAATCGAAATGCACTGCCCAGAACATCTCAACACCAATACAAGATCATTTTGGACCCAAATCTCAACCAAACCACCTTAGATCATTCATATCTCATGCAAATCATCTACTATTGATATAAAATCACACTCACACATCAACCTATACATTTGAATCTCAAATCTTGTATAATCATAGAAAATTTATCCAAAGTCCACCATGCCCATAAAATTCAAGTGAACCTAACATCCTCATTATTTTCAAAGGTGATCCTCATTAATCCAACCATGCAATCTAACTTATACATTGAGACCCTATAACCTTGATTCCAACATAAATCCACAACTCTAAACATTCATATCCACGAAATTAAAATACAAGAGACAAAAGAATACATTCATCCATTTAATTTCCAAATCCATACATAATCCATGGAACCATACATATAAGAATTCAAATGGCCCTTTTTGCATACATTCCACAAGTCTCAATTAAAGGAAGCCATTATACATACATTTCTCAAAAATCATTAAGGTACTTCAAATGTAGTAATCTAAGTGCTGGTACGGATCCTCATTAGGGAGACCGTGGAAGCTATTAAGAAGATTGATGGTGGAGGACTTTATTTCGAATTGAGTTGCCGCTACATCCAGAAATTGGATACATGAAGGTACTTCAAATGTAGTCGGAAGGTAAAAGTCCATAAGCAACTCTCCTTGAGGAGGTGGTGGTGGAGGTGGTTGTTCATGATTAAAAGGAGGTAGCCCGGGAGGTTGTCTCTCATTTGGATCCATGTTTTCAGTCCTAGGCAATATAGGGTCCCTAGAGGTTCCTCTACGTTGTCTAAGTGTTCGTTCAAGTTCAATGTTACACGGAAGCAAAGGAAGTGACAAGGACCGTCTACCTAGCATGCATTAACAATCAAACAACACCTCAATACACAAAGTAACAATAACCTTTACAAAAAGAATGAATGAATTCAAACCACTAATTTTAGGCGTTATACTCACAAAGGGTTCCAAGTTTACTTCTCTTTGATGCCCGCTATGTGGTATACCTAAAATCAAGAAGTTTGAGAAATAAGAACAAAATATATACAAAAAGAATGAAAGAATTTCTAGCCTAAGAATTAAACCAGATTTAATCTTCCAATGATGACAATAAAACCGTAGTCCCCGGCAACGGCACCAAAATTTTGATGTGGTCGGAACTAAATTATATTGTAAGCTTAATTTTTCCCTTTTTATCAAAATATAATTTAACCACTCGCAAGAGCACGAATCTTTGTAGATAAGGTTCTATATAGAGGGTATCGATCCCACGAGGACTAGTCGCAATTGTCTTAAAGGAAGATTAATTCTACTTTAATTCTAAAAATAGATTTTTGGTTTTGTGTTTAAAAACTATTGCATAAATGAAATGACAATAAAATTAAAGAGTAAAGTTGGGAGAGAGAACTAGGGTTGGTTTCCACCACTAACCATTCACATGTTCATAAGTGTAGCAAGCATGGGATTCATTAATTAAATGCCTAACAATGTCATTAGGCTTGTGACCTCAATGACATATCAAAAGATCAATGTGTGTGCTAACCTATCATAATCCATCTTCAACAAGCATAGCTCTTCAACCTAACTAACTACCTACTTACTCTACTCTCTAAGTGAACACTACATGCATCCAAACTACCTTGTCTTGGCATGGTCTATACAAACTAACATCACACATTCATTTAAACACCATTATCTAGCCATCATTTGCACTTCTTGTGGAATATGCAAATGTTGTGCATTCAAGTGACAGAATCTACTCTAAGACAAGAATAAATTCCAAATCAAATGAATATATAAAAGAGATGTATTTGTGTACATAATCACTAGGCTAAATAATCAACATTTAATTACAAATCCCAAGAGCTACAAAGATAAACAAGTTTACATGGCTAGGGGTTGAAACCAACACCCTAGTAGAAGAGTTAGTTGTTCATGGTTGCCTTGCACCCTTCCATTGATGAAGAGAATGAAGCTTCTTGGTCTGGTTCAGCTCTCCTCTTCCTCTCCCGAAGGTCTCTCCTCTGATATTCTAATGTGTGTTGAGAGATATGTGAGATATGTGTGATATGGCCCTTTTTGTGTGCTTTTTGGCTCCTTTTTCTCCTTTGGGCCCACCATATATGTATATATATCATTATATATATCTCTTGTATCAAGAAGGCCCCCAAAAGTCTTGTTCAAGTCAGACAATCCCCCTAAGTCGTGCAAAAAGGGGGATTTTGTTGCAAGTGGGAGAGCAGGTGAGCAAGTGGCCAAGTGGGCTCTGCAGAATCTCGATTGATCGAGATTGAATCTCGATTGATCGAGATTTCGATCGATCGAAATGAGATCTCGATCAATCGAGATTTCGATTAATCGAAATCAACATCTCGATTGATCGAGATGCCTTGGGCTGCATTTTCTGATTTCTTCTCTTGACTGCAGAAAGCTTCCAACTTTGCTCCATTTGCTCCAATACCTGCAAAACATCAAAAACACAAAAATACCGTAAACATATCTCGGTAAACGCAAAAACGGAACTAACATATGTAAGAAAGAGGGTTCAAACGCATAGAATTGAACACTTATCACACTCCCAAACTTACATATTGCTAGTCCCTTAGCAATACAATATTACAAAAATGAAATCAACTATCTTATACAAAAGTTTAATCAGGCTCAGTCATCAACTAAATAAAGGGCGATCATCCGTTCATTTCACATCTGGCAAATGCAACAAGTATTACAGAACTATGTGGTCATTAGCAAAAATGGACTTTCACAAGCTATAAATGAACGGCAGTCCCCACATAATGGCCAGCTCGAACAAATATAACAATTCCAACCCCAAAATCCTCTTTGAAAAGTGAACATGCATTCTAACGTGCGACTTTTGTCATATTTGGAGAAGAAAACGAACAAATCTGTTTTTAAGAGAAAAACTCATTGAAAATGCTCGACTCGGCTGTTCATTATCACAAAACATTCATGATTGCTCATGTGCGGATGACCGTGCAATGCTTAGCTCTTTTTGCTTTCTTGCAAGCCCATGTAGCGGCGTTGGGCCAATGACTCCCAAACCAATTGATTTTAGGGCATTAGGTGAAGAAGCACCCCTCGAACTTAATGACCGAGCTTACAAGGCGATGAGCGTAAGCAAGCCACCCGCTTATTATTGCTCAACCTTACACACTTATACGCGAATATTCCCTGCTTTGAGGCATAGAAATCCGGTTTATTGAGTGAGAAGGCTTATTGCATATTTTTCTCTTTTTATTTCTTTTTTTTTTTACAACAACCAGAAGAACTTATTCTTTAAGTTGTTCAGATAAAAATAGAAATTTTCAAAAATTCTCCCTCAGACTTATACCCCACAATTTAAAATGCATGTGTGCGAATTTGTGCGGTTAAGGACAAATTTAGGGCAAGAACTGTACGTGCTCGAATTTAGACAAAAATGTAGACCGTTCTAGCCTACTATAAAGCTTGCAAAAGTGCGGGTATTTACAATGTTAAAGTTCTTAACTACCTGCTGCATTTACCTCAGACATTTATTCAAATGACTTCCTTTAAAAAGCAAGACATCATGGCAAGCGTGCAAAAATATCAAAAAGAAGAAAAAAAACTCTGCTCTACAATGACACTCAAAATAATGACCGAACATTGCATGCGTATGCAAGTGGTATAGCATACCGCACCCCCAAACTTATCTGCAACATTGTCCTCAATGTTTGGACAAGAAGAACAAGGAAAGAAGGTACCGGGATGGCAGAATGCGAGAAAAATGGTATTCCACAGCAGCGGTCATCTTGTAAATAAGGAAAACCTGCACAGAACACCAACTGGATACCACGAGCATTAAAAGGAACAAAAAGTAGATAAATAGAACATAATGAAAGAATTATACACAAACAGATAATGCTAATATCACTGTATATCTAAGGGTCTGAACTGGTGTTTCCCAATTGTCTAAGAGGTCTATGCGACAAGATATTGACTATCCAGGCACGCTAACATATAGCACGCAAAGGGGCTGCCTTTCTTTATTACCGCCATACTGTGTTGAAGCAATCTCAACAGTATTGGGAATTAAAACCAGGCGGTAATAAACAGAAATCATCAACTGAATCGCATATAACAATTAGACAAGTGGTACTACATACATAGTCAAAGTATAGAGAACAGATAGATTGACGGAAAGCAAAAATAAACACAGTAAAGATAACACATGGCATAAGAGAAAATATAAATGTATTCCATATAAATGAAAATGAGTTTCAGTACAAAGTGTACATGTAGGTGGAATACGCAAAAAGAAACTAAACATGGCCAACATGGCCTATCAAAAATAAAGAAAGAAAAATACAGAAAATAAAGCAGAAAAGATGAATAAAATGCAGCTACTCGAGGGCAGGTGGTGGTGGTGGTGGCTCGGTGGGAGCAGAAGTGGAGGTGGAGGCTCGACCTGCGAACAGGAACTGTAGGTCCTGCCGGAAGGCTCGGAACTCGTCTAAGATTGCTCTCTGGCCCTGTGCCAGAGAAGAAATGTCCGTCCGAATACCTGCCAACTGACTCTGCGTCACCTGGACGTGCTCGTCAAAACCCTGCTGGAGCCACTCTACGTCAGCCGCCAGGCAGGAATAGCCCATCGCTAAGATATCATGCCGCTCTGCAGCGACATCCATCTCCTCCTCCTCCATCTCCTCGTCCTCTGACTCACCCTCTGCTGGCTCGCCCTCATCCGCCTCCACCGGGGCATCCATATCTACATCGTCTGGTGGATCACCCTGGTGGTCCTGTCGCTCTAAGTGTTGCCTCACCCGCTCCCACTAAGTAGATGTGAAGTGGGTGGGCGGTGCCAACCGGACGTCAGTCTGACTGACCGGTATACTAGCACTGCTGAGAAAAGCGGCGATCAGGAAAGGGAAGGGAAGCCGCCAACTCGCTGCTCTCCTCTTCCTCTTGTTGACGAGGCCATCCCAGACTTTGTGCATCTGCCCCCAGATCAGCGATGGGACAGAAAACCAAGCGCCCGTGTGGAAAGCATAGAGGCAACGGAGGAGGTCGCCCCTGCGCTCTGCCACGTGCTACAACGGACACGCGTTCTTGAGGAGAACGGTGTCCAAGAACCAATATCTGCTCGGGCACATCGATTTGGATGTGCAGTTGTGACTGGGCGTGGTAAACGCCCCACCACACATGTCCATCATGATCGAGAACAGCGTCGTGTCTGCTGGGAGTGCGGCACTGTAAAGTGGTTGACCGCCCGGGCCAACCATGTCCGATGGCTGCTGGTGAGGGATGCCGAGCATATGCGCAATCCGGCTCGACGTAATCGTGATCTTGACGGTGCCCACGACCGTCTCTAGTGTATCCGGCGCTGTGCAGGAGTAGGTCATGCGCTGATAGAAGACCTGCACTAAGCGCTCGTGTGCCACGTAAGTAGGAGGTACACATAGCCGGTCGAGGCGACGCCTCCTGGCAACAGTCCACGTGGTGTCGGGACGCGTCTCAAACGCGGCTAAGTCAAAAATCTGCTCCGGGTGGAACCTCCGAGACAGGAAGGCTCGCCCGGGCACGTCGCGAACAGAACCGGCGGCGTTCTTCACCCTCGCCATAGCCTCGGAACAGTCTGCACTTGATTCCAAAAATTACGTAAATAAAAGGTGAATAAGAAGAAAGCTAAACTACGATTAAACTAAAAGAATAGAAATAAAATGAAGTCCTAGTCCATGGTACTGACAAGAATGCAAAGAAAAAGAAAAATTGCTCTCAAAGAGGCAGTGTGAACGGATGCAACCAAAACGAAGGTGTTGCGGTTGCACACCATACACTAAGCATTTAAAACAAAAAGAATGCCAAATCTCACTCCAGATGACTTCCTACCCCCCCGAAACTTGCAAAATATCATTACAAACACCGCAATTGCACCCATCCAACCCAATACCATCTAAACGTACTTCTGACGCCGTAAAACTATCAAAAATGACGAAAAAGTATACAAAAAGTAGCCATGCATCACTTACCTCAAGAAGAAGAAGATGAACGGCTCAACCGAAGAAGATCCACTCGCAGCCGCGAAGAGGAGATCGCGCAAGTGCTAGCGGAGGCTTCGGACTGCGTCGGATGGCGGCGGATGATCGGGAATGGTAGATCGAGTGCTCGGGAGTGCTTGGAGAAGGCTTGGATCGCGCTGAGGAATAGAAGAATTCGGATGGTCTTTTAAAATGGGAGGGAAGCCCAATGGTTTAAATAGATTTTTGGCTCACGTGCAGGCCCCGCGTGCATCTCGATTGATCGAGATGTGCACTTCGATCAATCGAGATTTCAATTGATCGAGATCTCGCTTCGATCAATCGAAATCAGCTTCGATCGATCGAGATTGTCTCTTCGATCAATCGAAAATTCCTTTCCTGAATCACATTTTTACTTCGATCAATTGAACATTTAATTGATTCAATCGAAATTTTATTTCGATCAATCGAAATCCCATTTCGATCAATCGAAATTTTCGATCGATCGAAGTGCAATCGAAGAATACTACCTCTCGGGACTTTGGACTTGGCAAATCTCTGCAATTTTTTGATCAATTGAAACCAAAATCTCGATCAATCGAAATCTCGATTGATCGAGATCCTGGTTTCGATCAATCGAGATGCTCAAAAATAGTCAGCTTGAGTTATGCTCCAGGGACTTGGATATTTGGGAATTAGATACTACATTGCTTAGATACACACCTACTTTGGATTAAAGGGACATCATGGAAGCTTGATAGCTACCATGGCTTCGCCACCTTACACGTTGATTCGTGTGTGAGTGTGACTCAAAAAGTATACCAATTAAAAATTTCCACACTTCGCAATAGAACGAATTCCTTGCAGAATAGGGCTATCGAAAGGAATGGGTATCGTACCTCAGGGATTATGTTCTGACGAGTTGGAATACGAAATTAACTCTAATTAAATTTATAAGAAAAGAATTCTGATTTTTAAACTAAACTAATTAAAAAGATAAAATAAAATAAATCAAAGTAAACAAGATAGTGAAGATAATAGGAGAGAAACTTAGGGTGTTTGACTTCACCACTAACTCCACAATCAATGGTCAATTGAATCAATTATAGGGGAATTACATCATGCATAAGTGGTGTCGGTGGCTACAAGCTCACCTTCATCCGTCAAGAAGATAACATATGATTAAGGCTAAGCCATGGACTATCTTCGATTGGCATGGGCCATCTGCCTAACTACTCTAATCTAGGGTGCAGTATGGTTCATCTTCTCTAGGCATAATCCATCAAAGCTCATAACAATATATTCAGTGATTACCATTGTGTAATAATCTCTCTCATGATCACAGAAAACAAAAGACATTGAGTTCAATAACAACAACTAAATATCTAAGACAAGATAAGAAATCATTGAAACTGAATTTACAAGACTTTTATTGCTCAATTCTATAATAAGAATCCTCACAATTACACAATCTATGCATGTATATAAAGGTCCCCAATAATTAAAACAATCAAACCATTGATACTTTGTTAGGGCTACATCAAAACCCTAGTGGATGAACTAGCCGCTCATGGTAGAAGAAGAAGCTTCAACTGTTGAGGAAGAAGACATCATCTTTTTGAATTACGCGTATGACTTCGTTCTCCAATGGCTCTGCAAATATGTTTCTGTTCTCTTCAGCCCTCTCAGACTCTCTCTGTGTTCTCTCCAATCCTCCTCAACTCAGCCTCCAAGTCTTCACTTTATTCCCCAAGAGAATACACCAAAGTCCTAATCCAATTAGGAATAAATTAGGGTTTCCCGCAGCACTAATCAGGTGGGTTTTTCCTGCTGACTTCGGCCCGACTTTTGACCCACTAGAAGTCCGATTTACGGAATTTTTGTGAAATACAAAAGTGTGCAGAATCAAATTTCGTTCAACCATACGCGAGAATAATGTCGATTTGAGGCTCGAAAATAAGACTTCTGGTCCGTTTTCCAAAACGGGATTAAGACTGTATTATGCGCAGATTTGGGCTTCAGGCCCGAAACCTTCTTAAGCTGCTGTAATTCTCTTGGACCTCTTTCTTGGGCTGATTTGAGTTGGAATAAATGGTTGAGTGAATCTCCTTGATGTAGGCTTCATCTCACCATCTTGGATGTCATCTTTAAAAGCGCAAAATCCTGGTTTTAACTGAAATAATCATTAAGGCCCTGAAAATACAGAAAACACTAAAACAAAGTAAAATCACAAAATAATCTATCACTAAGAAAATAAAATACATAAGTTAAGAGGTTAGAATGCGTAACATTCAACGCCTATCACACCCCCAAACTTACATATTGCTAGTCCCTTAGCAATAGAATAAAACAAAACTAAAACAAAGAAACTACTAAACACTAACTAAACTATCCAAACTCCACTTTCGTGGGAGAAACGATTGCATTTAGCATATGCAACAAGCCTTTAAACCCCTAGGTTCCCCCTAGTGGACGAGTATAGTCTCGTGAGGGTTTCCAGAAATGTTACCCACAAACATTCAAAATTCTGTTTCAACATTAATCCAAGAAGAAGATTACAATACATAGTTACAAACTTGCATTCAAGAATAATTTTAAATTTCTAAATTCCATCATTCAAATCAATGGTCCCCACACATAATTCACATCAACATATCTCAAAACAACCAACTCTAGCTCCCTCGTGTAAAGTGAACTAGCAGTCATCTCATGTAGAATAACCAAGCTCTGAATATATTAAGGCACATACCCTTTCAACTCACTAGCTCCCCTTATTGAAATCATACTTCCAAACATGCATACATGACTTTTTTTTTCTTTCTCATCATTCTTTTTTTCATTGCTTTATTAGTCGTGCAATGTCTTGATCTATTAAGCTTTCTAAAAGATCCATGTAGCAAGCTTTCAGTCAGTGACTCCCAAACCAGACGGCTTTAGGGCACTAGGCTTTAAGATACCCTGAAGACCTAATTACTCGAATCAGTCAGGCTACAAATCAAGACAACCAATGCTCATCTTTTCTCACCTTTTCACTTTTGACGCGAACACTCCGTGCTTCCTGAGGCATAGAGGCCCGGTTACTCATGAAAAGGATCAAATTGATTTGCTTATCCATCACTTTTTTTTTTCTTTTTTTTTTTCACTTCTTTTCTTTCTTTTTTCATTGAAGTCAAGTATAACACATCATCGATACTCATTCTCAAGAGATACTAATTAATATCAAGCATATGTAACTTAATAACTCAAAACATAGGTTTATACCCCACAAGATTATGCTAGTGTGTCTGTGCATGTAAGGAAACTAAAATTAATCACTTCAAAACATGTTATTGCAAACCATGATTAAAACCACTTAATTTAAATCATAGTTTCCAAAGATTTAAAACCTACTCAAAAATTGCAAGTTATGCACCTACATAAGGTATCAATCCTTTGAATAATGTTAAAACGTTCTATCTAAAAACAAAACAAAAGAAAATAAAGAAATAAACTAAGAAAATAAAATAAACTAAAATCCTAATACAAGAAGAATTTCACAAATTTTCTCCCATAATGCAATAAAGCACAAAAATAGGCATCGCCTCATCCCCAAACTTAAACTGTACATTGTCCTCAATGTACTACCAATCGAAACATAGAGAAAGGTAAGAACGATATTACCAGGATCATGGAGAAGTAGTGGCAAGAAAATAAAGTAAACCAATGAGATGAAGGCAGTGCAAGCACACCCCCAAACTTGGAAGTTACAACTTGTGAAAGCAAACCACTATACCCCAAAGACCAAGTAAAATAATATGGGTGAAAATAAATATGAAAGAGAAAAATCCTAAAAAAAAAAAAAAAAAAATTTCATTTTTCCATTTTTTTTTATTTTTTTTTATTGATAATAAAAATCTAACTACAAAAAGAAAAATAAAGAGAAAAATAAAAGCTAAAAATAAAATAAAATACAAAAGATGGTTACCTTCCTGTCAAGGATGTGGTGGTGACTGAGCATCTGGATCCAAGTTTGCTTGGTGCATCAGTGCACGCATCATCCTCCTCATCTCTAGTTGCTCTTGGCGAGTGTCACGAAAGTGATCCGCCATCTCTGTTCTCATTGCACCAAACTGTGTGGAGACCTCTGTCTGTAAGGTGCCAAACTGGGCTGTCAACCCAGCAATTTGCCCTTCTAAATATTGATAATCATGGCCACCAGCCTGTGCATGCACTTCTTCTTCCTCTGCCTCCATCTCTTCTGGACCGTCCACCGGTGGTGGTATATCTACATGCTCTCCTCCCTGGGCCAACCGAGATACCTCACCAGGCGCCGCTATGACTCTCTGGTGCATATGAGATCGACTCAGGTTCCAGTCATGCGTGCCATAATGAAGATCACGTGGAAAGGCAAGCTCGTCCTCATGGACTGCATACCCCTGTGCTACAAGCAACTGGTGAATAATAGTAGGGAATGGAAACTCCCAGTCACTTGCACTGTCTGGTGCCTTGGCCACAACTTTGGAATAGAATTTCTCCATCTGGCCCCAGACAATCTATGGGAATGACAGCCAATGCCCAAAATGTATAGCATATAAGGCTCTGAGGAACTCTTGACGTCTTTCGGTTTTATGTCCAATTGGACATACATTCTTGAGTAGCACAGCGTCAAGGAACCATAAATGATTTGGCATTGAAGACTTTGAAGCTGCATTCCTTTTCGGCCCAGAAAATTGGTTGGCACACAATCGTGCAACCACATTGCCTACCGACAACTCGTCGGGTAGAGGAGTATAGATATGAGATAAATCAGCTGGGCATTCATGAGGACAACCCATGGCAATGGCAATGGATGACATGTCCACTCGAACTATTGTTCCATCTACGGAAGAAGTAAGCACATCCCGCTCATCAAGTTTCGGCATTAAGTTCTGATAAAATACCTTGACAAGCCTCGGGTAAATGGTAGATGAGAGTGGAACAAAAATGGATGCCGACCGACGACGACGGATGTCGGAAATCCCCCACCGTGTCTCGGGAAACATACCATAAAGCTCGGCTATGTCAAACATTGTTTCGAAATTCAACGCCCTTGGATGCCATCTTTCTTGAATACCGTCTCGGCGAGATCGTGAAGAACCTGTGGTCGGATCATGCCTCGCTCGGTGAGGATTACGTGAACTTGAAGTATCTTGGTGACTTGCTCTCTTTGGTGCCATGGAAATAGAAAAAGTGTGGTTGAGGAATTAAATCGAACACTTGGTGTGCACAATTCTTTTGTATCCTTCAACCTCCTTTTTTCGGCAATTTTTCCACCCAAATCGAACAAGTAATTGCACCAAATTGATCCCCCAAACTTGGTCTTCAAAAGCCCTCAAAAAGATTTGAACAATTTCTTCAAGGAAAAACTTCACTTACTTTGATGTTGAACTTGAAAAAGTGTGAGCTTCTTTTGAGAACTAGTGATTTTTGATCCAATTTGATGTTGAAGTTGATGTTGATCAATGTTGAATTCTTGTATAATAATCACTAATCGAAGAAATTAGTTTTCCGGATGATGTAGGACTTGAATTGGAGTTCAAAGATGTAAGGACCGGTTTATTTTTGGCCAGTTCTGAACTAATTTTGGACCGGGTTTCCTTTTTTCGAATTAATTAATTTTGAAAATGTGTGGATATATATATATATATATATATAAATGGAATTATATATATATATATGTATGTATGTAGAGATGGAAGATATATATATATATATGGGATTATGTATATATATATTTGGAGGAGGTATATCTATATATATGTGGACATATGTATTGGTATAAATATATATATATATATATTATATGTGTATAATTTGAATATGTGGCTGGGAGCAAGTAAGGTGATTATGTGGTGTAGAAAAGAAGATAAGAGTGAAGTGAAAGAGGCCATGTGTGGGTGTCGGCTGGCAGAAGAGAAATGAGAGAAGAAAGAAAAGAAAAAAAGAGAAAAGAAGAAAAAGAAAGAAAAGAAAAGAAGAAAGAAAAGAAAAAGGAGAGATCGGGGAGAGAGAGAGAGAGAAGCCGAGATCGGGAGAGAGAACCGCCGGTCCCGGTGCTGGTCGCGACGGCGAGGACGCGGCAGTGCTAGGCTTGGTGGGTGTACTCCACGGTGAGCCATGGTCGGAGCTAGCTGGGCCGTTCGCGAAGCGGGTTTTGCGGCTGGGGTTTGCAGATTGGGTTCGCTGGTTCGGTGGAGGAGACCGACGGCGCTCCGGCAGCTCGTGGGCCCGTTCGACAGTAGCTGTTCCGGCGTGGTTGTGGCTGGACACGGCAGGGTTCGGCTGTGATGTTCGGACGGTTGGTCTGTGGTGGCGCGACCGAAGGTGGATGGTGGGTTTCGGTGGTTGGTTCGATTTTGGGTCAAGCTCGGTGGTGCTTGGCTGGGTTCACAGTTGGGTTTTCTTGGGCCGACCGTGGGTGAGGGTGTTGATACCATGGTGGTGCCGAAGGGACTGCTTTGGTGGGTTCGGAGAGTTCGTCGGAGAGTTTCGGAGTTGGGCTCAGTTTGGGCGATTCATGGCTGTTTGGACAGCCTGTTGTGGTGTTTTGGCTTGGCTGATGGTGGCCAGGGATGGCCTGTCTGGCTTGGACAGTTGAGGAAGGTAATTGTTGTGAGTCTTGGAGACTATTTGGCTGAGCTTGTGGAGCATGGCAGTGGGCTGTGCACGATCGTGTGTATGGTGGTGTGCAAGGCGTGATGCGACAGTGGGCTGAAATAGTGAATTGGGCTCAGTGTTTAGTATTCATGATGAATGATAGGGTTGAGATTGCAAGTAGATGATGGCTTAATTGGTGTTGGGTTCAGCTAAGCTTGGCTAGGATCTTCATGGTGATGCTTTGAGGTGGTTGTTCATGGGCAGTAGCTTTGGTGGCAGATTGGGTTCGGCTGTGGTGAGGTGGACTTGGGCAGTTGGTTTAAAACAATTGGGCTGACTTGTATTTGATTTGGGACTCATTGTATGAGGCTTTAGGTTAGGGGTTGTGGCTTGTTTGGATATGAGTTGACTAATGGGTCAATTGAAGTAGTAGTGGTGGTTTAATGGAAAAATTGGGTTGGAATTGGTTTAAGCTTGGAATGGACTTGATGATAGGTTGGGCTGCTATAGTGGACTTTGAATTGGGCCTTGGTGGATTGGAATGTTGGGCTGAAATTGGTTTGGGTTGGCTTCCAATTTAATTGGGCTAGCAATAATGGTGAATTGGACTTGGCAGGAAGTGTCATGATAGCGAGATTGGCGGATACTCTATGGAGGAGGTTGGAGATTTTTGGAGTTCTCACTCCAAATTGAGGTAGGGGGTGTGCGTTGTATTTTTCATTCCAAGTTTAATTTCATGTTAATGACATAAAGTATATGTTCTTATGTTATTTATGATTAAATGAAGTTTGGAATATAATCTTTGATTTAAATTGATGTATGATTTAAATCGCATGAATTGTTGAATATGCCTTATGTGATAGGTATGCATATATGGACTCTTGGTTTAAAATTCATGTTTTACAAGAAGATGAATGAAATTCCTTTACGTTGAAAAGATTGGGGTATGTGTTACAAAGCATGAATTGATTAAATATGCAAAATGGTATATGTATAGTATGTACGGGATTTTGGGAAAAATGATGAAAATCGAGTTTTGGGAAGTAGGCTTATAATTACGTCTTGTGATTCTTGTGTGACATGCTAGAATTGAATTAGGACATTTAATGGGTGCAATGCATCTAACTTGTGAATGTGTGTGCAAAATGTGAAATATTCTGTGTGAGTGTGGGGTGTGTCTCGGAAGTGGCTCATGGGAAATAGAGGGGGAACATATCCCCTTGGGGTTGAAAGACCTCAACCTTGCGCAAGTGGGTGGTAACCGGATGGGTTAGTAGCCCGAAATAACCAAGAGTTTGAGATATGGGACTTCGGTACGTATCTTGTGTGTGTGTGTGAGTGTGAACCAAATCCGAGAGAGTGTGTTGAGTCTTATGTGTAACTTATGTGAAATTACATGACTCGTGTGGATATTTATCCGATTTGAAATGTCATATGCCACTTATATGATGGAGAATGTGCTTTATGCATGGATTAAAATTATGTGGTTGTCAAGTTACATTTGATGCATATGCCACGATTTGAAAGAAATGAGTAGAAATGTGAGTTTTATGATGATTCCGTTAAACTTGTGTTTAAATCCCATTTGGTCATATGTCATAGATATGATGAGACTGTGCATTATTGCATGTATGAAATTGAAAATTTTGTGGTAGTCATGCATCTTGATGTCTATGCCATGTGAAGTGAAAGTTTCGGCCTTTGGACTAGAATGCTAGGAAGCATGACACGTAGTTAAGCGGTGCGTGTTGATTGTGTTTATGCGTTGATATGAGATATGAATTTGGACGGATTGCACAACGTATTACCTTGAGCCCGTTGAAAATTGCTCATCCCCCTACACTAACATTTTCAGGACATGACAAGGAGATGGTTGGCGGTGTGCAATCGTGAGTTGGACTTAGAGTTAGAAAGATCTCTTATTTTTGACATTTTGTGTTATGCGCGTCCGAGATGTGGACATGATGCGCTTAGACATGTATAAAGAGATTTCTATTTTGAGATATTGTTTATGGACATTGTGACTTTAATGTTGCTTTGCAGATTAGAATGATTTTGGATGATGATACCTGTGTTTACTTGATGACTAGTCTAGATATCATGATTATGTATGTTGTAGAAATGCTGGGGGGACACGTGCCCAGAAGTGTCCATTTGAATTGAAAGCAGGTATAACATGCCAGGATCTGATTATTTAGAATGGGTCATGCCCGATTTTCGTGAAAATAATAGCAAATTGAGGTTGCGTGATCAGGTGATGGTTATGTTGTGAGGGCGATCTCACGGGTTCACACTCGGGATTCGGGTCAGTCCGGGGAAGTCCCGGCAGTCTGGGTTCCGGGGCGTGACAGAATGGTATCAGAGCTCTAGGTTGGAATACCTAGGGACGACGGGTGATAGACATATCATGTGTTTGGTTGAGAAGGTTGGATTTTGTACCTGATACCAGAGTGGTATCTATCAGAGCACTAGGTTGGAATACCTATGGGCGACGGGTAAGGGTTGAGGATGTCTGGATTGCTGTTAAGGCATTTGGTTTGAAAACCTAGGGTATCAAAGTCATAGGTTCGAATACCTAAGGAAGGATGGTCAAATCATGTGATGGTTTGGAGATAGGCAATGGTTGATAGTTGTCTAAATGATAGGTTTGATTACCTATGGATGATAGTGGAACGACTTGCTCGGTTTGAGCAATCCTAATGAAAGATCAAAGTGTTGGTGTGTGAAACTGGTTTTGATTGGTAATAACAACTCCCAGAGTTGGTTGGGTTTAGACCTTTGGTTTGGTGATTAAGTCTCATTAGTGAGCAACGAATAGATACTGCAAGGGATATTACGAGTGTTTAAGTCATTCGAGGTACTTAGGGGCTTATGATGTGTTATTGGTAAGTGTATTACCGACGATGGCAATTGAGATTGAAAAAGGATACAAGGAAGGCATATTGCCGGAGTTGGGCTAACTGGGAAAAGTGGCCTGGCCAGACATTTTTCTTGGATTAGCGTTTCTCTTACAATGCGCCGGCTCTTGTGAATGTTGAGTTATTTCGTCCAGGTGACGATTGATAAAGAATTCCCAATAGTAGGGAGATGTCACTGAAAGTGATTGGTGTAGATAGTCAAGGATACTACCTTAGACTATAGAGGTGGATGGATTGGTAGGTGTTTACCAATGAGTACAGAGGATGAGAGTAGGTTGGTTTGAACCACTCTAGATTTTGTGTTCTGGTATATGTGTGTACTAGAGGGACCGGGACCGTGTATGGTCAGGGGTATTTTTCTAGTATTAGCCCGAGGGCTAGGGTATTGGTTTATGCATCATATGTCATATCATGCATGGTATGTGTTTATTTGATTAGCATGTTGTGTGTTATGTGCTATGTGGTATATATGATTCATGTAACTGAGCATTACACTTTTGTGTTGCATTTTGTGTCACATGGTAAGTAGTGACATGTAGTCACCTAGAAATTCCAGTTTTTAAGGATTGGTAAACCTGGGTAGAGGTTTGAAACCGAGTGGATTATGATGTTGAAATAGACATTTTGTGATAGACCTTGAGAGTAGGAATCTAGTGTTGATGGAGAAGGGCATGAATTGCCTAGGAACTTTCCAAACTGAGAGTTTGGTGGTCCAGATTTGCGTTGCACTCTTACGCGAGTATTGAGGACTAGAGGTCAGTTAATTGACTAAGGATATTGGTGGTATTGGGATACCGGGATTCTGGACAGGGTATGTCTAAGATATGTTATTGAGATAGTCGGATGAGGACTCGGAATTGACCTAATTCTTGGAGTCAGCGGACATGTGATGACTTTGACAATGCATCGGTGATGCAACGAAATGCCTAGATGCTGATTAATGCAATAGTGAGGCATGGAAAGATTTGTGGGGTCCTAGACGAAGCAGTCAGGATCTTGGGGTCTCAAGTGAGATGCTGGAAAGGAATGGATAAATACCGAGAAGTCGAAAACGTCCGTTAGGATCAATGGACGGGTAAATGAGATTCATTCGTCGAGGAATGAGATTGTGAAGTTAAGGGCATGTAAGACCCTAATCTTGGCACTAAAGTCAATGGATTGTAGTCCATGACGTCGGACAGGACTAAATGATTTGTTTTGACAAATGCACTCCTTATGTGCCTTGATCTTGGCGGTATGTTGTTATGTGAATAGGATTAATACAGTTGTATCATAGTGTGGATATGGATGAGGATCCTGACATATGGTATCTGAAGTGAAGATAATTTCTTACCGTGAAGGGGGGAGGTGGACGCAGTGGACGTGTAGACGCAGTGGGCTGCGGCCACTGTATGGCTGCTGTTTGGCTACTGTAGGTGACCTCAAACTTTCATTGGTAAGGGTTGTCTAAAGTGAAGTGCTGATATAAGAGAACTTCTCTCTAAATGTCAACTAGTTCCTTGGAGTGAAGGATGAAATGAGAAATGGTTCTCCTCTTGAATAATGAGATTATGAAACCAGTGGGATGTAAGATCCTAGACTTGGCATTGGATTCCAGCGGGTGGTAGTCTATGAGACTGGGCAGGATTATGTGGCTTGCTGCGGCAACTACACTGTTTATATGGTTTTTATCAGCGAGTACACGGTTATGCATGTGTCTTGCTAGTGAGTGCACTTGTGATGTGCACTGGGTTGATGTGACTTGTGTTGTGAAGATGCCCAGGATATTAGACTAAGCCCAGGAATGGTATGCCAGATTGAAAGTCATGTTTGACAATGATGGAACGATTTTGAGCATTGATGATTCGAGGTAATAGGGAAGTATCACTGTGAGTGGTTGATGTGATTAGTCGAGGAGATTACCTTAGACATGTGATAGAGATAGACTGGATAAGTCTTGAGGTAGGGACTGTGGACTCTAGGAAGTGAGTGCTTCGGAGGACTGTGGAAGTGAACCGTACATGGGTTCAGAGATCACTCGGAATTGTCTATGCAACTTGTGACTGTTTTGGAGTTATTCACTCACATTAGCTAGACCATTCCATGATTAGACTGCTCTAAAGTAATTAAGATGTACCGATCGCGTTGGACTCGATTGTTATGAGTTAGGTATTGCGAGAGCAACGCCTGGAGTATCTGGAAAGAGAAAGTGACAATTATCGACGAGAGTGTTGATTCCACACGTTGAATTGTACGTGAAAGATGGAATTTTCTTGAAAAGAAACACAAGTGGAATGATTTCCATGAGATGAGTGGAAATGATTTGAGGGTATTTAGGAAGGAATGGCATAAGTAAGTGTTCTTGGACTATGATTATGAGGTGTATGGATTGTGGTACCAATGAGAGATGAATGTGTGAATTTCATCAAATTTTAATCAAATTTGAGTTGTGTATAAATTGGTGAGGCGAATGGGCAATGAGCTTAAGCCTGTGTATTGCGTATGTATAATTAGCTTTCGTGGTTGTAAAATTCTTGGAATGACTCTTGAGATTTAGAGCGGTGACGGGTAACCTGAGTCACCTCGATTTTTGTGAGTCAGAAGTTCGGAGATGGAATTAAGTACGCAAATTTCGAGGACGAAATTTTTTGAAGGTGGGAAGGTTGTAAGGACCGGTTTATTTTTGGCCAGTTCCGAACTAATTTTGGACCGGGTTTCCTTTTTTCGAATTAATTAATTTTGAAAATGTGTGGATATATATATATATATATATAAATGGAATTATATATATATATATATGTATGTATGTAGAGATGGAAGATATATATATATATATGGGATTATGTATATATATATTTGGAGGAGGTATATCTATATATATGTGGACATATGTATTGGTATAAATATATATATATATATATATTATATGTGTATAATTTGAATATGTGGCTGGGAGCAAGTAAGGTGATTATGTGGTGTAGAAAAGAAGATAAGAGTGAAGTGAAAGAGGCCATGTGTGGGTGTCGGCTGGCAGAAGAGAAATGAGAGAAGAAAGAAAAGAAAAAAAGAGAAAAGAAGAAAAAGAAAGAAAAGAAAAGAAGAAAGAAAAGAAAAAGGAGAGATCGGGGAGAGAGAGAGAGAGAAGCCGAGATCGGGAGAGAGAACCGCCGGTCCCGGTGCTGGTCGCGACGGCGAGGACGCGGCAGTGCTAGGCTTGGTGGGTGTACTCCACGGTGAGCCATGGTCGGAGCTAGCTGGGCCGTTCGCGAAGCGGGTTTTGCGGCTGGGGTTTGCAGATTGGGTTCGCTGGTTCGGTGGAGGAGACCGACGGCGCTCCGGCAGCTCGTGGGCCCGTTCGACAGTAGCTGTTCCGGCGTGGTTGTGGCTGGACACGGCAGGGTTCGGCTGTGATGTTCGGACGGTTGGTCTGTGGTGGCGCGACCGAAGGTGGATGGTGGGTTTCGGTGGTTGGTTCGATTTTGGGTCAAGCTCGGTGGTGCTTGGCTGGGTTCACAGCTGGGTTTTCTTGGGCCGACCGTGGGTGAGGGTGTTGATACCATGGTGGTGCCGAAGGGACTGCTTTGGTGGGTTCGGAGAGTTCGTCGGAGAGTTTCGGAGTTGGGCTCAGTTTGGGCGATTCATGGCTGTTTGGACAGCCTGTTGTGGTGTTTTGGCTTGGCTGATGGTGGCCAGGGATGGCCTGTCTGGCTTGGACAGTTGAGGAAGGTAATTGTTGTGAGTCTTGGAGACTATTTGGCTGAGCTTGTGGAGCATGGCAGTGGGCTGTGCACGATCGTGTGTATGGTGGTGTGCAAGGCGTGATGCGACAGTGGGCTGAAATAGTGAATTGGGCTCGGTGTTTAGTATTCATGATGAATGATAGGGTTGAGATTGCAAGTAGATGATGGCTTAATTGGTGTTGGGTTCAGCTAAGCTTGGCTAGGATCTTCATGGTGATGCTTTGAGGTGGTTGTTCATGGGCAGTAGCTTTGGTGGCAGATTGGGTTCGGCTGTGGTGAGGTGGACTTGGGCAGTTGGTTTAAAACAATTGGGCTGACTTGTATTTGATTTGGGACTCATTGTATGAGGCTTTAGGTTAGGGGTTGTGGCTTGTTTGGATATGAGTTGACTAATGGGTCAATTGAAGTAGTAGTGGTGGTTTAATGGAAAAATTGGGTTGGAATTGGTTTAAGCTTGGAATGGACTTGATGATAGGTTGGGCTGCTATAGTGGACTTTGAATTGGGCCTTGGTGGATTGGAATGTTGGGCTGAAATTGGTTTGGGTTGGCTTCCAATTTAATTGGGCTAGCAATAATGGTGAATTGGACTTGGCAGGAAGTGTCATGATAGCGAGATTGGCGGATACTCTATGGAGGAGGTTGGAGATTTTTGGAGTTCTCACTCCAAATTGAGGTAGGGGGTGTGCGTTGTATTTTTCATTCCAAGTTTAATTTCATGTTAATGACATAAAGTATATGTTCTTATGTTATTTATGATTAAATGAAGTTTGGAATATAATCTTTGATTTAAATTGATGTATGATTTAAATCGCATGAATTGTTGAATATGCCTTATGTGATAGGTATGCATATATGGACTCTTGGTTTAAAATTCATGTTTTACAAGAAGATGAATGAAATTCCTTTACGTTGAAAAGATTGGGGTATGTGTTACAAAGCATGAATTGATTAAATATGCAAAATGGTATATGTATAGTATGTACGGGATTTTGGGAAAAATGATGAAAATCGAGTTTTGGGAAGTAGGCTTATAATTACGTCTTGTGATTCTTGTGTGACATGCTAGAATTGAATTAGGACATTTAATGGGTGCAATGCATCTAACTTGTGAATGTGTGTGCAAAATGTGAAATATTCTGTGTGAGTGTGGGGTGTGTCTCGGAAGTGGCTCATGGGAAATAGAGGGGGAACATATCCCCTTGGGGTTGAAAGACCTCAACCTTGCGCAAGTGGGTGGTAACCGGATGGGTTAGTAGCCCGAAATAACCAAGAGTTTGAGATATGGGACTTCGGTACGTATCTTGTGTGTGTGTGTGAGTGTGAACCAAATCCGAGAGAGTGTGTTGAGTCTTATGTGTAACTTATGTGAAATTACATGACTCGTGTGGATATTTATCCGATTTGAAATGTCATATGCCACTTATATGATGGAGAATGTGCTTTATGCATGGATTAAAATTATGTGGTTGTCAAGTTACATTTGATGCATATGCCACGATTTGAAAGAAATGAGTAGAAATGTGAGTTTTATGATGATTCCGTTAAACTTGTGTTTAAATCCCATTTGGTCATATGTCATAGATATGATGAGACTGTGCATTATTGCATGTATGAAATTGAAAATTTTGTGGTAGTCATGCATCTTGATGTCTATGCCATGTGAAGTGAAAGTTTCGGCCTTTGGACTAGAATGCTAGGAAGCATGACACGTAGTTAAGCGGTGCGTGTTGATTGTGTTTATGCGTTGATATGAGATATGAATTTGGACGGATTGCACAACGTATTACCTTGAGCCCGTTGAAAATTGCTCATCCCCCTACACTAACATTTTCAGGACATGACAAGGAGATGGTTGGCGGTGTGCAATCGTGAGTTGGACTTAGAGTTAGAAAGATCTCTTATTTTTGACATTTTGTGTTATGCGCGTCCGAGATGTGGACATGATGCGCTTAGACATGTATAAAGAGATTTCTATTTTGAGATATTGTTTATGGACATTGTGACTTTAATGTTGCTTTGCAGATTAGAATGATTTTGGATGATGATACCTGTGTTTACTTGATGACTAGTCTAGATATCATGATTATGTATGTTGTAGAAATGCTGGGGGGACACGTGCCCAGAAGTGTCCATTTGAATTGAAAGCAGGTATAACATGCCAGGATCTGATTATTTAGAATGGGTCATGCCCGATTTTCGTGAAAATAATAGCAAATTGAGGTTGCGTGATCAGGTGATGGTTATGTTGTGAGGGCGATCTCACGGGTTCACACTCGGGATTCGGGTCAGTCCGGGGAAGTCCCGGCAGTCTGGGTTCCGGGGCGTGACAAAAGAGGTCTAGGATGCAAGTGGTAGCAACAAAGGATGAGAGGTGGCCTTTATAGGCCTTAAAAATTCGGGCAGCCCTTCAATGGGCCTGGGCGATCGATCCCCCCTTGGATGGGCGATCGATCGCCCACCTGCTGGTGGGTGATCTCTTGAAAAACCATGGGGCGATCGATCCCCCTCAAATGGGGCGATCGATCCCCCCCCTGGATGCCTGTTGGACCCTCCATCGCCCAAGGTCGACCGAACCTTGATAATTTTGAGTCTCCATCGCCCAAGGTCGATCGAGAGCATGATTTTTCACCCGTCTTGAGTCCAAATACCTCGGTACACCTCTTGGCATCCTCTGGAAGCAACTTATACATCAAAAACTCAAAGAAAAAACATTAAAACGCAACTAGAATTGAAAGAAAAAGTAAGAAAACTAAAACTAAAACTTAGAATCAAAGAAAACTAAAGAAATTAAAGAATAGAAATACATACAAAACCTACACTTTAATGTCCGTAGGAGACGATTGACTCTCCGAAGGGATTAAGTAGGATAGACGGGATCCGTCAAGTCGACGGACTCCACGTCTCTTCTTGGCACACATCCTTCCACACAATGTTTCAACCTTTGGCCATTAACCTTCATCAACGTAGTTTCAAACAATTGCTCATCCGGGAATGAGTCTCGAATAGGTAATGCACCGAATACCGGCTCAGACTCGATTCGAGATAAATGATCCGCTACCACATTCTCCGTCCCCTTTTTGTCTTTTATTTCCAAATCAAATTCTTGCAGCAATAAAATCCACCGAATAAGACGCGGTTTGGTTTCTTTCTTTGCCAATAAGTGTCTCAATGTTGCATGATCAGAGTAGACAACTACCTTGGACCCCAATAAATAAGAACGAAATTTGTCCAAGGCAAACACTACAGCTAGAAGCTCTTTCTCTGTGGTTGTATAATTGAGTTGGGCATCAGAGAGAGTCTTACTAGCATAGTAGATGACATGTGGTCGTTTCTCTTTCCTCTGTCCCAACACGGCTCCTACTGCATAATCAGAGGCATCACACATGATTTCAAAAGGTATAGCCCATTTTAGAGACTTCATAATTGGTGCAGAGGATAACAGAGACCGAAGCTTTTCAAAAGCTTTCACACAATCTTCATCAAAGATAAAGGGAACATCTTTAGATAACAAATGGCATAATGGTCGAGCCACTTTACTGAAATCCTTGATGAATCTTCTATAGAACCCGGCATGGCCTAAGAAAGATCGAACTTGCCTTACCGAAATTGGATGAGGCAGAGTTGCAATTAGATCGATCTTTGCTTTATCAACTTCAATGCCCCTCTCTGAAACAATATGGCCCAATACAATACCTTCTTTCACCATAAAGTGGCTCTTCTCCCAACTAAGTACCAGATTCCGTTCTCGGCACCTTTGAAGCACAAGTGATAAATTGCTCAAACAATGTTCAAAAGATGATCCAAAAATAGAGAAGTCATCCATAAACACCTCCAAGAATTTTTCCACCATGTCAGAAAAGATGGCCATCATACACCTTTGGAATGTAGCCGGAGCATTACATAATCCAAAAGGCATACGACGATACGCAAAAGTACCAAAGGGACAAGTGAAAGTGGTCTTCTCTTGATCTTCTGGATCCATAGCTACTTGGTTATAACCAGAGTAGCCATCCAAAAAGCAATAATAGCTCTGACCAGCTAACCTGTCAAGTATTTGATCAATGAATGGAAGAGGGAAGTGATCCTTCCTTGTCATAGAATTGAGCTTTCTGTAATCAATGCAAACACGCCAACCTGTGGCAGTACGTTGTGGAACAAGCTCTCCCATGGAGTTAGAGACAATGGTAAGACCAGATTTCTTTGGAACCACTTGTGTCGGACTCACCCATGTGCTGTCAGAAATTGGATAAATGATTCCTGCATCAAGTAACTTGACAACCTCTTTCTTTACCACCTCCTTCATGTTGGGGTTCAATCGCCTCTGTGCCTCTCTAGTTGGCTTACATCCTTCTTCCAAATGGATTTTGTGCATGCAAACTGAGGGATCAATGCCCTTAAGATAAGCAACACTCCATCCAATTGCTTCACGATGTTGGTATAAAACCTCTACTAAGCTCTTCTCTTGAATTTCTGTCAGATCAGAGGCAATTATAATAGGAAGAGTTTTCTGTGCCCCCAAGAATACATACTTCAATTTGTCAGGCAAAGGCTTCAACTCTAATTCTGGAGGGGACTCTAATGAAGGCACTAAGGGAGTGCTAGAGAGAAAGGGTAGTGGCTCAATTGGAATTCTCCATGGTGGAGTATTCTGAATAGCATCCACTTCTCGCATAACATGCACTTCTTTACACAACCCTTCATCATTAATGTTCTCAAAGTCATAAAAAGACTTACATACCTCCAGGGAGTTTTGAGATGTAGAGGATGAAATAAATTCCTCCACACATTCATCAATATCATCCATGCAGAACACATCACTCTGATCTGGGGGGTGTTGGATAGCATTGAACACATTGAGCTTGACATTCATGTTGCCAAAGGAAATATCCATAATCCCCGACCTACAATTTATGCAAGCATCAGCAGTAGCTAAGAAAGGTCGACCAAGGATCACAGGAATATGCCTCTTCGGATTGTGAACTGGCTCAGTGTCAAGTACAATGAAATCAACAGGAAAGTAGAACTTGTCCACTTTAATGAGCACATCTTCTATGATTCCTCGGGGTTGCTTTGTTGATCTGTCTGCAAATTGTAATACCACCGAGGTAGGCTTCAATTCTCCCAAGCCCAATTGTAAGTAAACTGAATAAGGTGGCAAATTCACACTTGCACCCAAATCAAGAAGAGCTTTATCCACATGGTGCTCCCCAATAATGCATGAGATAGTTGGAGCACCAGGATCTTTGTACTTGGGAGGAGTACACTGCTGAATTATTGAACTTACTTGTTGTGGCAGCATTACTTTCTTTGGCACATGGCTTTTAGAACGCCTTTTCTGAGTGCACAAGTCCTTCAAAAATTTTGCATAAGGAGGAATTTGCTTGATGGCATCAAGGAGTGGCAAATTAATCTTCACTTGGCAAAACACCTCCATCATGTCATGCAGCTTGTCCCCTTGCTTCCCCAACTTGGATGCTTCAAGAAAACGTTGTGGGAAAGGAGCCTTGGGCTCATAAGGAATTTCAGCACTTGGACTTGTGGTCACTTTTTCTTCTTCTTTCTTTTCACCCACCTTATTGTCAATTATTTTCCCACTTCTCAAAGTGGTAATGGCTTGAACTTGCTCATGGTGTGGGTTGCTTGTGGAAGCTTGCATCCCTCTTGGATTAGCAATTGGTTGACTAGGGAGCTTCCCTTCTTCTCTTCTACTCAATGAAGTAGCAAGCTGTCCAAACTGAGATTCCAGTTTGGCAATGGATTGAGAATGCGAGTGCACTAGCTGAACTGTAGATTGTACTGTTGCTGCAGTAGCTTGCACTGTCTCTATAAGAGAATCAAGCTTGTCAAATTTAGACAAGGTAAGAGTCAGCTTGTCTTCAATAGCAGAAATTCTTTGGGCCATAGGATTTTGTGTTTGATATTGCTGTTGAGGCACAAAAGTCCTACGTTGATATGATGGTTGCATTGCTGCCCCTTGGTTACTGTAAGAAAAACCAGGATGATTCCTCCATGTGGGATTGTAAGTATTACCTCGTGGAGGATTCATTGGTCCAGTGAAAGTAGCTTGAACTTGCTCATGTTGAATATCAGAAAATTGCCCCATTGAAGGACAATTGCTCACATTATGCATAGGACTAGAGCAAAATTCACAAGGGCCTAGCAATGAAGAATTTGAAGTAGAAGGAGTTTGATTGGCAGCCATAATTGCTGCTACCTTCTGTGCAATTAAATCAATATCAGTTGGCATAGCTTCTGAAGCACCAACCTCAAAAATCCCATCAGTCTTCCTGGTAGTGGCAGGTCTACTAGAACGAGTAGAGGACACATGTTGTAGAGAGTTGTCACTAAGATTTTCAAATAAGGTCCATGCCTCCTCTTCACTTTTTAACATGAAAGTACCTCCACATGACGCATCAACCATCTGTCTGTTGGCTTCTGTGAGCCTTCATGAAAACTCTGCACTAGTTGCCACTTAGGAACTTGATGATGGGGACACTTCCTAAGAAGGTCCTTGAATCTTTCCCATGTCTCATAAAATTGTTCCCCCTCATGTTGGGAGAAACCAGTAATAGCACGTCTGAACTGATTGGTCTTCCCTATCAGAAAATACTTCTTGAGAAACTCATGTTGCATCTGAGTCCAAGTCGTGATAGAACCAGCCGGTAGGGAGTTGAACCAATACTTTGCTTTGTCTTTCAGAGAGAATGGAAAAAGTCTCATTCTGAAAGCATCTTCAGAGAAGTTGTGAATTTTTGTAGTTGAGCACACTTCAATGAAGTCATCCAGATGCTTGTAAGGGTCTTCTTGAGTCAGCCCAAAATAAGATGGTAGCATCTGAATAATGCTGGACTTGATCTCATAATTCTATGCTGTGACATTGGGCAGTTGAAAACCTGCTGGCGAGGTATATGTCTCAGGAACATAGTAGTCCCTAAGCAATCTAGCTCTTTCTCCATCAGCATTAGGAACAAGGTTGCTATTCCTTTCTTCCGCCATGTCTTCAATTAATTCTTCCTCTTGCACAATTGTATCAACAGGGTTGTTCCTCTGTTGTCTAAGAGTACGTTCAGGCTCAGGATCAAGAGGTATCAAAGGATCAGCCACAGAACGACGACCTTGCATATATTTATCGAAAGCACCTGAAAAGAAAACAAAAACAAAATTAAAAATAAAATATAAAAATTTTCTAAACTAAAAATCCAATTAAAACTAATTCTGTAAAATCCAATCAATCAAATAGATAATCCCCGGCAACGGCGCCAAAAATTGATTCGTGTGTGAGTGTGACTCAAAAAGTATACCAATTAAAAATTTCCACACTTCGCAATAGAACGAATTCCTTGCAGAATAGGGCTATCGAAAGGAATGGGTATCGTACCTCAGGGATTATGTTCTGACGAGTTGGAATACGAAATTAACTCTAATTAAATTTATAAGAAAAGAATTCTGATTTTTAAACTAAACTAATTAAAAAGATAAAATAAAATAAATCAAAGTAAACAAGATAGTGAAGATAATAGGAGAGAAACCTAGGGTGTTTGACTTCACCACTAACTCCACAATCAATGGTCAATTGAATCAACTATAGGGGAATTACATCATGCATAAGTGGTGTCGGTGGCTACAAGCTCACCTTCATCCGTCAAGAAGATAACATATGATTAAGGCTAAGCCATGGACTATCTTCGATTGGCATGGGCCATCTGCCTAACTACTCTAATCTAGGGTGCAGTATAGTTCATCTTCTCTAGGCATAATCCATCAAAGCTCATAACAATATATTCAGTGATTACCATTGTGTAATAATCTCTCTCATGATCACAGAAAATAAAAGAGATTGAGTTCAATAACAACAACTAAATATCTAAGACAAGATAAGAAATCATTGAAACTGAATTTACAAGACTTTTATTGCTCAATTCTATAATAAGAATTTTCACAATTACACAATCTATGCATGTATATAAAGGTCCCCAATAATTAAAACAATCAAACCATTGATGCTTTGTTAGGGCTACATCAAAACCCTAGTGGATGAACTAGCCGCTCATGGTAGAAGAAGAAGCTTCAACTGTTGAGGAAGAAGACATCATCTTTTTGAATTACGCGTATGACTTCGTTCTCCAATGGCTCTACAAATATGTTTCTGTTCTCTTCAGCCCTCTCAGACTCTCTCTGTGTTCTCTCCAATCCTCCTCAACTCAGCCTCCAAGTCTTCACTTTATTCCCCAATAGAATACACCAAAGTCCTAATCCAATTAGGAATAAATTAGGGTTTCCCGCAGCACTAATCAGGTGGGTTTTTCCTGCTGACTTCGGCCCGACTTTTGACCCACTAGAAGTCCGATTTACGGAATTTTTGTGAAATACAAAAGTGTGCAGAATCAAATTTCGTTCAACCATCCTCGAGAATAATGTCGATTTGAGGCTCGAAAATAAGACTTCTGGTCCGTTTTCCAAAATGGGATTAAGACTGTATTATGCGCAGATTTGGGCTTCAGGCCCGAAACCTTCTTAAGCTGCTGTAATTCTCTTGGACCTCTTTCTTGGGCTGATTTGAGTTGGAATAAATGGTTGAGTGAATCTCCTTGATGTAGGCTTCATCTCACCATCTTGGATGTCATCTTTAAAAGCGCAAAATCCTGGTTTTAACTGAAATAATCATTAAGGCCCTGAAAATACAGAAAATACTAAAACAAAGTAAAATCACAAAATAATCTATCACTAAGAGAATAAAATACATAAGTTAAGAGGCTAGAATGCGTAACATTCAACGCCTATCACACGTCTATGGCACGACGTCCAGATCGGCTCACGAGTCAAAATACACGGGATTCATCAAAGTGACGACATCCACGTATTCGGTGGTGACTTGGTCATCCACGCACACTTTTAAGCGCTGCCCGTTCACTTTGAACAATGAGACGTCTTTCAAGTCCTTCAATTCCACCGCTCCGTGGGGAGCGACAGAATTAATCAACGGAGGAAAGGGGTCTCTCGGAACTCTCCCTTTTGGCACATCCATGACGGTATTAACATCGACCATGGAATTGACTTCACATATGGCTTGCTCAATGTCAAAATCATCACAGTTGAAGTGATTTAGGCATGCCTCTAGAGGATCCTTGGAAATAATAGAAGGAAGTGCTTCTTGAACAAGGTCTTCCACAACATTGACACCAAAGCACTCACTTTCGTCGTCGGATATGTGGTGGGAAGCGTTGAAGATGTTCAAGCGGACTTTCATATTCCCAAAAGAGATGTCCATCACTCCGGTGCGACAATTAACGCAAGCATTTGCCGTGGCCAAGAATGGACGACCTAGAATGATAGGAATATGACGCTTTGGATCTTGGACCGGTTCCGTGTCAAGGACTATGAAGTCCACCGGAAAATAGAATTTGTCCACTTGAATGATGACATCCTCAATGATGCCACGTGGTTGCTTCACCGAACGGTCGGCAAGTTGCAACACAACCGTGGTATGCTTGAGTTCCCCCAAACCTAGTTGTTGGTAAACTGAGAATGGAAGCAAATTGACACTAGCCCCTAGATCAAGAAGTGCTTTTTCAAAAGATTGATTTTCGATGGTGCACGAAATGGTCGGAGCACCCGGATCTTTGAATTTAGGAGGGGCATGGTGTTGGAAAATGGAGCTTATGTGCTCAGTTAAGAGGACTTTCTTAGGAACATTATTCCTAGATTTGCGCTTTTGAGTGCACAAGTCCTTCAAGAATTTCGCATAGGAGAGAATTTGTCGAATAGCATCAAGGAGAGGGAGATTGATCTTTACTTGTTTGAAGATCTCCATCATGTCCTGGATTTTCTCTCCTTGCTTCCCGAAATGAGAAGGTTCCTTCAATCTTTGAGGAAAAGGAACCGGAGGTTCATAAGAGGTGTCAAGATTTGGAATCGACGACGACCCAACTTCACCTGCCTTTCCTTTTGGATTTGAAGGGGTATTTTGCAAATTTGGATTTAATGGAAACAATTTTGGATTTAATTGGGATTCTTTTGGATTTTTAGGTCGCTCTTGGAATTCCTTTCTCTCTTCCTCCCCTACCTTGGAATTAATGATTTTACCACTCCTTAAGGTTGTGATTGATTGAACTTGCTCCGGAGGAGCATTACAATTTGAAGATGATGGATCTTCAATCATATGGACACCTTTGGGGTTCACCACCGGTTGACTCGGCAACTTACCTTCCTCTCTTCTATTTAAGGCATTAGCTAGTTGCCCGATTTGAGCTTCTAACCTAGCCATAGATTGAGCATTGGCTTCAAGCTTAGAGATTGATTGAGAGTGAGTTTGCAATAAGCGGGTGTTGGCCTCAAGATTGCTTATCACTCTTTCTTCAAAGCTTTGGCTTCTCAGAGGAGGTGGTGGTTGTTGGTAATTAGATCTTTGATTGTAAGGTTGAGGATTTGGCCTATAATGAGGCTGCTGAGAGTGGAAATTGAAAGAGTTTTGCCCTTGGAAAGAGGGACTTGATTCTTGAGGTTTCCATGAGAAAGCCGGATGGTTCTTGTAACCAGGATTGTACGTGTTTGAATATGGATCATTCATTTGTTTAAAGTACAGGGCATTCGCTTGCTCTTGAGCATAATCGGGCGATTGCCCGGCAATAGGACAATCTCGCACGAAATGTTAAGTACTATAGCAAAACGAACAACCTTCCTGATTTTGGACAGATTGGTTTGGAGTAGGCAGCCCATTTTTCATGATTAAATCCATTTTTCGGGATAGGGCTTCTACTTGCATGGCAACCTCATCTACCCGTGAAATCTCATGCACGCCTCTACAAGGTTGGGTGGCCTTCCCTTTCCTAGTGGAAGAGCGTTGAGCTGAATTGTTGCTTAGGGTTTGAAAAAGTTTCCATGCCTCATCGGGGCTTTTCGAAAGATATCCACCCCCACACGCGGAGTCTATCATTTGTCTATGTTGCTCACTCACCCCATCATAAAAACTTTGCACTAGCTGCCATTTTGGGACAGCATGATGCGGACAAGATTTTAAAAGATCCTTTAACCTCTCCCACGTCTCATGGAATTGTTCTTGGTCAATTTGGGTGAATCCGGTGATTGCTCGTCGAATATCACTTGTCTTACCCATTGGGAAGTATTTTTTCAAGAACTCTATTTGCATCTCCGCCCAAAAATGGATTGAGTTAGGTTCTAAGGAGTTGAACCAACTTCTAGCTTTATCTTTTAGGGAGAAGGGGAACATACGCAGCTTTAGATCATCCTCCGTAAAGTGTGGTACACAAATAGTGGAACACACGGAAAGGAAGTAATCTAAGTGCTGGTACGGATCCTCATTAGGGAGACCGTGGAAGCTATTAAGAAGATTGATGGTGGAGGACTTTATTTCGAATTGAGTTGCCGCTACATCCGGAAATTGGATACATGAAGGTACTTCAAATGTAGTCGGAAGGTAAAAGTCCATAAGCAACTCTCCTTGAGGAGGTGGTGGTGGAGGTGGTTGTTCATGATTAAAATGAGGTAGCCCGGGAGGTTGTCTCTCATTTGGATCCATGTTTTCAGTCCTAGGCAATATAGGGTCCCTAGAGGTTCCTCTACGTTGTCTAAGTGTTCGTTCAAGTTCAATGTTACACGGAAGCAAAGGAAGTGACAAGGACCGTCTACCTAGCATGCATTAACAATCAAACAACACCTCAATACACAAAGTAACAATAACCTTTACAAAAAGAATGAATGAATTCAAACCACTAATTTTAGGCGTTATACTCACAAAGGGTTCCAAGTTTACTTCTCTTTGATGCCCGCTATGTGGTATACCTAAAATCAAGAAGTTTGAGAAATAAGAACAAAATATATACAAAAAGAATGAAAGAATTTCTAGCCTAAGAATTAAACCAGATTTAATCTTCCAATGATGACAATAAAACCGTAGTCCCCGGCAACGGCGCCAAAATTTTGATGTGGTCGGAACTAAATTATATTGTAAGCTTAATTTTTCCCTTTTTATCAAAATATAATTTAACCACTCGCAAGAGCACGAATCTTTGTAGATAAGGTTCTATATAGAGGGTATCGATCCCACGAGGACTAGTCGCAATTGTCTTAAAGGAAGATTAATTCTACTTTAATTCTAAAAATAGATTTTTGGTTTTGTGTTTAAAAACTATTGCATAAATGAAATGACAATAAAATTAAAGAGTAAAGTTGGGAGAGAGAACTAGGGTTGGTTTCCACCACTAACCATTCACATGTTCATAAGTGTAGCAAGCATGGGATTCATTAATTAAATGCCTAACAATGTCATTAGGCTTGTGACCTCAATGACATATCAAAAGATCAATGTGTGTGCTAACCTATCATAATCCATCTTCAACAAGCATAGCTCTTCAACCTAACTAACTACCTACTTACTCTACTCTCTAAGTGAACACTACATGCATCCAAACTACCTTGTCTTGGCATGGTCTATACAAACTAACATCACACATTCATTTAAACACCATTATCTAGCCATCATTTGCACTTCTTGTGGAATATGCAAATGTTGTGCATTCAAGTGACAGAATCTACTCTAAGACAAGAATAAATTCCAAATCAAATGAATATATAAAAGAGATGTATTTGTGTACATAATCACTAGGCTAAATAATCAACATTTAATTACAAATCCCAAGAGCTACAAAGATAAACAAGTTTACATGGCTAGGGGTTGAAACCAACACCCTAGTAGAAGAGTTAGTTGTTCATGGTTGCCTTGCACCCTTCCATTGATGAAGAGAATGAAGTTTCTTGGTCTGGTTCAGCTCTCCTCTTCCTCTCCCGAAGGTCTCTCCTCTGATATTCTAATGTGTGTTGAGAGATATGTGAGATATGTGTGATATGGCCCTTTTTGTGTGCTTTTTGGCTCCTTTTTCTCCTTTGGGCCCACCATATATGTATATATATCATTATATATATCTCTTGTATCAAGAAGGCCCCCAAAAGTCTTGTTCAAGTCAGACAATCCCCCTAAGTCGTGCAAAAAGGGGGATTTTGTTGCAAGTGGGAGAGCAGGTGAGCAAGTGGCCAAGTGGGCTCTGCAGAATCTCGATTGATCGAGATTTCGATCGATCGAAATGAGATCTCGATCAATCAAAATTTTGATTAATCGAAATCAACATCTCGATTGATCGAGATGCCTTGGGCTGTATTTTCTGATTTCTTCTCTTGACTGTAGAAAGCTTCCAACTTTGCTCCATTTGCTCCAATACCTGCAAAACATCAAAAACACAAAAATACCGTAAACATATCTCGGTAAACGCAAAAACGGAACTAACGTATGTAAGAAAGAGGGTTCAAACGCATAGAATTGAACACTTATCACTAATCATACTCCGTCTTCCATTGGCGCCTTATCTGAAAAAGTTTATATAAATGGGGGGTGAGCAACACTGCGGCTCAGTAGGAATGATCCACCCAACCCCACTCTAACTCAGGCGGCCATGCATGGATGCATATGAAATCCCTACATGTCTACATGGCAAGTATGTATGCTTTTAACCCATAAACAAACACGTTTTTCAAATCATGCGTGATGCTTCACATCTCAATGCATTTACATACATATATATATACATCCACTTTAGCAAACCACAATATATACATGTATAACTCACGCCACATAAATCCAGAAATCAATTCAACTGAGGACTTCGCTTATCACAATCCATAGTAAGGGTCACGTTGGGACCACATACTCTGCTCACACTTTTCGGGCTACTAACCCGACGGAAGCGACACCCGCTTGGCCAAGTTTTGGGTCTTGCACCCTAGAGTTCAATACCCTTATTAATTCTCACACATGCCCCAAAAACCTCGCTTTTCATATAATGTACACATATCAAATAAAGGCACAAAATCCACACAATGCAATGCTTTTGTCAAAACAATGCACTTTTCTTTCTCATCTCAAGTTTGTCACAATGTCAACACACTCATACCATGAAAATCATCATGCTTATGCATTTCACAAGAAAAATCATATCTTTCATGCACAAGTCTATAAAACTCACATTTTTCTTATTTTCACCAAATGATCACATTTTTCATCAAGAGCATTCATTGTCTCATTTGCACATACACAACACATATAAGTTCTAATCAACATGCTAGACATTTATATATGCATAATTACATGGGTATACATATATACACATATACATAACCCTAAACTCAAGAAATCTCAATCTATCTTTCATGTCACAAGTATGTGACCTATAGAATCAAAGTAAAGATGAGTCTAGCACCCCTACCTCAAATTGGAAGAGCTCCCAATTGATTTCCCCAAATCTCTCAAAACCCAACTTACTCCGAAATGATTTTTGAACTGATGAATCTCGAGCCCTTGATGTGTAGATCGTTTCTTCCTTCTTCGGTGAAATCAAAATCCCACTATAAGGCCCTCAAATCTAGTAAAGAAGGAGAAGAGATGAAGCTTGTATGTATATACGTATATATCTCTCTCTCTCGGCTACTGGGATGAAAATTGAGAGAAGAGCTGATCTCTCTTAGTATTTATAGCTAAGTGACCTCCTCTTAATTACTAGTTTGCCATCACCTTTTTGCAAAACCTTCTCGGTCTCATTTTTGGAGTTCTGTAACTCAGATTGACACGAAATCAACTCCGTTACGCGTCAAATATTTTATTTAAGCTATCCTAAAATTTTGAAGTCATTCTGACACTTTTAAAATTTCTGGGCCCACAAGGCCCACGCCCCTAGGTTGACCAAACTCAAAAAAGTTAACTTTTGCCAAAAGTCCCCAAAACTTTCCAAAACCCTATACCAGCCCTCTAAACATGTTCCCAGCATTCAAAACATGTTAAACATCATTTAAAATGCATTTAAAGCAATAAATGACAAAAATTGAAAAAAAACCGGCCAAAATTGGGCACGGTCTCTACACTTCTTGCCTATGAGATTGAATGATGATGTGAGGAGGCTCAGTAAGCAGTATGTGGAGCAGATTGTGAGATTACATGGGGTTCCAGTATCCATTGTGTCGGATAGGGATCCACGGTTCACTTCGAGATTTTGGCAGGGATTCCAGGTGGTGTTGGACACTGAGTTGCATTTTAGCACAACATTCCATCCTCAGACTGACAGACAGTCGGAGCGTACTATACAGATATTGGAGGATATGCTTCGTGCTTGTATACTTGATTTTGGTGGTGGTTGGGAGGACCATTTGTCACTTGTGGAGTTTGCGTACAACAACAGTTATCAGGCCAGTATTGAGATGGCACCATTTGAGGCATTATATGGCAGACCTTGTAGATCTCCAGTTTGTTGGACTGAGGTGGGCGAGACCGCAGCCTTAGGACTAGACATTGTGCAAGAGACTACTGAAAAGATTAAATTGATTAGGCAGCGATTGTTGATAGCTTAGAGTCGACAAAAGAGCTATGCCGATCGGAGGAGGAGACCATTATCCTTTGAAGTGGGAGACCATGTGTTCCTAAAGGTTTCACCACGGAAAAGATTGATGCGCTTTGGGTGGAGTGGCAAGTTGTCACCAAGGTATATTGGACCCTTTGAGATCCTTGAGTGTGTCGGTGTGGTGGCCTACAGGTTGGCTTTACCACCACAGTTGGAGAAGGTTCACAATGTGTTCCATGTTTCGATGTTGAGGAAGTACGAACCTAATCCATCACATGTTCTAAGTTGGGTTGACGTTGAGGTCGACGAGGATGTCACCTATGAGGAGAGACCAGTACAGATTCTTGATACTAGGGAGCAAGTTCTGAGGGGTAAGACCATTCCCTTGGTCAAGGTATTGTGGCATCATCACAATGTTGAGGAGGCTATGTGGGAATGGGAATAGGAAGTTCGTTCTAAGTATCCTGACTTGTTTTCTCTAGGTGCGTTCTAATTTCGGGGACGAAATCCTTTTAAGTTGGGTAGGTTGTAAGGACCGTGACCATTTTTGGCCGATTTTCTTGAATTTTCATTTAATTGTCATATTAAGACATTAAATGATTGTATATGTGTTTTAAATGTAAAATGCATGTTTAGATAACTTGTTTAAGGTCTGGAAAAGTTTTCGGAGCATTTGGCAAAAGTTGACTTTTTTGGGTCCGGTCAACCTAGGAGCGCGGGTCCCGTGGGCCCAGAAAATCCAAAAGTCTCAGAATGACCTTAAATTTTGAGGATAGCTTAAATAAAATATTTGACACGCAAAGGAATTGATTTCGTGTCAATCAGAGTTACAGAACTCCGAAAATGAGCCCGGGAAGGTTGAGTGAAAAGGTGATGGCATACTTGTAATTATGAGTAGGTCATTTAGGCTATAAATAGCCAAGAGAACTCAGCCATTCTCATTCTCTTCTCCCAGTCGTGTAAGCATCCATACATATATATACATGGCATCTTCATCTTCTTCCTTTCTTTATGAATTTTGAGGGGCTTCGGGTGAGAGTTTGATTTCACCGAAGAAGGAAGAAACGATCTACGCGTTGAGAGCTTGAGATTGATCGGTCCAAAATCATTTTTGGAGAAGGTTGATCTTTTGGGTGAGATTTGGGAGAATTCAATTGGAAGCTCTTCCAATTTGAGGTAGGGATGTTTAACTCATAAAATCCGGGATTCTTGTGAGTATATTGGTTGTTTATGACAAACAATTGGTTATGTGGAGTAAATAGATGTTCCTCAATGTTCAAGCATGCTATTTTATATCATTAAATGTGCTAATAATGTTGGTTGATATGATGGTATGTTTATAAATGTCTTAGAGAAATTTATGAGCATGTTGGGATTGATTTGTGAATTTATGTTGGTGGATTCATGTATAATTGTGAGGGTGACTTCATGTGTTTGATAAATTGCTTTAGAAACATTGTGAAGGATATGTGGTTATGTGAAATGTGGAGGTGTGAAGCATGTTCATTGTAAATGCATATGATGCCTAAATGGGAAATTGTTTAAGTGTGATTGTTAGATGCCTTATTGGTTGCAATTTATTAATGTACATTTGATAAAATTGTGGGGTTCATTTCCATTGGCATGGTGAGGGAGACAAGTATTGTGAACGCTGGAATTCATTCGGTAAAACGGAGAGGTATTCCGGTAAAGGTAACCCTTGTGAGGTATTCCGGTCAAGGTACCCTCATGAATTGATGTGTAGTGAAGTATTCTGGTAAAGGTAACCCTCAAGAGGTATTCCGGTAAAGGTAACCCTCTATAGGTGGGATTGGTTGTCCACGGGAATTGGAGACCAATATGTGGGAAGGATGAGGGAGTTGTGCATATCATGTTGCATTTTACCTTGTTTGTGATATGGTTGTGTTGTGTGCATGAATTCTCAATATGTTAAATGCAAATGTATGATTGTGTGGTATTCACAGAGTTGGTGGAATTATGTTTTAAATATTTCTACTGAGCTTGTGGTTGCTCATCCAATGTGGATTAACATTTTTCAGGAAATGGAAAGGAGGTGGTGGAGACTCCCCAATAGTACATTGGCGTGGAGTGGTTTTGGTCCTTTTAAAGACTTTACGTTGTTTTGTTAGAATGCATGTCCGGATTGTGGACCATATGCATGGTATGAATATGTAAAGACCATTTGTGTTCCGAAAACATGTATCATTCGTGTTTTACGGTTTCATGCACTTAAATATAAATTTTTGGTGTATGTGGTTTGTGACTTGTGATTTTGCACATTATATATGTATTATCTTGTGGAAATAGAAGGAATGATGGTCCTTTTTAAGTTCTTATGTATAATATTGAGTGAATGGATGTTGGAGATTAGATTGGTGCATTCTTACCATGCTATGAACATTATAGATTAGTTATGGTGGTTTTGATTTCAAGGATAAAGTAGCTTTGAAGCAAACTTGAGGGGTTCATGGACTTTGATTCTTTGAGACCCAAATTTATTGATTTTGTGTAGTTTTGATCATAATTTAAGTTTAATTATGATTTGGTATGGTGGTATAGCATATTGGGCTTGAAAAATCAGGTTTTGAGGCATTTTTGGACTTTCGGTCGAGTGCCCCCTGCATCGGTCGACTGAAAGTGGAAGATCCTGAGAGTTGGAATAGCTGGGAACAGGTTTCGGTCGACTGAACAGTGTTTCGGTCGACTGAAAGTCCTCTTTCGATCGACCGAAACTACCCATCAGCCGACCGAAGGAAACCTGGGCAGCTCCACTTCCATCCGAACTTCAAACGGGTGTAATTTCTTCGTTCTAGATCGAAATTGAGTGCCATTTTTTTTTTGAAATTGAGTGTTTTTAAATCCTCTATCCAATGGTGTATGGTTCAGCCTCAGGTTCTGGTCACACAATTTCGCATGTGTGAAAATATGTAGGTCGCAACTAGTTGGTTACACAACTGAGGCATGGTTTGGGGCCCATGGTGGTTGATTAAGGTTAAATGATGCATGTCTTTATGAAAGGATTAGATTAAGCTTCCACGGTTATTATGGAAAGGAAAAGGAGGGTCCATTGGGACTAATGGACGGGTTAACCTCCCGTCTCCTGGGAGTCGGGGGATCAGGGCGTTACAGTCCACATCTCGGACGTAGCTCTACATCCAACTCATGGTTGTGCATCCTCAACCACTTCTTTGCCATGTCCTGAAAGTGTTAGTGTAGGGGGATGAGCAAATTTCAATGGCTTAAGGTCAACATGTTGTGCAATCCATTCAAGTCCACATTTCATATTCAATGCATAAATACCAAAACATATTTCAACGACTACGTGTCATGCTTCCTAGAATTTCTAGTCAAAGCTCCCATTTTTCATTCAAATCCTGGCATATGCATCAAATGTAACTTGACAACCACATAACTACAAGTCGAGCATTATTGCACAATTCATCATATCTATAACATATGACATAACTACATTTATAACCAATTCTACACAATTCGCATAAGTCACATTATTTCACATAACTCAATCCAAAGTCACATTGCTCTCGGAATCGAACTCACACTCACACACACATCCTTAAGATATGTACCGAAGTCCCACATCTCAATTCCTTGGTTGTTACGGGCTACTAACCCATCTGGTTACCATCCAACTTGCGCAAGGTTGAGGTCTTTCAACCCCAAGGGGATATTTTCCCCCTCTCTTTCCCATGAGTCATTTCCAAGAATTCACTACAACACACAAGATATATCACGTCTTGCACATACATTCGCACGTTTTAATGCATTGCACCCAATACATGCCTATGTTCATTCTAGTATGTCATACAATAATTATATGAACATATACATAAGTTTAACCCCCAAATTAGATTTTCATCATTTTTCCCCAAAAGTCCCATATATGTATCACATACCACATTTTGCATATATGAGCAATTCAAGTAATATAAGGCATTTACCAACCATTTCTAATCAAAAGAAACATATTTATATCCATATAGAACAAGAATATCAACTTAGAAAATTTATACCTCACATATCATATGAAAAATATTTATTTTATGCTAGTGAATGAAATTAAACTTGAAATTAGAAGACACAACACCCACCCCCTACCTCAATAGCTATAGTTTCAAGCTATCCCAAACTTTCATAAATCTCAAAGTTGTCTACTCATGATTTTGTTCGGTTCAAAGCAAAGCCCTTATCACGTAGAACACACTTCTCTTCTTTGACACCGCCCGAATCCAAGCCAAAGACCCTCAAAATTTAGAGAGAAGAATTAGATCACAAAATCTTCCACTGGACCAAAATGCTCCAAATCAACTTTTCAATCCATAGAGATCGTAGAGAATGTCGAGATGAACAACATTCATGTTCAAAACTTCTTCCAAATCCAACCCTAAGCTAGAGATATTCTAGAGAGAAGGGAGAGCTTGCAAGAGGGAGATGTAGAGAGAGAAAGGAGAAGACAAATGAGAAATCTGATTTTCTCCACTAAATGCCTATACATATCATATATTTATCTTTTTCTTACAAGACTAGTCAACTTTTGCAACTAAGTCCCTAAACCCTCTTAATAATGCTCCTTGTTACAAGGTATTTTCTCATAATTACATACTAACATAATCTTCTCTCTTCTTTTCACTTGAGTCCTTAAAAATAATATTATAATGACCCGACCTCTACTTAGAGAGCCCGAACACACCCTTCGAGTCACCCGACCCATCCGGGGTCCCACGCTCATACCAAAACATGTGAAAAATCTTATAACCCAAAATTACACATGCTTAAGAGATTTTTCATGCTAAATCATATTTAACACAAAACTAAATTGAAATAATTACTTAGGGCTCTACATTTATTCTCATTTTTATTCACTTTTCAAACATTTAATGTACTTTTTTCACACATTTAAAATACTTTTTCATACAATTAAATAATTATTTTTTTCTGTTTTTTCTTTCCAATTTTTTTAGGAACTCTTATGCATATTTGAAAACTTGTTGTCATAATAAATCACAAAATTTTATATTCAGATATTTCAATCTCATTTTTATTAACTTTTCACATATTTAAAGCACTTGCACACACTTAAAACAAATATTTTTTTATGTATTTTTCTGTCCAATTTTTTTTAGGAACTTTTTGCCACATTTGAACGATAATTTTGCAAAAAAAAGTAATAAAAATTTATATTCACATGTTTTAATCCCATTTTTATTCACTTTTACACATTTAAAGTAATTTTCACACACTTATAACAAGTACTTTTTTTTATGTTTTCTCTTTTTCACTTTTTTTTTTAGGAACTTTGAGGCATAATTAAAGGATGCATTTTCACGAAAAAAATAATAAAATTTTATATTCAGATTTTTAGTGTTATTTTTATTAACTTTCCACATCTTTAAAACACTTTTCAACACACTTAAAACAAATATATTTTTAAGTTTTTTTTATCTAATCTAGTTAGGAACTTTTTGTCATATTTGAATGATATTTTTTCACAAAAAATTAATAAAAATATATATTCACATGTTTTAGTCTCATTTTTATTCACTACTTTTTTCACACATTTAAAATACTTTTTCATACACTTAAAACAAATATTGTTTTATGTATTTTTCTGTCCAATTGTTTTTAGGAACTTTTTGCCATATTTGAAAGATAATTTTGCCCAAAAAAAAATGAAATTTTTTATTTACATGTTTTAGTCTCATTTTGATTCACTTTTACACATTTAAAGTAATTTTCACACACTTATAACAAGCACTTTTTTTTATGTTTTCTCTTTTTCACTTTTTCTTATGAACTTTTAAGCATAATTAAAGGATGCTTTTTCACAGAAAAAATCATAAAATATTATATACAAGTTTTTAGTCTTATTTTTATTAACTTTCCGCACATTTAAAACACTTTTTTAACACACTTAAAACAAATACATTTTTAAATTTTTTTTATCTAATCTATTTAGGAACATTTTGCCATATTTGAATGATATTTTTTCAGAAAAAAGTAATAAAAATATATATATTCACATGTTTTAGTCTCATTTTTATTCACTTTTCAGACATTCAATGTACTTTTTTCGCACATCTAAATTTTTTTTTCATACACTTAAAACAAATATTTTTTTATGTTTTTTCTTTCCAATTTTTTAAGGAACTCTTATGCACATTTGAAGGATTGTTTTGCATAATAAATCTCAAAACTTTATATTCAGATTTTTCAATCTCATTTTTATTAATTTTTCACACATTTAAAGCATTTTGCACACACTTAAAACAAATATTTTTCTATTTATTTTTCTATCCAATTGTTTTTAGGAACTTTTTGTCATATTTGAATGTTAATTTTGCCCCAAAAAATAATAAAAAATTATATTCAAATGTTTTTGTCTCATTTTTATTCACTTTTATAGATTTAAAATAATTTTCACTCACTTATAACAAGTACTTTTTTTATGTTCTCTCTTTTTCACCTGTTTTAGGCACTTTTAGGCATAATTAAAGAATGCTTTTTCATTAAACAAATCATAAAATTTTATATTCAGATTTTTAGTGTTATTTTTATTAAGTTTCCACACATTTAAAGCACTTTTCAACACACTTAAAACAAATATATTTTAAAGTTTTTTTATTGTAAGATATTTAGGAACTTTTTGCACATTTGAATGATATTTTGCACAAAAAAATATTAAAACTATATATTCACATTGTTTAGTCTCATTTTTATTCACTTTTCAGATATTTAATGTACTTTTTTCACACATTTAAGATAATTTTTTATGCACTTAAAATAAATAATTTTTTATGTGTTTTTCTGTCCAATTTTTTTTAGGAACTTTTTGCCATATTTGAATGATAATATTGCCCAAAAAAATAATAAAAATTTATATTCACATGTTTTAGTCTCATTTTTATTCACTTTTATACATTTAAAGTAATTTTCACTCACTTATAACAAGTACTTTAAAAATGTTCTCTCTTTGTCACTTTTTTAGGAACTTTTAGGCATAATTAAAGAATGCTTTTTCATGAAACAAATTATAAAATTTTATATTCAGATTTTTAGTCTTATTTTTATTAACTTTCCACACATTTAAAGCACTTTTCAACACACTTAAAACAAATATATTTTTAAGTTTTTTTATTGTAAGATATTTAGGAACTTTTTGCAATATTTGAATGATATTTTGCACAAAAAAATAATAAAACGATATATTCACATGTTTTAGTCTCATTTTTATTCACTTTTTAGACATTTAATGTACTTTTTTCAAACATTTAAAATACTTTTTCATACACATAAAACAAATATTTTTTTATGTGTTTTCTTTCCAATTTTTTTAGGAACTCTTATGCATATTTTAGTGATTGTTTTGCATAACAAATAACAAAACATTATATTCCGATTTTTCAATCTCATTTTTATTAACTTTTCACACATTTAAAGCACTTTGCACACACTTAAAACAAATATTTTTTTAGTTATTTTTCTGTACAATTATTTTTAGGACCTTTTTGCCATATTTGAATGATAATTTTGCCCAAAAAAATAATAAAAATTTATATTCACATGTTTTAGTCTCATTTTTATTCACTTTTACACATTTAAAGTAATTTTTACACACATATAACAACTACCTTTTTTTTATGTTTTCTCTTTTTCACTTTTTTTTTAGGAACTTTTAGGCATAATTAAAGAATGATTTTTCACGAAAAAAATCATAAAATATTATATACAAGTTTTTAGTCTTATTTTTATTAACTTTCCGCACATTTGAAACACCTTTTTAACTCACTTAAAACAAATACATTTTAAAAATTTTTTTATCTAATCTATTTAGGAACTTTTTGCCATATTTGAATGATATTTTTTCACAAAAAAGTAATAAAAATATATATTCACATGTTTTATTCTCATTTTTATTCACTTTTCAGACATTCCATGTACTTTTTTCACACATTTAAAATACTTTTTCATAAAATTAAAAGAATTATTTTTTTCTGTTTTTTCTTTCCAATTTTTTTAGGAACTCTTATGCATATTTGAAAACTTGTTGTCATAATAAATCACAAAATTTTATATTCAGATATTTCAATCTCATTTTTATTAACTTTTCACATATTTAAAGCACTTGCACACACTTAAAACAAATATTTTTTTATGTATTTTTCTGTCCAATTTTTTTTAGGAACTTTTTGCCATATTTGAACGATAATTTTGCAAAAAAAAGTAATAAAAATTTATATTCACATGTTTTAATCCCATTTTTATTCACTTTTACACATTTAAAGTAATTTTCACACACTTATAACAAGTACTTTTTTTATGTTTTCTCCTTTTCACTTTTTTCTTAAGAACTTTGAGGCATAATTAAAGGATGCATTTTCACGAAAAAAATAATAAAATTTTATATTCAGATTTTTAGTGTTATTTTTATTAACTTTCCACACACTTAAAACAAATATATTTTTAAGTTTTTTTTATCTAATCTATTTAGGAACTTTTTGTCATATTTGAATGATATTTTTTCACAAAAAATTAATAAAAATATATATTCACATGTTTTAGTCTCATTTTTATTCACTACTTTTTTGACACATTTAAAATACTTTTTCATACAATTAAAACAAATATTGTTTTATGTATTTTTCTGTCCAATTGCTTTTAGGAAATTTTTGCCATATTTGAATGATAATTTTGCCCAAAAAAATAATAAATTTTTTTATTTACATGTTTTAGTCTCATTTTTATTCACTTTTACACATTTAAAGTAATTTTCACACACTTATAACAAGTACTTTTTTTTATGTTTTCTCTTTTTCATTTTTTTTAGGAACTTTTAAGCATAATTAAAGCATGCTTTTTCATGAAAAAAAATCATAAAATATTATATACAAGTTTTTAGTCTTATTTTTATTAACTTTCCGCACATTTAAAACACCTTTTTAACACACTTAAAACGAATACATTTTTAAATTTTTTTTATCTAATCTATTTAGGAACTTTTTGCCATATTTGAATGATATTTTTTCACAAAAAAGTAATAAAAATATATATTCACATGTTTTATTCTCATTTTTATTCACTTTTCAGACATTCAATGTACTTTTTTCAAACATTTAAAATACTTTTTCATAAAATTAAAAGAATTATTTTTTTCTGTTTTTTCTTTCCAATTTTTTTAGGAACTCTTATGCATATTTGAAAATTTGTTTTCATAATAAATCACAAAATTTGATATTCAGATATTTCAATCTCATTTTATTAACTTTTCACATATTTAAAGCACTTGCACACACTTAAAACAAATATTTTTTTATGTATTTTTCTGTCCAATTTTTTTTAGGAACTTTTTGCCATATTTGAACGATAATTTTGCACAAAAAAGTAATAAAAATTTATATTCACATGTTTTAGAGTCATTTTTATTCACTTTTACACATTTAAAGTAATTTTCACACACAACAACTACTTTTTTTTTATGTTCTCTCTTTTTCACTTTTTTTTAGGAACTTTTAGGATTAATTAAAGAATGCTTTTTCACGAAACAAATCATAAAATTTTATATTCAGATTTTTAGTGTTATTTTTATTAACTTTCCACACATTTAAAACACTTTTCAACACACTTAAAACAAATATATTTTTAAGTTTTTTTTATCTAATCTATTTAGGAACTTTTTGTCAAATTTGAATGATATTTTTTCACAAAAAATTAATAAAAATATATATTCACATGTTTTAGTCTCATTTTTATTCATTACTTTTTTCACACATTTAAAATACTTTTTTATACACTTAAAACAAATATCGTTTTATGTATTTTTCTGTCCAATTGTTTTTAGGAACTTTTTGCCATATTTGAATGATAATTTTGCACAAAAAAAATAAGAATAATTTATATTCACATGTTTTAGTCCCATTTTTATTCACTTTTACACATTTAAAGTAATTTTCACACACTTATAACAAGTACTTTTTTTATGTTTTCTCTTTTTCACTTTTGTTTAGGAACTTTTAGGCATAATTAAAGGATGCTTTTTCACGAAAAAAATCATAAAATACTATATACAAGTTTTTAGTCTTATTTTTATTAACTTTCCGCACATTTAAAACACTTTTTTAACACACTTAAAACAAATACATTTTTAAAATTTTTTTATCTAATCTATTTACGAACATTTTGCCATATTTGAATGATATTTTTTCACAAAAAAGTAATAAAAATATATATTCACATGTTTTAGTCTCATTTTTATTCACTTTTCAGACATTCAATGTACTTTTTTCGCACATCTAAAATTTTTTTTCATACACTTAAAACAAATATTTTTTTATGTTTTTTCTTTCCAATTTTTTAAGGAACTCTTATGCACATTTGAAGGATTGTTTTGCATAATAAATCTCAAAACTTTATATTCAGATTTTTCAATCTCATTTTTATTAATTTTTCACACATTTAAAGCATTTTGCACACACTTAAAACAAATATTATTTTCTGTATTTTTCTGTCCAATTGTTTTTAGGAACTTTTTGTCATATTTGAATGTTAATTTTGCCCCAAAAAATAATAAAAAATTATATTCAAATGTTTTTGTCTCATTTTTATTCACTTTTATAGATTTAAAATAATTTTCACTCACTTATAACAAGTACTTTTTTTATGTTCTCTCTTTTTCACCCTTTTTAGGAACTTTTAGGCATAATTAAAGAATGCTTTTTCACGAAACAAATCATAAAATTTTATATTCAGATTTTTAGTGTTATTTTTATTAAGTTTCCACACATTTAAAGCACTTTTCAACACACTTAAAACAAATATATTTTAAAGTTTTTTTATTGTAAGATATTTAGGAACTTTTTGCATATTTGAATGATATTTTGCACAAAAAAAATATTAAAACTATATATTCACATTGTTTAGTCTCATTTTTATTCACTTTTCAGATATTTAATGTACTTTTTTCACACATTTAAGATAATTTTTTATGCACTTAAAATAGATATTTTTTTTATGTATTTTTCTGTCCAATTTTTTTTAGGAACTTTTTGACATATTTGAATGATAATATTGCCCAAAAAAATAATAAAAATTTATATTCACATGTTTTAGTCTCATTTTTATTCACTTTTATACATTTAAAGTAATTTTCACTCACTTATAACAAGTACTTTAAAAATGTTCTCTCTTTGTCACCTTTTTTAGGAACTTTTAGGCATAATTAAAGAATGCTTTTTCATGAAACAAATTATAAAATTTTATATTCAGATTTTTAGTCTTATTTTTATTAACTTTCCACACATTTAAAGCACTTTTCAACACACTTAAAACAAATATATTTTTAAGTTTTTTTATTGTAAGATATTTAGGAACTTTTTGCCATATTTGAATGATATTTTGCACAAAAAAATAATAAAACGATATATTCACATGTTTTAGTCTCATTTTTATTCACTTTTTAGACATTTAATGTACTTTTTTCAAACATTTAAAATACTTTTTCATACACATAAAACAAATATTTTTTTATGTGTTTTCTTTCCAATTTTTTTAGGAGCTCCTATGCATATTTTAGTGATTGTTTTGCATAACAAATCACAAAACATTATATTCCAATTTTTCAATCTCATTTTTATTAACTTTTCACACATTTAAAGCACTTTGCACACACTTAAAAGAAATATTTTTTTATGTATTTTTCTGACAATTATTTTTAGGAACATTTTGCCATATTTGTATGATAATTTTGCGCAAAAAAATAATAAAAATTTATATTCACTTGTTTTAGTCTCATTTTTATTCACTTTTACACATTTAAAGTAATTTTCACACACATATAACAACTACTTTTTTTTTTATGTTTTCTCTTTTTCACTTTTTTTTAGGAACTTTTAGGCATAATTAAAGAATGCTTTTTCACGAAAAAAATTATAAAATATTCTATACAAGTTTTTAGTCTTATTTTTATGAACTTTCCGCACATTTAAAACACCTTTTTAACACACTTAAAACAAATACATTTAAAAAAAAAATTTATCTAATCTATTTAGGAACTTTTTGCCATATTTGAATGATATTTTTTCACAAAAAGGTAATAAAAATATATATTCACATGTTTTATTCTCATTTTTATTCACTTTTCAGACATTCAATGTACTTTTTTCACACATTTAAAATACTTTTTCATACAATTAAAAGAATTATTTTTTTCTGTTTTTTCTTTCCAATTTTTTTAGGAACTCTTATGCATATTTGAAAACTTGTTGTCAGAATAAATCACAAAATTTTATATTCAGATATTTCAATCTCATTTTTATTAACTTTTCACGTATTTAAAGCACTTGCACACACTTAAAACAAATATTTTTTTATGTATTTTTCTGTCAATTTTTTTTAGGAACTTTTTACCATATTTGTAAGTTTGCCCCAAAAAATAATAAAAATTTATATTCACATGTTTTAGTCTCATTTTTATTCACTTTTACACATTTAAAGTAATTTTCACACACATATAACAACTATTTTTTTTTTGTTTTCTCTTTTTTACTTTTTTTTAGGAACTTTTAGGCCTAATTAAAGAATGCTTTTTCATGAAACAAATCATAAAATTTTATATTTAGACTTTTAGTCTTATTTTTATTAACATTCCACACATTTAAAGCACTTTTCAACACACTTAAAACAAATATATTTTTAAGTTTTTTTATCCAATCAATTTAGGAAATTTTTTGACAAATTTGAATGATATTTTTTCTCAAGAAAATAATAAAAATATATATTCACATGTTTTTGCCTCATTTTTATTCATTTTTCAGACATTCAATGTACTCTTTTTACACATTTAAAATACTTTTTCATACACTTAAAACAAATATTTTTTTATGTATTTTTCTATCCAATTGCTTTTAGGAACTTTTTGCCATATTTGAATGATAATTTTTCACAAAAAAATAATAAAATTTTTTATTCCATGTTTTAGTCTTATTTTTATTCACTTTTACACATTGAAAGTAATTTTCACACACTTATAACAAGTACTTTTTTTATGTTTTCTCTTTTTCACTTTTTTTTGGAACATTTAGGCGTAATTAAAGGATGTTTTTTCACGAAAAAAATCATAAAATTTTATATACAAGTTTTTAGTCTTATTTTTATTAACTTTCCACACATTTAAAGCACTTTTCAACACACTTAAAACAAATACATTTTAAAATTTTTTTTATCTAATCTATTTAGGAACTTTTTGCCATATTTGAATGATAATTTTTCACAAAAAAATAATAAAAATATATATTCACATGTTTTAGTATCATTTTTATTCACTTTTCAGACATTTAATATACTTTTTTCACGCATTTAAAATAATTTTTCATACACTTAATACAAATATTTTTTTATGTTTTTTCTTTCCAATTTTTTTAGAAACTCTTATGCATATTTGAATGATTGTTTTGCATAACAAATCTCAAAACTTTATATTCAGATTTTTCAATCTCATTTTTATTAACTTTTCACACATTTAAAGCACTTTGCACACACTTAAAACAAATTTTTTTTAAAGTTTTTTTTATGTAATCTATTTAGGAAATTTTTGCCATATTTGAATGATATTTTACACAAAAAAATAATAAAAATATATATTCACATGTTTTAGTCTCATTTTCATTTTTCAGACATTTAATGTACTTTTTTCACACATTTAAAATACTTTTTCATACACTTAAAATAAATATTTTTTTATGTTTTTCTTTCCAATATTTTTAGAAACGTTTATGCATATTTGAAGTATTGTTTTGCATAATAAATCTCAAAACTTTATATTCAGATTTTTCAATCTCATTTTTATTAACTTTTCACACATTTAAAGCACTTTGCACACACTTAAAACAAATACTTTTTTAAGTTTGTTTTATGTAATCTATTTAGGAACTTTTTTGACATATTTGAATGATATTTTACACAAAAAAATAATAAAACTATATATTCACATGTTTTAGTCTCATTTTTATTCACTTTTCAGAAATTTAATGTACTTTTTTCACACATTTAAAATAATTTTTCATACACTTAAAACAAATATTTTTTTATGTTTTTTCTTTCCAATTTTTTAGGAAATCTTATGCATATTTGAAGGATTGTTTTGCATAATAAATCTCAAAACTTTATACTCAGATTTTTCAATCTCATTTTTATTAACTTTTCACACATTTAAAGCACTTTGCACACACTTAAAACAAATATTTTTTTATGTATTTTTCTCTCCAGTTTTTTTAGGAACTTTTTGCTATATTTGAATGATAATTTTACCCAAACAAATAATAAAAAATTATATTCAAATGTTTTAGTCTCATTTTTATTCACTTTTATACATTTAAAGTAATTTTCACTCACTTATAACAAGTACTTTTTTTTTATGTTTTCTTTTTTTCAATTTTTTTAGAAACTTTTAGGCATAATTAAAGGATGCTTTTACAAGAAAAAAAATCATAAAATTTTATATTCAGATTTTTAGGGTTTTTTTTCTTAACTTTCAACACATTTAAAACACTTTTCAACACACTTAAAACAAATATATTTTAAAGTTTTTTTTATCTAATCTATTTAGGAACTTTTTGCCATATTTGAATGATATTTTTTCACAAAAAATTAATAAAAATATATATTCACATATTTTAGTCTCATTTTTATTCACTTTTCAGACATTCAATGTACTTTTTTCACACATTTAAAATACTTTTTCATACAATTAAAACAAATATTTTTTTTATGTTTTTTCTTTTCAATTTTTTTAGGAACTCTTATGCATATTTGAAAATTTGTTTTCGATAATAAATCACAAAATTTTATATTCAGATTTTTCAATCTCATTTTTATTAACTTTTCAAATATTTAAAGCACTTGCACACACTTAAAACAAATATTTTTTTATGTATTTTTCTGTCCAATTTTTTTTAGGAACTTTTTGCCATATTTGAATGATAATTTTGCACAAAAAAAAATAATAATTTATATTCACATGTTTTAATCCCATTTTTATTCACTTTTACACATTTAAAGTAATTTTCACACACTTATAACAAGTACTTTTTTTATGTTTTCTCTTTTTCACTTTTGTTTAGGAACTTTTCGGCATAATTAAAGGATGCTTTTTCACGAAAAAAATCATAAAATTTTATACACAAGTTTTTAGTCTTATTTTTATTAACTTTCCACACATTTAAAACACTTTTTTTAACACACTTAAAACAAATACATTTTAAAATTTTTTTTATCTAATCTATTTAGGAACTTTTTTCCATATTTGAATGATGTTTTTTCACAAAAAAGTAATAAAAATATATATTCACATGTTTTAGTCTCATTTTTATTCACTTTTCAGACATTCAATGTACTTTTTTCACATTTAAAATATTTTTTCATACACTGAAAACAAATATTTTTTAATGTTTTTTCTTTCCAATTTTTTTAGAAACTCTTATGCATATTTGAAGGATTGTTTTGCATAATAAATCTCAAAACTTTATATTCAGATTTTTCAATCTCATTTTTATTAACTTTTCACACATCTAAGGCACTTTGCACACACATAAAACAAATATTTTTTAAAGTTTTTTTTATGTAATCTATTTAGGAGTTACGTGCAAAAGTGATAACATGTGGTTATGTTGTGTAATAGTTTTATCATGGTGAATACATAACATTTGATAACTTATTGTGTAGACCTATATCTTGATAATATAGGAGGATGTCTCCTGAACAACATAGAGGAGCGGATGAGGATAAGATTTCTGAAAGGGGCTGCGTGGTCACTAATATGACTGCAACCCTTAAAGATTTTGTGGGGACGATTACCACTGGGGTACAAAGACTAATGGTATGATTAGAAGTCATTGAGTTAGAAAGGAGATTTAAATACATCATGTGGTTTAAGAGCTTGGAGCCTCCAACTTTTGATGGTGGCTTAGATCCATTAGTGGCTTATAACTGCATTAGGCACATTGAGAAGCATCTTAGGGCAATAGTAGCGCCTGATGATGGGATGAGGGTGATGCTAGCCGCTTATGTGTTCTCGAGGGATTCCGAGATATGGTGGGAGATGATCACTGGGATTCATGACGTTGATGATATGGGTTGGGGAGAATTTAAGACCCTTTTTCTTGAGAAATATTGATTCGTGTGTGATTGCGTCTCAATTAAAATTACCACACTTCGCAATAGAACGAATTCCTTGCAGAATAGGGCTATCGAAAGGGGTGTCAAACCTCAGGGATTATGGTCTGATGAGTTGGAATACGGAATTAATTCTAATTAAATTTAAGAGAAAAGAATTCTGATTTCTAAACTAATTAAAAAGTAAATTAAATAAATCAAAGTAAATAGAAAGTGTAGATAATATGAGAGAAATCTAGGGTATTTGACTTCAATACTAACTCCACAATCAATGGTCAATTGAATCAACTATGGGGGATTACATCATGCATAAGTGGTGTCGATGGCTACAAACTCACTTTCATCCGTCAAGAAGATAACATATGATTATGGCTAAGTCATGGACTATCTTTGATTGGCATGGGCCATTTGCCTAACTATTCTAATCTAGGGTGCAGTATGGTTCATCTTCTCTAGGCATAATCCATCAAAGCTTTTAATGATATATTCAGTGATTACCATTGTGTAATAATTGCTCTCATGATCACAAAAAATAAGAGAGATTGAGTTCAATAACAACAACTAAATATCTAAGATAAGATAAGAAATCATTGATATTGAATTTACAAGACTTTTATTGCTCAATTCTATAATAAGAATCCTCTAAATTACACAATCTATGCATGTATATAAAGGTCCCCAATAATTAAAACAATCAAACCATTGATGCTTTGTTAGGGCTACATCAAAACCCTAGTGGATGAACTAGCTGCTCATGGTAGAAGAAGAAGTTTCAACTGTTGAGGAAGAAGGCATCATCTTCATGAATTATGCGTATGACTTCGTTCTCTAATGGCTCTGCAAAGTATGTCTTCTGTTCTGTCCAAAGCTCTCTCAGACTCTCCAATCTCTCCTCAACTCAGCCTCCAATTCTTCACTTTATGTCCCAAGAGAATACACCAAAGTCCTAATCCAATTAGGAATTAATTAGGTTTTCCCGTAGCACTAATTAGGTAGGTTTTTCCTACTAACGTTCGGCCCAACTTTTGACTCACTAGAAGTCCGATTCACGAAATTTTCATGAAATACAAAACTGTGTAGAATCGAATTTCGTTTAACCTACACTAAAATTAAGTTGATTTGAGGTTCAGAAATAATAATTTTGGTCTATTTTTCAAAACGAGATTAAGACTGTATTAAGCGCAGATTTGGGCTTCAGGCCCGAAACCTTCTTAAACAGCTGTAATTCTCTTGGACCTCTTCCTTGGGCTGATTTGAGTTGAAATAAATGGTTGAATGGATCTCCTTGATGTAGGCTTCATCTAACCATCTTGGATGTCTTCTTTAAAAGCCCAAAATCAAGGTTTTAACTGAAATAATCATTAAGGCTCTGAAAATACAGAAAACACTAAACCGAAGTAAAATCACAAAATAATCTATCACTAAGAGAATAAAATACATAAGTTAAGAGGCTAGAATGCGTAACATTCAACGCCATCACACCCCCAAACTTACATATTGCTAGTCCCTTAGCAATAGAATAAAACAAAACTAAAATAACGAAAACTAACAAATACTAACTAAACTACTCAACTCCACTTTCGTGGGAGAAACGATTGCATTTATCATATGCAACAAACCTTTAAACCCCTAGGTTCCCCCTAGTGGACGAGTATAGTCTCGTGAGGGTTTCTAGAAATGTTACCCACAAACATTCAAAATTCTGTTTCAACATTAATTCAAGAAGAAGATTACAATACATAGTTACAAACTTGCATTCAAGAATAATTTTAAACCTTCAAATTCCATAATTCAAATCAATGGTCCCCATGCATAATTCACATCAACATATCTCAAAATAATCAACTCTAGTCCCCTCTTGAAAAGTGAACTAACAGTCATCTCATGTAGCATAACCCAGCTCAGAATATATTAAGGCACATACCCCTTCAACTCACTAGCTCCCCTTATTGAAATCATACTTCCAAACATGAATACATGACTTTTTTCTCATTCTTTTTTTTTTCTTTGTTTTTTTTTTCAATTGCTTTATTGGTTGTGCAATGTCTTGATCTATTAAGCTTTCTGAAAGATCCATGTAGCAAGCTTTCAGTCAGTGACTCCCAAACCAGATGGCTTTAGGGCACTAGGCTTTAAGATACCCCGAAGAACCTAATTATTCGAATCAATCGGGCTACAAATCAAGACAACCAATGCTCATCTTTTCTCACCCTTTCACTTTTGACGCCAACACTCCGTGCTTTCCGAGGCATAATGTGACGACACGAAATATTTTTTGAATTATAATTATGGGTCGGTGACTTTTAAGCATAATTAATTGCTTAATGACATGCTTAGTGGACTTAAATGATCTTTTTTTGTTTTCGATTATGGGTGTGGAACCAGAATGGGTTCAAGTAACCCGAGAAAATAACTACGGACTTTAGAGAGTGTCGTGGGGGTATGGATGTAAGTTTAAGGATATAAGTGAAGTTTTAGAAAGAGAGGAAATGCTAGTTTGCGAATAAGCGCAAAAGGCCCATAACAAGGAGCAAAAAGAGGAGAGATTGAGGGTTTAGTTGCAAGGGACAAATATATGATGTATATGTGATATATATGTGTAAGAAGAGGAAAAAAATTAGATTTCACTTCTCTCTCTCTACATCCGAATCTCTCTCTCTCTACAAGTTTCTCTTCTCTCCTTCTCGCTTCAATTTGAGGGTATAGAAGTGGGATTTGAGGGTGGAGCCAAGAATTAAAGTCGCTCCCCTCACTCTCTTCTTTGATTTGATCAGTGGAAAGTTGCCATTGGAGGAGTTTGAAGCTTGGTGGAAATTGGGTCTTCAATAACCAAGCTTGGATTTGAGGTAGGGGTATCTCTTCCTCCCTAAGTGTCAATTCTATAGGTTGAATTATGGGTTTCTTGGGGGGTTAACATGCTAGGTAAAGTTAGGAGGTTGGGTTTCCCTCTCCTTGTTGCATTTGTTATATAATTGCATGTTAAAGAGGTGATTTATGTGTATTACATGTTATAGAGTTGATATATGTATGACATGTATGAAGCTTTGTTGTAAATGTTATGTGAAAAGCATGATTTGGTGTTTCTTGAGCATGTAATTTGTTGCCAATGTGTAGAGCCTTGTAAATGTATGCTAAATTTCATTATTTGGTGATGCTTGTGGTGTTGACATCATCCATGAACATGTTGCATACATGGTGTTTGATAAAATGTCCCAAAGAGGGTTTTTCTTTGAAAATGTGACATGGGGCTTCGGAGCATGCCCACCCATGTCTCTTTTGTTGGAGTTTTGATAAATCATGAACTATTTGTGTGTGTGTGTAAACATGCATTGCTTGAAAGCATTCATTTGATAATGTTGCTAATGTGTTGAATATACTATGTATGTTTAAATGCTCTAGCATATGCCATGTAGCCGATAGGGATGCTATGACTTGCATTCATGTAGGTCGGCGTCGGGTTGGCACTTAGGTGGGGTTAGGGTATCTCTACTGAGCCGCCGTGGTGCTCACCCCGCTCCCCCCAACATTTTCCAGGTTATGCGTCAAGGATGATGATAGGGACTTCATAGTTCCTATGAACGTTTTGGAAACTCAATTGGAGTATGATGATCGTTTGGATATTGTATATATTTGGCTATTCGTGCCGGCTTGTGGCATGTTGATTGTGTATTTGTAGTCATGGTAGGATTTTTAGCTTTTTTGGACTTTATGCGTGAAATCCTTAAAATGACTATATAAACTCAGAATCTATTGCATTGGGATGTATTTCTTGGGCAAGGTTCATGTTTTGAAACATTTTGAATGTAAAGTCATGACATTTTCTCATGTTATGACTATATATGCATGGATTTTTCTCAAGTAAATAAGTTGAGAATGAAATGAAATGGATATGGGGTTTGAAGGGATGGACTTTAATTGTGTTTTTGAATAATCATGTTTGAAGTATGATTTAAATGGATTATGAAATATATATATGCATGAGTTGTTGAATGAAGATGGTAAGGAAAATTGATGGAATTACATTTCAAATGTGAAATGCATGTTAGGTGATTATACTTGATGGCCATTAAGGCGTTAGAGTAGCCATTGGGGGGACACGTGCCCAAAAGTGTCCATTTTGAGTTCATGGCATGAACAGAATTTATATGAATAGAAGGAAGATTGTGTTAGCTTCAATTTGATAGGTCATGGGCCTTATTCGGATCTAAATTGAGAAAGATATGCATGTTTTAGTGCAAGAGTTAGTAATCCGACGTATACCCATTGATTTGAGCATAACCTGGGTTTTGGTTGGTATTTTTAGATTATTCCAATTGGGTTGGATGCTAGACATGTTGAGGATGATCCATGCCAAAT